>OW388301.1:1139817-1496678 GCA_936450465.1 Gibbula magus
GTTGAGCAAATATTGGGAACAAATTGCAATAAAGAACTGAGACATACATGTAAGTCAATATGTGACAGAGTTATGTCCCTTTGAATATAAAGCCAAAACACGAACATTTAAAAAAGGACCATATTCAAGGGGAGATAATTTAAGTTCTAGGACGAAATTCCAAAATTTGGCTTGTTTTTTTGTTAAGCACTTATTCAGCTTTAAGATGAGCTATCACACTTGTCTGTACGTGTTGCCATTAGTGAGAAGAAGATTTTTAATGACGCACACCTTCAAAATCGCAAAATTTCAGTACATTTTCAGTTGGTTTCGAAAATGTCAAAATTGTTCCGTAACTATCAACCTTCATATGATAATGATTTGCAATCGAATTGTTGAGCAAATACCGGGGAATAAATAGCAATAATTTACTCTGAAATTAGTTTATATGTGGCAGAGTTATGTCCCTTTGAACATAAAGCCAAAAAACAAACATTTAAAAAACGACCATATTCAAGGGGAGATCATTTTAGTTCTAGAACGAAATTAAAAAATTTGGCTCGTTACTTTGTTAACCATTTACTCAGCTTTAAAATGAGCTATCACATTTGTCTGTACGTGTTGCTGTTAGTGAGAAGAAGATTTTTAAAGACGCACACCATCAAAATCGCGAAATTTCAGTACATTTTCAGTTTTTGTCAAATTGTGAAAAGGAATGACTGTTCGCGAGCGATTTTATTTTTGATTTATAACGACCATAGTATACTCTTACTCTCCTGAAAAAATCATGATATTCGACAGGTAGGTATTTGAGTTATGTCCCTTTGAAGTTTGCGCATTTTTCAAAATCGACCAACTTTGAGTGCTTACTGTTCAAAAAGTATTGGGAGTACACTCTTGAAAAAACACACTATGCATTCACCAATGCCTCAGCTACATATATATATAAATTTCAGCGTCGTGGTGCAAGTATTTTCTGAGAACAAGATTGTCAAAGATGCATTGGGTCGGGAAATTTTACAGAAACGCTAAAACCAATATGGCGCCGAAACCACGTGATCTACGATTTCACTGTGATTTACTTTTTTGCTCATATTGACAATGTGCATCTTTTAGAAAAAATTGCAAGTCTCTAGCTGAATTTTGAATAATTTTCCCATGTTAAAAATCGAAATTCAGAATCGAACTGGACCTTTAATGGCTGTGTCGATAGTGCCCAAAAGCTTATTTTTAGTAGTTCGTAGTAAGGGCTATGATTTTGCAAAGTTTGGTTGCATTAGCTATTTTCGAAATCGTGACCACGCGCTCGCTGGAAGAATAATAATAATAAAACACGCCAATAACAATAAGGATTCAGCACTTTAGTGCTGAATCCTTAAATATCTGAGGCTAGCCCTGTGATTACTATAAGCAGTTTTGGTTGGGATAATGACATAGCACCCCCTACATTCATACCTAAAATGTTGTGGCAATGTTAGGATAAATGTATTGCATTAAACACTAAACACATAAAGATACGATAGTTAATGACTAATTTCTTCAAAGATAAATATTCATGTTGACATTTAGAGGAAATTATGACTCAATTTGCAACGATACAATTGTTCCTGTGCCGAAACTGTGCGATAGACATTAGGTTTTAGAGGACAAAAACAAAAACGTTGTTACCATGGTGACACATGTATCAAAACATCTTTTATCAAGTAAATATAAAATCTGGAATTAACTGGTTTCATCCCTTTTTCAACAATTTTTGACAATTAGTGATAAAAAGGTAATAATCATATGATATTGCAATTATTCTGTGTTTAATTCGTTAATCTGTGATTTAGAGGTGTCATTTACAGTAATATCTATAATCCACGAGGGAAATTTTTGGGGTTGTACCTGTTTTGACTATGTGGTCATTTACTATACTTGGAACTCTATTGTGGGGGGTGCGCACTCCCGTTCTGGATCTGCCAATGGACTTTTTGTTAAAATTAAGTTACTGAAGGTTCATCAGTTCACTTGAAAGAATGGAATGGCTCACAATACTTGTTCCTGGACATCAATAAAGCAGAATTTTATGAATGCAGATATCACAAAATTAAATCCCATCAGTTAATCCATGGTCATGACGTCACTTTATTTTGTTTTCAGTTGATTATTATTTAGGAATCTATTGTTCATTGACTGTCCCAGTCAGGAGGGGTGTTAGGTTTAGACATTTTCAGTAGCTGCTAATCGTTTACATTTGTCGAGACTGATGTTTTTTGTCTTGATGTATCGAATAGGCAAATTAATTCTGTCATGCATGAACCTGGATTCGAACATGCAACCCTTCGCTTGGTAGTCAGCGCTTCTAGCCATTAGGCCACAAGACGCTGTTAGAAATCTTAAGATTGTTTGTCAGTAAGAATCCCGCGTTCTATTCTTGTAACGCACGAAAGGCGTGGAAAGGCAGAGTTGTAGCTGTCAATCACATCGCCTCGCCTGAAGTTTTGCGCTGCACGTGCATGGAAGAATCCATTTCATGAGGGTCGCAGCTACTTGCACCATATCCGATGAATGAGCACAGAAATTTGCAAAATAATTGATTTTGGTGTCCCATAAATGAAATTTATTGTTTCAAATGTAATATAATCACATATGCATGTTTCGTGAAGTCATACATGGATTAAAATGGAGAATGCATTCAGAGCAGTGGATAAGTTGATTATTTTTAACGAATCCACAGCTCCTCATGCATTCTCCATTACATAATCATCCTAAACTCTGCAAAGTTTTTGGCAAAAAATTTAGTTGAAAATGACAAAGGTCAAGAAAAAAAGATTGGGCTGTTATAAAAACAAAAATGGAGTTTCTTTTGAATGCCATTTCTGCTTTTATTCCTTTCCACTTCAGCTTAGGCAGGTAGACCACTTAACAGTATTCAATATAGCCTAGCAGAGTCTGATACCAACAAATAGACCCTACTATATCATTTCAATACCTTGTGACAGTCAAGATAAAGAAACCGTGAAAGTAAATACAAATCAATATAAAATAATGAAATACTGCATTCATTGATAAGCCATATGACCATCTCAGCTATTAAAGATATGAATTCCTGAAAGCAATGGACTGTCGATGAATAAGTTCAACATATCATATCAACAGGTGGATAATCTCTAAACATACACGCTGATTTATTGACCCGAAAATTGCACCCATATGTCCATAGAGTTGATTTGAAATCGATAAAGATTGTCTAAACGTTGTTAAAAGTCCATATTCAACTATCGACAATGATCTCTGGTTTTGAAAGCCCAGCTTCAAAAGCTTTTGATCACGGTGGATTACTTTTAACACTCTTGGTATATTTGCCTACCGAGACATATAATATATATCACAGTGTTGGAGGCCATCTTGAATTGTAAAGGGGGAGTTATTATTGGAACTTATTGAGAGTATTTTGTATGGGCGACTCTCAATGGTGCATGTTTCGTATAGAATGGAAGTGAATGAAATTGTTCTTCACCTACAGTAAACCCTCGAAAAGTTAAATTTGTAAATGTAATATTTTTTTTTATCGATAATGAAAAATAGATAGTACAACAAAATTCTAAACATGGTAAACTTTATAGAGTTGATTTTAGGAAAAGTTGTTAACTGTTGTGAGGAGCAAGACATGTTTTGAAATAAAAAAACATGTTAATAAAAGTATAAAGAATATCTTTGACATAGACAATTTTAAAGGTTTTATTTGTAAAAAATATTTGTTATGATAAACCGAATTTCTGCAGTAGCTGATTAACGAAACAAAAACATTCATTTTTCTATCAACAAAAGATTTTTAAACATAACATAAGTTCATAAAATTGGTTTTAGCAAAAGATGTTAATTGTAAAAAAGTTTTGTAAGGGTTTTATTTTGTCATTTAAATTTCGAATGTGGCTAAATACAGTTTCCTCAATGATCTTAAATGACATCTTGACACAAGATATTTTGCATTTAAAATCAGTTGAATAAATCTATTAGCGAACACAATATACTCTCTGGCTTCTACTCAATACTTGTACATCAAGCCTATCTGCAACTCAAAATCTTCTCATCCTCCTCTATTGTATAAACACTACTTGTATATAAACCCTGGGAATTTGTTCAACTGTACCACCTGCTTGACAACGACATTATTATCTATGTCGAAACGTCGCCTACACAGAATAAAGAAGTTGTGTATCCATAAAATTGTTCTTCATTCTTCATCACCTCAACTTCTAGAATGCCCATCAAAGACACAATATACCTGCTCACTTTAAGTAAATCCTGAATCACAAACGGGCCCAGTTCCTACAAGTTGATCTGATCTGCTTTTCCAATTCCTCGCTTGACTAGTTTCCATTCAGTGCCGTATGTAAAGCAAGTGCGAACAATGGAGAAGGAATTCCGCCTACCATTGTCTTCACTACGCCATACTTACAGACGTACAGTACGGACCATTATCTACTTGTGTTTGTGGTATCGGTTAACAGGGCTCTGTATGTTCACAATGAGATTTATGTCGCTGGAGTTTGGTAGGCAGAACCTTGACAATAGAACACACTGATAATCATCTTCGTATGGCAGAATTTTGTTATTCCTGAGGCTTCTGAATATAAGGTCTCTTTCATGTTTATTTGTCATTATTTACTGTGCATATTAATTTTTTTGATTTCCATATTTTGAAGTTATTAGATTTCATATTTACATATTACTTTTTAATGTTGAAGGCCAGGGTACGCAAAATGTGAGAAAAGGATTAATTTATTATCAGAATCGTTTACGGCTGTCAAATTATTTGTGTAGAGGTGATCAGTTCAATTAATTAAAATATCAAACATGCAAGACAAAATTAGCAACTGACTATATATTTATGTTTACTCCTAAATGGGTTAATTCACTGTGGAGATAATATTTCAGTGTGTGTTCAGGAGATGTGTTCATGTGATATTATTGTTTACTTAGATAGTACTTCTCCGTGGTTTGAGTTTATTTATCATTTTATTTGTGATACACTTGACTTGCAAACATAGGTGATCGCAGTTTCATATTGATATACAACATTCTTACTTACACTGCTCTTGTAGACAATGATTGGTATGATAAAAGATTTAAGTTCAAACTCAGACAGTTATGTAAGTTGACTCGAGGAAGGAAATAAGCACCCCAATTTCACTGCAGCACTTCGAGGGAAGAGAGAATGTTTTGGTTGTTATTACATGGAATATTGAAAGATAACAAGATCTATGGATAGTCAATAGGCTTTTGGCATGTCATGGTGTCCAGCATCTGGTCGTCCGTCCGTCCATTTGTCTGTAAACTTTCGCTTTTTTTACTTCTTCTAAAGAACCAATAACTGAGAGCTGAAAAGTTGTGTGCAGACTCCTTGGCCAGTGGGAATTCTAATTTGTAGATTTTGTGACCCCATGACCCGAAAAAGGGTCACAGGGGTCACAACCTTAAAAACCTATTTTCATCTTCTTCTCCAGTACCAAAAGGTCTAGAGAGATGAAATGTTGAGTAGAGACTCTTTAGACAATCGGGTTTCTAAATTGTAGAACTTATTTTTGACTTATTTTCCAGTATGAAAAGCTCTAGAACAAGCTGAGAACAATTTATTTCGGTTTTGCAATACAGACATTACAGATCCTGATGAGTTACAGAGCCCATGGCTCTATTTTTCATTTTGGTGTAGCTGGTACACGGTTATCAAGTAAGTGCCAACATACACACTGAAATGTTGCATTTATAGCAATAAAGAAGTTGACTATCCATAGAACTTGTTCTCATTCATCATACTGCTTCTAAAATGACTCTCTAAGAAGTTATGGATTATTGATTAGGTGATATAGCTTATCTGTCTTATCAGTGACTGTATAACTTAGATCATCCACGTTTATGTATTGATTTACAACATACTTACAAAGATATATACACAGCTCTTGAAAAGAGGGCTTGCTGTAATAAGATTTAATTTCAAGTATATATGGTGATACTTTTAAGGGTTTGAAGATCTTGCAATTTAGACACAATTGTTCATTGTTGAAGTATGATTTTTATATCAATTATTTTTTTATTTTCTTTCTTTCTTGACTTTTTAATTAAAAAATGAGGTTAGGAAGCATTTTCAAATTCTTTTGAAAGAGAATATCGATTTTATGACTTTTATACCTAGTGATTTATCTTTACTATTAATAAGTTTAATTAAATTACTCATATAGTAATACATACCGTATTTCCTCTAATACAACCCGGCCTCCAATACAAGGAGTGCTGAGGTAAATACAACCCGGGTCTCTATTACAACCAGGGCTTTACGTAAGCTTTGAACACTCCGTGTTGCAATATAAACTAGTTATAGATCTACACTCGTTTTGAGGGGAAATGTTCATGTGACCCTGTGAGATACAGCATAACAGGTCCATGACAACAAATGTCCGTCTTGTTCAGTTAATTCGACTTTTACAATGCTGATAGAAAACATTTCAATGAGAGTGTGGGGTAAATCTCCGTCCATCTATAAACAATATGTTTTTTTCAAATGAATTTCAGCAGTAGAAATGCCACGAGATATGTAGTACAAGATCACTAAGTTTACCTTTCCTATAGGTCACCCCAAGAAGATTATAAACGTCAATTCATGTTGGAACAAATATAACCCGGCCTCCAATACAACCCGAGCCTCTAATAGAACCCGGGGGTAAGGGTTTTGCTGAATGAAATAGAACCCTGGGGTTGTATTAGAGGAAATACGGTAACTAGTTTCATAATTGTACTTGTTCAAACAATATATCATACCATCGCATTTAATGCTGGCAAATTCATGTAAGTTGATAAATACTTGTTGATGAATGCTTGCAATGAAATTCTACATAAAAGATTTATCACCTTATTCCAGGATTTTCAGTTCCGGCGCTCAGCTACAATAATTGGCCCGGTTCCCCAGGAAACACTGAAGAATGAACTCCCAGACGCGACAGGTGACAACAAATACACCAAGGACATGGTCCCAGGATATACAGGTGTGTAGAATATATTCACTGCAATATTCAACAATAAGTCTCAATTTATTTCGATGTACTATATAAAGGTGAAGAAAAACCCTTGGATGACACGTTTGTTTGGGAGAATGCCGGTACAGCTCAGTGGGAGATAGAGCTGACATAAACTGGACGCCAGCCATTCCGAGAGACAATTACAAGAATCAACTCATTAAAGGGACTGTAGCACGTTTGATGTTGATGAAATGTATTTGAAAAATAATTTCCCCAATAGTAAAAGATCCTTCTCTCTTCGGAAAATAAAGTTTAAAATGAGTGTACATGTTTTGTTAAAGCCATGAGAATTGTTTTTGTAATAATAAATAATAAATTGTGTTCACAATAAAATGGCCGCCGTGCAATTTGCTTTAAGCGCAACATAGTTTTTACCACTACAGGTAATTGGTTTGTGTAATAAGATGTTTTACCCTCTAAAGTTAATTTTAATGACATAAACTATCATTATAAATGGGAAATTTGAAAAAAATAAATTTTGCAAAAAACGTGCTACTGCCCTTTTAACAAAGACTGGCAATTGGTAAAGATATAGAAATACAAGAATAATCTGCAATCTGCAATTAAATACTATAATTATATTGGGGATCAAACAGGAATAATCTGATCTTGATCCTTTAAGTTCCCTTCAAAGTAATGTAACAAAAAAGTCCAAACCATGAAACATTATTTAGTTTCTCTCAAAGTTATGTAACGAATACCGTAATTCTTCCATAATTTCGACCCTCAAATTTTCCAAATATTTCAACGAAATGTTCACGGTCGAAATTATCACCACTCACCTTCGTTTGTGCGCCATCTTTGTCGAAATTTTAGATTTTCATATAAATGTTTAAAACCAATTTGAAAAAGAAGGTTACACACTTCGTAAATATTAGTTAGCAAAAAATTTAATTATGTTTGTATATGGTAATTTTATTCATATAATGAACTAATGCACCATTTTTTTTCTTCAGAAGACAAGTTACGATCGGCGAAGCCACGATTCTCAATTTATTGTTTCTGTGAAATTTGAATGTCATTTGGATTCTAAATTGTGTACCAGGAAATAAAACAATAATAATTTGGAGTTGAATTGTTATGTTCTTAGACTTGACAAAATAGATCAGGAAATTTGAAATGATATGAATCGTAATTTAGCTTTAGCGTGCATGTCTCGCATCGCTGGCTGTCCACATGTTTTCAAAGGAAGTACAATCTGATTGGTTGCTATATTAGTATAAACCAATCACAGCAGACTTTCGTCATTACGGAATTCCCTTCTAGCAAGCGTATCACCAAGAACTGAGAAAAAACAATACACCAATCCTAACTATTTTTGCATTAGTTCAGATTCCTATGTGTAAAATTCATCAATAAATTATAATATGAACCATTGTCTGTTGCTATACAAGTCAAGTTAAGAAGCATATTTTCTCAGTCAACTTTTTTTGAAACGGCATTGCGTGACAATCAAGTAGAATATGTCAACAAGCTTGCTTTGCAAGAAATTACGAACATAAACAATGACAGCTGAATAATTATATTACTTTGTAAGGCTTATTTAATGCAAACTAATTATTGGTAATATTTTGAAACATATACCTCAACATATATGGTTCTGATTATCTACGATAGTGGACAGTCGTCTCTCTTGGTGTTTGGTTGAGTCTATTTGTATGTAGGGATTAACAAGTCACAAAACTTTGAAACAATTTATTACATATTCAGATTTTTAAAACTGAAATATATTTCTAAGTATGAGCTAACATCTGTCATAATATTCCAACAATAATTAATCATTTGATAAGTAAATTGACTTATCAAAATGGAAAGGCAAAAAACATCCCCTGCAGTCATCCCTACTCAAAATAGACTATTCCAGTGACTTCACTGCAGACTTTAATGAACTAGGTCAATTGACTGTTTCAAGTCTCCCCAGCAAACATCCAGATGTTACAAGCCTTATTATTGGTTAACTTTGGGACTTCCCTTCTCTTAGCCAATCAGAAAATTCAATACAAACTCTATTCATAGTGTAGCATTACTGTGTTGACAGTCTAAGTGATATATATTTATAGCCTCACACGGAAGTGATTGCTGCCTTTTCATTTACGAAAAATGAAATCATTGATAATGGATAATATGATAACATGTAACATTATTCTTAATAAAGGTATGTCATAAGTACAATAAGTGAATAAATTGGGAAGTGTGAAAATACACCTATAGATTAGAATGTATTGTGACAAGCGTGATCAAGTTAAAACATTTCCCAAAATTTGTGTAATAAAAAATACGTGTTTTTCTCATAAAACTCACTGAAAAGAAATCACAAGACGATTGTTTATCATGGCTGTAAATAATTTGTTTTCTAAATTTGGAATGTGGTCGAATTTTTAATTTGTCAGTACTGAACTTCTGGTACAATGTCGAAATTTGGAAAGGTATTTTGAAAAAAGGCTGTCAGATGATCTTACGTGGGCGAACTTATAGAGGGGGCGAAATTAAGGAAGAATTACGGTATGTCCATTCATTATACATACATTTAGTAATTAACCCGGTATGTAACATACATTTAGTAATTTACCCAGTATGTAACATACATTTAGTAATTTATCCGGTATGTAACATACATTTAGTAATTTACCCAGTATGTAACATACATTTAGTAATTTACCCGGTATGTAACATACATTTAGTAATTTACCCGGTATGTAACATACATTTAGTAATTTATCCGGTATGTAACATACATTTAGTAATTTACCTGGTATGTAACATACATTTAGTAATTTACCCGGTATGTAACATACATTTAGTAATTTACCCGGTATGTAACATACATTTAGTAATTTACCCGGTATGTAAATATGCTTAATCCTCAGTATAATCAATGTAAAATATTCTTCTAATGCTCAAATAAGTTCAGTGCTCAAAATAAAAATCCTTTTCTTCTAGGTTACGTACCAAGGATGCCCTTTAAGTTCGGCGGAACGTACAAGAACGACTGCGACGTGTGCATCGACCAGTTCATGACGAACACCAGCAACCACGACTTCAAACAGCGCGACCTCCAGCGCCAGACGACGAGCTACCCGCGACTCACCGCAATATCGTACGACCCGGTCGTCAGAGACCGACTCAACCTCTACCGGGACACTCACCCCACCCAACCCATCCTTCTAGGTCCGTTACAAATCTCTTAACAATAACTCACCCAACCCATCCTTCTAGGTCCGTTACAAATCTCTATCCTCTTTTACCCGGCAGGAAGCTTGTGTCCTACGATGATGTCGTATTGGACACACTCATTTAACACACTCATATCTTTTAAAGGGGGAAGATCCCCCGACGTGTATCCCCTGCCAGTGTCCCCTCACAGTAAAACACATTTTGTGTGAGTGTTGGGACACTGCACATATCAGGGAAACTTTTTACCCCAGTATTTCAATTGCTAAAATTTTAGTCACTTCGGTGAACATAGAATTTTAGACTCTAAAGGCAGTTAACCTTTTTGATAAACTATAATTTTTATATATTCTATATCAGCTTTTAACCAAATTATGATAAGTTGCTGGTGTTTTTACAGCCTTCGTGTCGTTCTTGTATGCTTTTGCTATTATTTTAAATATCTAATTTAATCAAATTTCTCGTCGCCTGCAATATTGCCAAAGTGGCGTTAAACAATTACTCACTCACTCACTCTAGGTCCGTGGTTTGGAAATAGCTACTTTTATTTTTAAATCAACTTTTTATTACAGAAGTCTATACATAGAGAGACTCTTAGAATAGCACAAGAATCAGTGAATAGAGAAAATATCAGATTTCTGATTAAAATAGTTCATTTTACACTTTCTGACTCCATAAGAAATCTCATAATTAACACTATAGGTCAGGTCATGTGACATGTGAAATTCATTTAAGATAAATTGTTGGTTTGATATCTGTCATACATTACTAAAAACTTGGTTTATCAAATGATATAATTATAGCTTCACATTTTTCTTAAATGATTGATAAGATGAATTTGTAGTTTATTTTGTTTAAGACCTGTAAATTTATTTTAAAACCGAATGCTTTAGCTGGAGATTTAGGGTTTTGAATGAAAATGGTTATCAGAAATTACAAGCGCATATCCATATTGTTCCATGTCTGTACTGTCTGTACAATAATTACGACACCAACACACTTAAAATGTGAGTCTTTATGACTTTATACGATGAGAAAACAAACAAATTTGTGGCAAACAAACATCTTGAAAACATGGGGGTGGGCTAGTATACGAGAGAGACCCCAACTCATAAGACCGAATCCAAGATGGCGGCTCGTAACTAACACAAATAGGCAAAGCATGTTACCGGCATAAAGAATATTGTACTTTGATGTTGTAAGTCTTTTAAACATTAACATGATATTATTAATATTCATTCATGTTATTTTTGTACAATTGCTGCTATGTTGATAAATAGTTGTATAGTTGTATTGCAGACTCTAAGCGCAGTATGACAGAAGCCCCTATCCCGGGGTACAAGGGCTACGTCCCGAGGATCAAACCGACCGAGATCGGGCTGGGTGCACGGTATCACGAGAGCTCCAAGAAGGGATTCGAAGCCTTTGTACGAGACACAACACGGCACCAACAACTCAACGCAGACCCTAACTACAAAATTACTATTAACAGGTACAAATTTTGGTTTTTATCACGCTTTAAAAAAAAAAAATTGTTAGTCCTTTGGCAGGTCTAATCCAAAACAAAAATCCTGGATCAAACCGTGAAGTTGATAAACAAGTGACACTGAGAAGACACAACAGCTTACTGTGTAAACCCTAAACTATAGGTATTAACGACTTCTTCTCATGAACTAGCAATCTGAGATATCCAGAAACCTGGTATTATTTAAATGTTAATTTTTAAAGTTTGTGGCAAAGCATGTTTTGTGTCGAAGATGCATCGCCTCGGATATGAATGCTTTAAACATTTTTACATCATAATGGATTTCTATTGAAAGAAAGAAAAACAATATTCATTGACCATGGAACACAATTCTAATCATCCATAACTATTTGAAAATGATCGAAAATACATCGAAGTTGTAATTATATTTATATTTAATCAAACTTGATTGACAATGAACCAGGTTTTATAAACCTCATGGATGTGTTAACACCCTTTCAATTCATTTTTTATCCCCACGATTTGATTTTAAATTTTGGTCGTTGGATAGCACAGTGGTTAGCGAGTTTGGGTTTTCGAATGATGAAGTCCGGGGTTCAAATCCCACCAGGGGCACGGCAACTGTGTCTGCAGTAAAGAACTGTTCTACACGCAGTAAGGTTGGGATCTAATGCTACACTGAAATTCAGCATAGTACCACCCATGGTTTGCTAGTTCTAGCTGTGGCTCGCAGGTTTCATCGTGGCGTGTGGGTTTTCTCCCTGCTGTAATACTAGCAGCCACGAAATAAGTGAAATATTCTTGAAAGCGGCGTTAAACCCCTACTCACCTCACCTCGATTTTAAATTTCAGACCGGCGTCGGACCGACAGAGAAGTGCTCCCATCAACCTCAGTCGCAGACTGTACCCCAACGACGGCATGATACCAAAGTACACCGGATATGTTCCTCGTAAGTTGGCTTTTGTAGGATTAAATTTTAAAATTATTTTCGTTATGAAACCAATTATTCTTTGAGTATTTTCTGGAAAGCCTCTTGATAATTATGGTGCAAATTTGTTACCTGTTTGAGAGTGTGTGTATTATTAATATTATTTTTTTTATCGTATGAATAAGAGCATAAGATTCAGAGTCTAAATATAAGGACACAAAGTTTGATCCAGTGGGAATTAGATATCCCAGTGTATACTTAGATACTGATAGGTCTAGTATTGTTAAAACATCTATGCACATACTTCACATGTTTTATGAGAAAGTAAAGATAAATCTGCCAAAACATGAAAAGTTCTACCAAGGTGAATACCTAAAAACATGTTGCAGAAAATCTGCAAATTTAAAAAAAATTAGGCAAATGTTAAATTTTTCAGACTTCATATAAAATGCTGTATCCTTTAATTTCTTCAAAAGTCAAAACTAAATAATCCATAAATTTGAACTGTAAAATATCAAGAGTTTGAGGAATAAGAAACACATCACATCACAGTAGGCCTATTCTTAAATTTCTTCAAAAGTCTGTGAACTGTAAAATATCAAGAGTTCTGATGAAAAAGTATTGAGGTAAATAATCCCACTAGTTACATCATAAGTGAGGGTACAATGAAAATTAAACATTTTCAGACCCATACAATTATCAAGCTTTATTACAATGACCTTGATGTCAATGAAGTCTGGTCAGAAACAGATCAAGAGGGGAGATTCAGGGTTTCGATCCTCCCCCCTTTCAAAATTTCAGGATCTGCCACTGATAATCCCTGTAATGCAGGTATTTGAAAACGTTATGAGGATCTATTCCAAAACGTCACAAGTCAGTAATAAAGAACTTGTATATCCATAAAGACCTGTCATGTCTGTGCAAAGAACTTATAGAAGAGATTGTCTCTCAAACAGTACTTGGGTAACATCCGTCATCTGTCACTGAGCTTACTAAATCTTACTAATTAGTACCGGTAAGCTTGCCAAGGAGCGATTAAAGTCCCATTCGGCATTCACGCTTTATATGGTTTTCGTTCTAATTAGCTTGTACAAGACACATGGTCTCTTTGCAGAGGGGTTGTAGACGGGGTGAACTTCTCCCTCCATACCTTTTCTACTTCTGTGCAGAGGGGTTGTAGACGGGGTGAACTTCTCCCTCCATACCTTTTCTACTTCTGTGCAGAGGGGTTATAGACAGGGTGAACTTCTCCCTCCATACCTTTTCTACTTCTGTGCAGAGGGGTTATAGACAGGGTGAACTTCTCCCTCCATACATTTTCTACTTCTGTGCAGAGGGGTTATAGACAGGGTTAACTTCTCCCTCCATACCTTCTCTACTTCTGTGCAGAGGGGTTATAGACAGGGTGAACTTCTCCCTCCATACCTTTTCTACTTCTGTGCAGAGGGGTTGTAGACGGGGTGAACTTCTCCCTCCATACCTTTTCTACTTCTGTGCAGAGGGGTTATAGACGGGGTGAACTTCTCCCTCCATACCTTTTCTACTTCTGTGCAGAGGGGTTATAGACGGGGTGAACTTCTCCCTCCATACCTTTTCTACTTCTGTGCAGAGGGGTTATAGACAGGGTGAACTTCTCCCTCCATACATTTTCTACTTCTGTGGGAGGGGTTATAGACAGGGTGAACTTCTCCCTCCATACCTTTTCTACTTCTGTGGGAGGGGTTATAGACAGGGTGAACTTCTCCCTCCATACCTTTTCTACTTCTGTGGGAGGGGTTGTAGACGGGGTGAACTTCTCCCTCCATACATTTTCTACTTCTGTGGGAGGGGTTGTAGACAGGGTGAACTTCTCCCTCCATACATTTTCTACTTCTGTGGGAGGGGTTGTAGACGGGGTGAACTTCTCCCTCCATACCTTTTCTACTTCTGTGCAGAGGGGTTGTAGACGGGGTGAACTTCTCCCTCCATACCTTTTCTACTTCTGTGCAGAGGGGTTATAGACAGGGTGAACTTCTCCCTCCATACATTTTCTACTTCTGTGGGAGGGGTTATAGACAGGGTGAACTTCTCCCTCCATACCTTTTCTACTTCTGTGGGAGGGGTTATAGACAGGGTGAACTTCTCCCTCCATACCTTTTCTACTTCTGTGGGAGGGGTTGTAGACGGGGTGAACTTCTCCCTCCATACATTTTCTACTTCTGTGGGAGGGGTTGTAGACAGGGTGAACTTCTCCCTCCATACATTTTCTACTTCTGTGGGAGGGGTTGTAGACGGGGTGAACTTCTCCCTCCATACCTTTTCTACTTCTGTGCAGAGGGGTTGTAGACGGGGTGAACTTCTCCCTCCATACCTTTTCTACTTCTGTGCAGAGGGGTTATAGACAGGGTGAACTTCTCCCTCCATACATTTTCTACTTCTGTGGGAGGGGTTATAGACAGGGTGAACTTCTCCCTCCATACATTTTCTACTTCTGTGGGAGGGGTTATAGACAGGGTGAACTTCTCCCTCCATACCTTTTCTACTTCTGTGGGAGGGGTTGTAGACGGGGTGAACTTCTCCCTCCATACCTTTTCTACTTCTGTGCAGAGGGGTTGTAGACGGGGTGAACTTCTCCCTCCATACCTTTTCTACTTCTGTGCAGAGGGGTTATAGACAGGGTGAACTTCTCCCTCCATACCTTTTCTACTTCTGTGCAGAGGGGTTGTAGACGGGGTGAACTTCTCCCTCCATACCTTTTCTACTTCTCTGCAGAGGGGTTATAGACAGGGTGAACTTCTCCCTCCATACCTTTTCTACTTCTGTGCAGAGGGGTTGTAGACGGGGTGAACTTCTCCCTCCATACCTTTTCTACTTCTGTGGGAGGGGTTGTAGACGGGGTGAACTTCTCCCTCCATACATTTTCTACTTCTGTGGGAGGGGTTGTAGACGGGGTGAACTTCTCCCTCCATACATTTTCTACTTCTGTGCAGAGGGGTTATAGACAGGGTGAACTTCTCCCTCCATACATTTTCTACTTCTGTGGGAGGGGTTGTAGACGGGGTGAACTTCTCCCTCCATACATTTTCTACTTCTGTGCAGAGGGGTTATAGACAGGGTGAACTTCTCCCTCCATACCTTTTCTACGTCTGTGCAGAGGGGTTGTAGACGGGGTGAACTTCTCCCTCCATACCGTTTCTACTTCTGTGCAGAGGGGTTGTAGACAGGGTGAACTTCTCCCTCCATACCTTTTCTACGTCTGTGCAGAGGGGTTATAGACAGGGTGAACTTCTCCCTCCATACCTTTTCTACTTCTGTGCAGAGGGGTTGTAGACGGGGTGAACTTCTCCCTCCATACCTTTTCTACTTCTGTGCAGAGGGGTTATAGACAGGGTGAACTTCTCCCTCCATACATTTTCTACTTCTGTGGGAGGGGTTGTAGACGGGGTGAACTTCTCCCTCCATACATTTTCTACTTCTGTGCAGAGGGGTTATAGACAGGGTGAACTTCTCCCTCCATACCTTTTCTACGTCTGTGCAGAGGGGTTGTAGACGGGGTGAACTTCTCCCTCCATACCGTTTCTACTTCTGTGCAGAGGGGTTGTAGACGGGGTGAACTTCTCCCTCCATACCGTTTCTACTTCTGTGCAGAGGGGTTGTAGACAGGGTGAACTTCTCCCTCCATACCTTTTCTACTTCTGTGCAGAGGGGTTGTAGACAGGGTGAACTTCTCCCTCCATACCTTTTCTACGTCTGTGCAGAGGGGTTATAGACAGGGTGAACTTCTCCCTCCATACCTTTTCTACTTCTGTGCAGAGGGGTTGTAGACGGGGTGAACTTCTCCCTCCATACCTTTTCTACTTCTGTGCAGAGGGGTTGTAGACGGGGTGAACTTCTCCCTCCATACCTTTTCTACGTCTGTGCAGAGGGGTTGTAGACGGGGTGAACTTCTCCCTCCATACCTTTTCTACGTCTGTGCAGAGGGGTTGTAGACAGGGTGAACTTCTCCCTCCATACCTTTTCTACGTCTGTGCAGAGGGGTTATAGACAGAGTGAACTTCTCCCTCCATACCTTTTCTACTTCTGTGCAGAGGGGTTGTAGACGGGGTGAACTTCTCCCTCCATACCTTTTCTACTTCTGTGCAGAGGGGTTATAGACAGGGTGAACTTCTCCCTCCATACCTTTTCTACTTCTGTGCAGAGGGGTTATAGACAGGGTGAACTTCTCCCTCCATACCTTTTCTACTTCTGTGCAGAGGGGTTATAGACGGGGTGAACTTCTCCCTCCATACCTTTTCTACTTCTGTGCAGAGGGGTTGTAGACGGGGTGAACTTCTCCCTCCATACCTTTTCTACGTCTGTGCAGAGGGGTTATAGACAGGGTGAACTTCTCCCTCCATACCTTTTCTACTTCTGTGCAGAGGGGTTATAGACAGGGTGAACTTCTCCCTCCATACCTTTTCTACTTCTGTGCAGAGGGGTTGTAGACGGGGTGAACTTCTCCCTCCATACCTTTTCTACGTCTGTGCAGAGGGGTTGTAGACGGGGTGAACTTCTCCCTCCATACCTTTTCTACTTCTGTGCAGAGGGGTTATAGACAGGGGGAACTTCTCCCTCCATACCTTTTCTACTTCTGTGCTGGAGAGTCTCGGATAAGGAAAAAACTTGATCTGAAACTCTCAGTAATAAAGAAGATGTATATCCTCTTGTCTTGAATAGACAGAATGACTTTTTTCTTGTCTTGTCATTTTATGCAGTTTATTTGGTCAACATCTGTCATGTTTTGTCCCTAATTCACACAGAAGGTAAATGCTAATAACAAACATCATCATTTCAGAGCGAAGATACGCCTTCGGCAACACGTACGGGGACACGACTCGAAGCCTGGATATCTGCGCCCACCAGAAAGACTGTTTCGGATCTCACGTGAAGAGCGTACGCTTCTCCCAGCCTGTCGTGTAACCAACCCGTTAAAACTGTACATAGCTCTTCGTTTGGTCGTTGATAAATCATTGTGTACTGACAGATCTGACTCAATTCACAATTCATTTATGAAAAAAAATTGTTTACACACATATTCAGTTATTCATTGACATTCAAAGATAATGATGGAAAGTATTTAAATATGATAAACTTTTGAAAAGTAACAGTAAATTTTGTTTTCGGAAACGATCAGTGTGAGAAAAATAACTGTAAGTTGTAAACAATTTATGAGGTATTTAAAAGAAAAAGAGAATTTATAAATATTTTTAGAATTAGAAAAAAATCGAACGCAACAAATACATTTGTAAACACTTACACATAAAGATGATCTGAAATGTATTTTTTGAGGTATATCAAAATGGAAACGATCCAAAGAGATATTTTTAAACATGATTTAATGTTCTTGAAAAAAGTCATTACGGCTGTGATATTTAAGCCAAATTACATGTTTGTATGTTATGTAAATGTCTCAAAACAGCATTGAAGAATTCAGCATTTGAAAAGTCAAATATATAAATGTCTCAAAACAGCATTGAAGAATTTAGCATTTGAAAAGTCAAATATATGTTCTACATTTCAGGTATTATATTCATTGTAGATAATGATATAGACTAGTAGGGTCTGATAGTTTGTGAGACGTTTGTTTCGAAATTATACATGATCTGAGAAGTAAAAGTAAGCTTATTTTGTTTTAATAATTAACATAATCCACTGTTTTATATTATGTGGAATTTATTGTGTTACAGGCAAACATGTCTCAGAATTGTAATAGAAAAAATATTGTACATTGAGCACTGTCTCAAATGGTAACAAAAAGATGAGAAGACCAGAACCGCATCCAATATAACATATACTCTATAATAACCAACATTCAATGTTGATTATATAATCTGATAATATAAGAAGAAAGCTTTTTGTAAGGTGATCTTGCTGTCAAGGGTTGATGTAAGGTGATCTTGCTGTCAAGGGTTGATGTAAGGTGATCTTGTAGTCAAGGTTTGATGTAAGGTGATCTTGTTGTCATGGTTTGATGAAAGGTGATCTTGCTGTCAAGGTTTGATGTAAGGTGATCTTGTGTCAAGGTTTGATGTAAGGTGATCTTGCTGTCAAGGTTTGATGTAAGGTGATCTTGTGTCAAGGTTTGATGTAAGGTGATCTTGCTGTCAAGGGTTTATGTAAGGTGATCTTGTAGTCAAGGCTTGATGTAAGGTGATCTTGTGGTCAATGCTTGATGTAAGGTGATCTTGTAGTCAAGGTTTGATGTAAGGTGATCTTGCTGTCAAGGTTTGATGTAAGGTGATCTTGCTGTCAAGGGTTGATGTAAGGTGATCTTGCTGTCAAGGGTTGATGTAAGGTGATCTTGCTGTCAAGGGTTGATGTAAGGTGATCTTGCTGTCAAGGTTTGATGTAAGGTGATCTTGTAGTCAAGGTTTGATGTAAGGTGATCTTGTAGTCAAGGCTTGATGTAAGGTGATCTTGTAGTCAAGGCTTGATGTAAGGTGATCTTGTAGTCAAGGTTTGATGAAAGGTGATCTTGCTGTCAAGGGTTGATGTAAGGTGATCTTGCTGTCAAGGGTTGATGTAAGGTGATCTTGCTGTCAAGGGTTGATGTAAGGTGATCTTGTAGTCAAGGCTTGATGTAAGGTGATCTTGTAGTCAAGGTTTGATGAAAGGTGATCATGCTGTCAAGGTTTGATGTAAGGTGATCTTGTAGTCAAGGTTTGATGTAAGGTGATCTTGTAGTCAAGGTTTGATGTAAGGTGATCTTGTGTCAAGGTTTGATGTAAGGTGATCTTGCTGTCAAGGTTTGATGTAAGGTGATCTTGCTGTCAAGGGTTGATGTAAGGCAATCTTGCTGTCAAGGGTTGATGTAAGGTGATCTTGTAGTCAAGGCTTGATGTAAGGTGATCTTGTAGTCAAGGTTTGATGTAAGGTGATCTTGCTGTCAAGGGTTGATGTAAGGTGATCTTGCTGTCAAGGGTTGATGTAAGGTGATCTTGCTGTCAAGGTTTGATGTAAGGTGATCTTGCTGTCAAGGTTTGATGTAAGGTGATCTTGTAGTCAAGGTTTGATGTAAGGTGATCTTGTAGTCAAGGTTTGATGTAAGGTGATCTTCCTGTCAAGGTTTGATGTAAGGTGATCTTCCTGTCAAGGTTTGATGTAAGTGATATTTTTGTCAAGTTTTGATGTAAGGTGATCTTGCTGTCAAGGTTTGATGTAAGGTGATCTTGTGTCAAGGTTTGATGTAAGGTGATCTTGTGTCAAGGTTTGATGTAAGGTGATCTTGCTGTCAAGGTTTGATGTAAGGTGATCCTTTGTTTGATTTTAAGTACTTTTTTTATCATCTTAAAAGTTTTCCAAGCTTTCATTGCAAACAAACACGAATTGATTTGAAAACTGATTAAGATTAAGATACAACTGGTACTTGGAAATTACAAAGTTATATATAAATGATAGGCAATCATTAAACGCAAAAACTAAAGGGAAATGTCATTGTAGAGTAAGAAGCAAATCAGGGAAGAACCTTTGTTTGAAAGTCATGCCATTGTACTGTATCGCCGTGTTGTCTTCTTCAGTATTCGTTTTTGTTGTGATTGTGTTTATTAGCGAATATATTTGTGATATTTTTGTGAACTGGCTATTTTTGTAAATATGTCCCTGTGCCTAGAAATCATATCAAGCCATGTAAATATTAGTACTATACATGTACCTGTAGCTGTTTCCTACTTGTCTGTCATAATAGTAGAATGTCAAAGTAAGGCGAAACAAAGTTGTTTTCTTGTTTAAAGGATTATTGGGTCAAATTGTAAAAAAAAAACGGAGAGAAAAACTGGAATCAGGATTTTGGGGAGCAAACTTTATACGAGGAAAGATAACAGAAACATTTTAGTACATTTAAAGTTGCTTGAAGGTTTTGAGGCATGCAAAACAGGAGCCGTATTGAAGGAAAATATTATTTTTCACTTCTTTGTTTGTCAGTCAGAAAATTTGGCAACATTTTATATGGTGATTGTGAGTTGCATTTGTTTTCTTCCTATTTTGTGAAATTCATAAGAGATTCGATAAAACAAAAAAATAATTTGTTTTGCCTGATGAACAAATTTATGTGAATGTCTCTTGAGTTGAATGAAACTTGATTGATGACTTTCTCCAATGTGGTGGGGCCTACACTTACTGTGATACTATGAATGTTATAAATCTTTTAAAAATGTCTTTGTGATGTTCATGAATTTTTTTTAAAGCAAAATAATTATAACTTTTTTTGACAAATGTTCATGGGATGATCAGTAAATTAATCCGATATATTGACTTTTCTATGACAAAAATAGTTCTGATTTGCAAATTTTTCTCAATAATTAATAAAATTTCTTCTAGAATCTCATCTCTCTGATCTCACCGTGTGATACTGAACAAAGTTACGAAACTGAAGTCCAAATAATTTATTCCTTGCTTTAAACTGCTCAAACTTATACAGTGTTTTCTGCTATTTATTTTTCATTGTTTCATATTATATATATATATACAGTGTATATTACTGCATAATAAACAGATAAATTATTTGCATATTTTGTTGTTTATTACTAATATGGCTTTCAATATCACAATAATAATAGATGACAGCTCTGTATGGAAAAGCAGTCTGATTAAAATCGACGGTTTTCCGTGGAATAAAAATTGCAAAATAGTGCATCTACCGGGATACGAACTCATATCAGTCTGAATACAGCCCGTAGACTCGCATGTTCGAGCGCAATTCAGGCAGCCAATCAAAAGATGCCCAACAAATGCTTTCGGTGCGAGAAGCTAGGGGCAGATAACTCCAAACAGCTATCCTTTTGTCTGTTACGAATGCTTTCAAAACAGCGACCGTTTAAATACTATGATGTGATTGGTCATCTATTTGACTGGGCTTTGGCTGCGCTAAACTGGTTCGGAACACACGCCTATACGGGATGTTCTCAGACCTTGTGGCGAGGAATCTACAGAACCCGTTCGTATCCCGGTAGATATATTATTTTGCAAATTTTATTCCTCGGAACAAGGTCGATTTTAATCAGACTGTATGGAAAAGATGTTTTCTCTATGATCCGGGGGGCGGGATAGCGCAGTGGTTAGCGCGTTCGGCTTCAGATCAAGAGGTCCGGGGTTCGAATCCCGGCAACTTTGTCTGCAGTAGAGAACTGTTCTACACGCAGTAAGGTACCAGCGTTACTAAGTACCACCCATGGTTCGCTAGTTCCAGCCGATGCTCGCAGGTGTCACCGCAAAGCATAACCACATGGCGTTGTGGGCTTTCTCCCTGCCATAATACTAGTAGCCTCGATATAAGTGAAATACTCTTGAAAGCGGCGTTAAACCCCAACTCACCCCCCTTCTATGATCCAGACTTAGTATTACTGAATACATGCCATGGAGATAGTGAACAAATCTAACATTTGGGATAACACAATCTGCAATAGTAAATTCTTGTACTTTTAGGGCCAAGTCTCTTGCGAGATTCGGACCCACACTCAGTCATGCACTGCCCGTATCAACAGTTTACGAGCCAGAAACAACACAAACTATACAAGTGTTACAGACAGTGTTATCTCAAATGTAACAATTAGGCCTATAGACTGACTGATGTACACTTGCAGGGTGGAAATGTGTTTCAATGCTTTTTTTAAAGTACTGTATTCAATGTAATGAGTGCCCTCTCCCCAACACGTTACTAACTCAAAATAAAGTATCAATATTAGCGCCCCCTACCATATCACCACCTTAAAGAAGTGTCACTGAAGAAGGGTTTTGCTGTAAACCTTCCTCTGCCTTGACGGCTACAGGGTATTTCAAGCCTCCTTCAACTGTAGAATGTCTGTAACTTTCAGTTACCTTGCATTCAATGTCGCCACCATGTTTCAAGAAAAAAGAAAATGTCATTTTAATAAGCCCTTTTAAAAACATTTTTCAGCGCCCAGGGTTATATGTTATATATGAGAATCAACAAGGACAGGATAACACCATGAAAGGTTACCAGAATATCTAAGATTGAATTGAAAAGGAAGTGCTCATAAAATGTCTTACAGTTAAATGAGAAAATAGTATTGCTTGTATTAGTACCGGTAGTGAGAGACATCATAGTTCCTAAGTAATAGTTAGAACCTACGAAGAGAAATCTTCGTGATTAAGAAGGGGCGGAGCGAGCGTAGCTCATAGGTTCTAACTGACTTAGAACTCCACCTACTTTTGATTGACAGGTTCAATGACATCACTGTTTCCGTGATTGCCTACGTAATCGTTACATATGACGCGATGTCGCCAAGCTGTATGGATGTGTTTTTATGAACTCTCACTTTTCGAAAAACGTATTTGATCGTAACATTTGTTATGGTAAAACTAGAGATAATCTTCCGTCTGTCTTTGAGGTGAGCTCATTTTCCTCTGTTCATTGTATTCGGAAATAAGTTCTCTTTAACCATGTAGAAACCGTTGTCTAAATGAAATTGTGGAATGTGCGAGTCATTAAAATTAACATTGTTGTTTCATAATTTAATGCAGATGGAAGTAAATATATATTTAGTTATTAGTGCTTTGTGTTAAGATTACAGAAAAATACCCAGAATATAAGTAATTCATAATTTTATAATAGAATTAAAGTCGGCTTTTTTGGCTTTAGTTCCTTAAAAGACTGAACGTTTTTGTTTGTAAAACCACTTTAATAAGGCTGAAACAAAGTGTACACTAATTATGCTAACTAACAAATGCATGCTGCATGCAAAATATTTCGACACTCATTTGCCAGTATCTTTATACCGCCTGTGTTGCGTAGTGTCGAGGTCGTGTTTACTTCGAGTCACGTGGGGCACATGTTGTAAAACATTGTTGTCATTTGTTTTTGACCAATCAGACACAGAGAGGGCGTGTCATGAAGAGCGTTTTAGCGTTGAGTTCTTAATCATTAAGAGTCTATTTTGTCAGGAAAATACGACCGTCTGATTGGCTGAGAAAGTAGGTTGAGTTCTAAGAGTTGTGAGGTCATGTCCCTTATGATGACATAGCGAGTGGCAATACCCATACCATACAACACAGAGAGAAGACTAGCACTATTTTCAAAGTCAGAGCAAAACTCATACAGACCTTTGATGTCGAATATTGAGGCTCTCCTTGGTTTGCGGCTAGGACTCACAGCAAGGGATGAAAACATGTTTCATCGTTAAAATATTTTATTGACAAAGCGATCAGTTGTGTATCTCGAACTGGATGCTTGTTTTCCGGCTGTTACAGTTGTCCGTGTTACAACAAGATATCCAGTTAAACAGGTACCCCCTCAACTTCCTTTGTCCCGTCTCTACCAGCTGCTTCATGTACTTACAGCCCTGGGGAATATAATGTATAATATAGATATCTAAAGACCATTTGACATTTCTCATTGAATACCATGTATATCTACCTCACCAAGTGAAATATGTCATGTACAAACAGTGAAGATATTTCTTGTTGAAAACATTGTAGATCTCATCGACTGAAGTCAGGATTTCATTGATTTATTATCTTAGGTTGAATATCTAAGTTATCTCAAGTAATACATAGTTAATAAGCAAAAAATGGGTATTTAGATCATGACCCCTGTGACCCACATTTGAAGTCACAGGGTCACCAATCCTACAATTAAGAATCACCTTTGACCAAAGAGTCTCTACCTAAAATTTCACCTTTCTAGCTAGAGCTTTACATACTTGAGATAAAGATAAAAATAACTTTTTGGGTCATGATCCGTGACCTAGATTGGGGTCACAGGGTCACAAACTCTACAATTTTGAATCCCCATTGGCTAAGGAGTCTGCACACACCTTTTCAGCTCTCTAGACCTTTTTGAGCTGGATGAGAAGATGAAAATAGGTTTGTAAGGATGTGATCCCTGTGACCCCATTTGGGGTCACGGGGTCACAAGATCTACAATTTAGAATCCCCATTGGCCAAGGAGTCTGCACACAACTTTTCAGCTGTCTAGAACTTTTGGAACTGGAGAAGAAGATGAAAATAGGTTTGTAAGGATGTGACCCCTGTGACCCCATTTGGGGTCACGGGGTCATGAAATCTACAATTTAGAATCCCCATTGGCCAAGGAGTCTGCAGTCAGCTCTGTGAAGTCATTGGTTCTTGAGAAGAAGTCGAAAAAGCAAAACGTTTACGGACGGATGGACGGACGGACGGATGGACGGACGGATGCCGGACACCATGCCATGCCATAAGCCCATCGGGCCTTTCAGGCCTGATGAGCTAAAAATCTAATACGCTAATAACAATAATGTCAAGGTCGGCAAATCTGATTTGCTTTTGTCGTCTTGAGCTTTGTGTAACATATGAAGAGAATTCAGTCAACTATTCTTGAAATATCCTGCTGACAAGGGTAAAATAGCTAGTAAAGTCTCGTTGTGATCTAGATTACCTCACATCGTTGTAGCAACAGGCTTCTTGCATTTTCTTGAATTTGAGGAAAGAAGGAAACACAAATTTGAAAATGCGCATCTTAACCTATACTGTAGCGGCCACAAGCAACATTGTGAGAGCAAACAAAATCGTTGACATGAAACTTTCGTAGCGTATACGATTCTCCATCTTGCTCTTTGCCCTGTTTTGTTTTCGTCATTGTATTGCCTTTTTCTGTCCATCAATAACGTGTTTACTTGTTTCTTTCATAAAATTATTTGATGGCATGGTTATGACATAACAAGAGGACATATCTATCATGACAGTACAAAGGCCATGATGAAGATAGACACATATACACTCCTAAAATGAACATTTGTACAAGACATTGTTCATGTGTTAGTTAAATCTCTATGTATTCAAAGCTCAGAGGAGAGAATGTGGGCGGACTGTTGGGCTATACTACAACCATTCTTTTTGTGGTTACAAAATTTGGGAAATACTCTCGTTTGCACAATGTACCAGTGATAGGTTGTTAATAATCTGGCAGTTAAAGAATAAATTAGAGCTGATTTTTTTCTACCCAGATACCTGACCCCCATACCTGGATACCTGTTTTGTCAATCTCCATCATCTAAATTGTAAGAATTTGTAATAATTCAATCAACTGGTAGGCTGAAGTATGGAGAGAGAAAGCTAAAACATAGAGATCTATGGCTATTTCAATCACATTTTATTATGAATAACAACCAATTTTAACATTGTATTGGAATCTTGAAATACATTGCAATCTTGTCATGAGAGAATAACAAATTAAACTGTTTTATGCTTAGTAAAATGACAATAACGAGTCCTTTTAGTGTGATGGGTACCCAGGTCTTACATGGTTCCCACTTGTCCCGGATATCTGGTTACCCGTCCCAGCCCTAGCATCAATGTACAATAGTTCAAATTTTGTAAGTGTCAAGATACTTATCGGTTCTGGGTCTACAAGTGTCGAGATACTCACCGGTTCCGGGTTTACAAATGTCGAGATACTCACTGGTTCCGGGTTTGCAAATGTCGAGATACTCACCGGTTCCGGGTCTACGAGTGTCGAGATACTCACCGGTTCCGGGTCCATAGTGTCGAGATACTCACCGGTTCCGGGTTTACAAATGTCAAGATACTCACCGGTTCCAGGTCTGCAAGTGTCAAGATACTCACTGGTTCCAGGTATACAAGTGTCGAGATACTCACCGGTTCCGGGTCTACAAGTGTCGAGATACTCACCGGTTCCGGGTCTACAAGTGTCGAGATACTCACTGGTTCCGGGTATACAAGTGTCGAGATACTCACCGGTTCCGGGTTTACAAATGTCGAGATACTCACCGGTTCCAGGTCTGCAAGTGTCAAGATACTCAGAGGTTCCAGGTATACAAGTGTCGAGATACTCACCGGTTCCGGGTCTACAAGTGTCGAGATACTCACTGGTTCCGGGTCTATAAGTGTTGAGATACTCACCAGTTCTGGGTAGCAGTACTGGACGTAGTGTCGAGATACTCACCGGTTCCGGGTAGCAGTACTGGACGTAGTGTCGAGATACTCACCAGTTCTGGG
Organism: Gibbula magus; assembly: GCA_936450465.1. Taxonomy (NCBI): domain Eukaryota; kingdom Metazoa; phylum Mollusca; class Gastropoda; order Trochida; family Trochidae; genus Gibbula; species Gibbula magus. The sequence goes on from OW388301.1 coordinate 1,166,409, forward strand.
TAGCAGTACTGGACGTAGTGTCGAGACACTCACCGGTTCCGGGTAGCAGTACTGGACGTAGTGTCGAGACACTCACCGGTTCCGGGTGGCAGTACTGGATGTAGTGTCGGGACACTCACCGGTTCCGGGTAGCAGTACTGGACGTAGTGTCGGGACACTCACCGGTTCCGGGTAACAGTACTGGACGTAGCGTCGAGACACTCACCGGTTCCGGGTGGCAGTACTGGATGTAGTGTCGGGACACTCACCGGTTCCGGGTAGCAGTACTGGATGTAGTGTCGAGATACTCACCGGTTCCAGGTCTGCAAGTGTCAAGATACTCACAGGTTCCAGGTATACAAGTGTCGAGATACTCACCGGTTCCGGGTCTACAAGTGTCGAGATACTCACTGGTTCCGGGTCTATAAGTGTTGAGATACTCACCAGTTCTGGGTAGCAGTACTGGACGTAGTGTCGAGATACTCACCGGTTCCGGGTAGCAGTACTGGACGTAGTGTCGAGATACTCACCAGTTCTGGGTAGCAGTACTGGACGTAGTGTCGAGACACTCACCGGTTCCGGGTAGCAGTACTGGACGTAGTGTCGAGACACTCACCGGTTCCGGGTGGCAGTACTGGATGTAGTGTCGGGACACTCACCGGTTCCGGGTAGCAGTACTGGACGTAGTGTCGGGACACTCACCGGTTCCGGGTAACAGTACTGGACGTAGCGTCAAGACACTCACCGGTTCCGGGTGGCAGTACTGGATGTAGTGTCGGGACACTCACCGGTTCAGGGTAGCAGTACTGGATGTAGTGTCGAGATACTCACCGGTTCCGGGTAGCAGTACTGGATGTAGCGTCGAGATACTCACCGGTTCCGGGTAGCAGTACTGGACGTAGTGTCGAGACACTCACCGGTTCCGGGTGGCAGTACTGGATGTAGTGTCGGGACACTCACCGGTTCCGGGTAGCAGTACTGGACGTAGTGTCGGGACACTCACCGGTTCCGGGTAACAGTACTGGACGTAGCGTCGAGACACTCACCGGTTCCGGGTGGCAGTACTGGATGTAGTGTCGGGACACTCACCGGTTCCGGGTAACAGTACTGGACGTAGCGTCGAGATACTCACCGGTTCCGGGTAGCAGTACTGGATGTAGCGTCGAGATACTCACCGGTTCCGGGTAGCAGTACTGGACGTAGTGTCGAGATACTCACCGGTTCCGGGTAGCAGTACTGGACGTAGTGTCGAGATACTCACCGGTTCCGGGTAGCAGTACTGGACGTAGTGTCGAGATACTCACCGGTTCCGGGTAGCAGTACTGGACGTAGTATGTGCTGTTGTTCTCATCCACCTCTCCAAGGAAACATGTCTGAATAACAGTCAGAGACAAACTCAACAGTAGAAAGATAATAGAATCTCACCTAATTCAAATATATCAACACGAGTGGAAAAACATCAAAGGCTTTTCATCATCCAAAATCATTCAATTAAGAAATATCTCAAAATATATGCACTGCTAGTCGAAACTTCCAATGTCGTGAAGTCAAAACATTGTGAGGCAAATTACTGGGAGACATTGAGCTGAAACAAGCAAAATCTCCTTTGGAACACAGATTTGGATGATAAATAATATTTTAAACTTGAGACAATCAATGTTTTGTTTAAAAATATTCAGTAGTTTTAATTAGTGCTCTCAAAGTAAAGTGTAAAAAATGTTTTTAGAATTGTTATAATCAACAAAATTAATAGATACATCTCCATCAGAGAATCTAATTTCTGCTGAAATGTAAAATGGTTAACAGTACATTTAGATTTAAGAGAAAGTTGGACGTATTTAGGACATCTTTCTTAATGCTGCAGGGCTTCAAGAGCTTCTAGTTTCAGAGTTCTATGTTGTTAGTTTAAAGTTGAAAGATTCAAACTGACTGCTCACCTCGCCCGAGTTACACTGGTGAGAATGCTGACACTCGGCAGGCGTGTCGAGGTATGAACACGTCAGGCACTTCACCATCGGACCTGCAACATACACACAGGTACTGCTGGAAAAGAATATCTGGATATTAAGTTTAAACTTGGAAGAAGTGGCTTTCTACACTGAGTAGGAATGTTGCAGCACTGAAGGGGAAATGCCCACAACGCCATGTGACTATGCATTGCGGTGAAACCTGCAAGCATCGGCTGGAACTAGCGAACCATGGGTGGTACTACGCAGATATTCAGTGTAGCATTGCACCCAAACCTTACTGCATGTAGAATAGTTTTCTACTGCAGACAAAGTTGCTGTGCCCCTGGCGGGATTCGAACCCCAAATCTCTTGATCCGAGCCTAACGCGCTAACCACTGTGCTATTCAGCCCTGTTCCCATTTGTTCGTTTCTTTCAAGTTTATTCGACATTAAACCTGCAGCATTGTTAGGTGAGGTAGAAGAGTTCTACATTTAAATATAAACTTTCTACCTCACTCGATGAGATAAACATGGTATTAGTCAAGAAAAGACATCCTCTATATATAGTGTTTCCCCTAGGCATTTTTAGCAGGGCGCTTTTGAACATGCGCCCTGCCCTTTTTACTGACCGTCCTGCTTTTTCTCTTAACCAAAACATCCGTATCGGCCTTTTCCACAACTTAAAGGTACACTTGAGTACTTTACAAAGTTGCCATTATATCTTTACATATAAGAAAATTTGCATGTCGACTTCCTGCTATCGGATAAACCTGCAGCTGCTGACCACATGTTCAGCTAGAGACAAGAACAATAGGGGGATTACTGGCTTAGTGTCTACAGGCGGATACGGCTGAATAATTGCATTATAAGTGAATTGCGTATTATTTATTAGGTAAAATAAATATGATGTTTTATGACAGTTTTATTATAATAGCGTAAAGAACACTGATTTATTTCAGGACAGTTTTACCGTTTTCAGTCAATAAATGATTGAAAAAGTTAAATCAAATACTTTTGTACGTATTTCTATGTGGTACTAGCTGGGAAAAGTACCTGCTTGTTCTTGGTAAATTTGAAAATTATTCGTATTTGCAATTGAGTATTCTATCCTTACATTTGTGCCCTTTTAAGATGAAGAAGTGCCCTTTTCTTAGTGTAGTTGCCCTGCCCTTTTTTCAACCCGGGGGAAACACTAATATATTACATCAGCTAGGGAATATTTCATCAAACTGATGTGTAAAACGATACGTACCAACCGGACGTTGGAAGAGAGATGTGACCACTGTCGTCCAGACTAAAAGTGAACAGAAAATTACGATTTAAATGGTTTTATAACTTCTCTTTTAAATCTGCATATGAAGATGTTTGTATTAAATTTGTATAAATTCCAAAATGTGATATGATCGTCACCCATCCACTATAAACAAAGGTCGGTGCTGCTGAACTTAACTTACACATGTATACACAGAATCAATGACATTTCTACAATTGTGTCAATTCAAATTAAGCACTTCTTTTAAACTCTATACAACAAAATTCAATATAATGAAAAATAATAACTAAATTATTTTTTTTATAAACACTGAATACAACCCACTGAGGAAGACGAGAGCCACGGACTTGAGGGGAGCATGTGTCATGTTGGTGTGTAGAGTTGGAGAGGTCGCGGAGAGATAAGATACAAACAGACCACATGGCCAACTGATAAGACAACATAGAGCCATTGGCTCTGTAGCTCATCTGGTTTTATGATTTATCATTTACAGTTGTAGACATGTCCTCTCAAATTGTCAAATGTGAAATGGAGACAATGCACTTGTTGCCGTGGGCGCCAGGCCCTAAATATACATATATATGTATACCTACCTACATAAAAACCTACATACCTACCTATATAACATATAAAGAAGGTGAGACACTATCCATCATCTTGAATCTTGCCATGGAACCAGAAATGGTTAAACTGGTTTGCTGGCTCAAATACGATTTGTAATATTCGTAGACTATTCTAAGTTTACATTTCCGGTCCTATGGCAGGATTCAAGATGGCGGAGAGTGTCTTACCTTCTTTATATAGATAGTAATGATAGTCATTAATCAGGAACGAGAGGACAATCATCACATGCCTGTCTTTTTCTGATAAGAGGAGGTTGATTTTATGATAACTATGATCATTTTACAACTAATAGCTGTAAAATGTAAAAATTTATCCACCACAGTAGGCTGCGGTGATATCATCCGTTAAATAAATAGAGATTATTACCCGAGGAAGTGTGTCATATTACTTTTACGAAACGAGTGTGAATTTTGTTATTGCCCGAGCGAGAACGAGGGTTATAAATAAATTTGCCAAGTTTCGTAAAAGTCATATGGCACACTTTCGAGTGCAATAATTTCTTTATTACCCATTTTATTCTATTTGATTCGCGTTAAAATAGTCAGGAAACGGCTCACTTCCCTTGCGACGGCAAGCTATAGTGATGTCACGAACAATCATTTTATGATGTCACAGGCGACGTAATATGGGAAGCCGCGGTGAAACAATCGTTGCTAGGCAAACGTGATATGTGCACATGTGCTCATATCAAAAATATTAACTCGGTTATTTTAAACCATATGGGTAATAAAACAGAGTATCTTTCTGCTCAAAAACCTTTATTGAAACCATTTGTCAAGAACCATTGAATACTGTATATAAGTAAAGTAAGCATAATTTGTTCAAACTTAACAGCAGGACAGTACAAAGAATAGAGAATATATATATGAAGATTACATTTAAACCGTAGAATCATTAAAATATGAAACAATATTATGTACACAATAACTTTAAAATATGAGAACAATGGAATGTCAGTTGATTCAGGGTCCTGATGTATTCATATTAACAAGAGCTATTGGGTGTGCAGCTCATCATACTTTACACAGAAGGGGGGTGCACTTTTTTCCAGACATTATACAATTGTTGACTTCAGATGAGGTGAATCAAATGGTTTATCGACCTCGGAACAGTTATGTTAATAATAATAATAATAATGAGGATACTTATATCGCGCTGAACTCCACAACACAAAGGGCCATGCTCAAAGCGCTACACACATTATTACCCTGGTGTAAGGACCAACATCGTTCCTTTTTCATTCTCAACTCCCTTTGGAGTATGCAACCTGGGCTGCCAATTACGGCGCTCCAAGGTTATCTGTCACATTGCCTGCACTTTCACCGAGGTCGATGAACCATTTGATTCACCGATAACTGAAATCAATAACTGTTTTATTATATGATTCATGAAGGTGTAATTTTTTTTCACAAAAAGTTTCTTTTTAAAATAATTTTACTTGTAAACCTAACATTAATGACAACTTACACTTTGGAAACTAAAACTTTATTCTTAAATACCTATACATGAACAGGAAACATGAATAAAACAGCGCTCCCCGCTAAGCTCTAAGCAGTGGTGATCTATTTTTAGTTTCAGCTCATTAGATTGTTGTGTCGATGAACAACCATCTCGGCCAATTAGAAAACAGAACACTCGTCCTTCATATAATAACAGACTATCAATATACTATCTTAGGTTCAAAATGAAAACTTATCAGAACTATTTGTAAAGTGCTAAAAGTTTTTTAGTACTTTTTGTACTGGAGACGAAAATTAAATGGGTTTTTAAATCATCACCTTTTTTACCTTTATTTGGGGCCACAGGGTCACCCCAAATCTACAATTTATAATCTCAATTGGCCAAACTTCAGCTCTAGGGTCAGTGGTTCTGAAGAAGAAGTCGAAGGAGGAAAGAGTTACGGATGGACGGCCGGATATGCCATGATTTTAGTATTTTACTAAATTACCTATGTAGGTAAGCAAATGATACAAACATAACCTAGCATCTTGACAAGCTCTCTGAGGTAAAGGCTGTAAGAGTGAGACCAAGCAGTTAGAGTGTTCACCATTTTGAAAGGGAGGTAACCTCTATGTTACCGGGGTATATGAAATGTGAATAACATTGTGATAATAGACCACAGATTGATAGAAGAACCACCTGGACCACCGCTGTAAATAGACCCAGAATGCAACAGTACAAACATAAACACATGAAGCACCTTGAATCTAAACTTCAAACTTCGATGTGTTCTTGCATAGAATGAGTGGGAATCGGGGTAGAAATTAGCAAAGTAGCAGTTTAGTTTATTAGTTTCGTCAAGTAGCACATGACTGCTGACAAATACGTTATCGTGTAGCATGCATTTTGAATTTATGAACTCGCTGCTTCTTGATTTTAGTTTTGTTCATTTTTGTGTAATTGTGTATCTGCAAAACTTAAACTTAACCAATCACAGCTCTGCTTAAATATCGTATCAGTCTCCTAGCCTTGTTGCTGATTGGCTGTAGTGAAAGGTCACAAGATATGACCCCTACAGAGTAGTTTCAGACCAATATCGTGGCGAGGTACAAGGTTTTTGTTAGATCTGATTTTAATGAGATTTGCACTTGTCTAACTAGTACTTGCAGTTGTCTAAATGTTTAGTGATTTGATAATCACATTGGTATTGAAAGATCCGTAACAAACAGTGGACCATTATCACAAATATAGTTCTATATTTCAAATATCTACATATGCTGAAACAATGCTCTGAGACCAACATATAAAATATAGTTCTAGTTCTATAGTTCTATATATAGTTCTAGTTCTATATATAGTTCTATAACTATGTTCATAGACACAAAGTTTTAAAAAATCAAAATCTTAAATATTTTACAAGTACACTCTGATCATTTGAAAATATTTAATATATAATGCAAAATTTTGTCCAACAAACATACTGAAATCTTTGGCAACAGGCAAACTGACCAGAGATAGAAACCATACACAACTGAACATTTCTGAATATGGGCAGGACACAATGGTTTTTAATGAAGCATATATACATGTACATGACTAGATCAAATACATTTTGATAATTGAGGAGACCCTCTATTCATAACAAATGATAGATTTGTCAAGCCTGATTGTTGCCAGGGCGTAATTTAATCATAACCTCCTCACAAAATAAAAGATTGTCTCAAGTCAACACAATGATATTTAAAAACAGTCTTGATAATTCATCTAACACAAACACAAAATACAACATGGTAAAATCTTGGCTTTCACTTAAGTGAGGCAGTTAATCAATCGACTAAACTTGTGTTTATCAATAGGTTTGACCATAAATCTTGGGCAATGGAAGAACATACAAAGGAGGTTGGATGTCTACGATCAGTAATGAAAGACTTTGATTTAATTAAAAAAAAATTATGTCCCAATTATGATGGACGGAAGCTGATGAACGAAGAAAGATTCGCGTTAGAAAATAAAAATGTTAAAGGTATTAAGTTCTTAGACACTGAATACTTACTTACACAGTTTGCAGATGACACAACACTTATTTTGGATGGAACGGAAAAATGTTTTCAAGCAACCCTAAACATACTAAATAAGTACGCTGAAATTTCTGGCCTCAAAATAAACATAGAAAAAACGAAAATAGTATGGATTGGCTCCACGAAATATTCAACTATCGAATACTGTCAGACCTATAAGCTAGACTGGACTCAAAGACCCTTTACTTTACTTGGTATCCAGTTTCAACATAACCAGGCAGAAATGGTTGAAAGAAATTATAAAGATAAACTCAAACAAGTTGACAAGACAATGGCAATGTGGTTAAGAAGAGATCTTACTCCATTTGGCAGAATAACCGTACTTAAAAGCTTAATATTACCATCACTAAATCACCTGTTTACTATGCTGCCAAACCCAAACAATGATACTATTCAAACTCTACAAAAGAAATGTTTTAAGTTCGTTTGGAAAGAAAAGCCTGACAAGATTAAGAGAAATACTATTATTCAATCGTATAAAGAAGGGGGGCTAAAAGTACCCCTAATTCTGGAAACAATACAAGCTCAAAAACTCTCATGGCTACGCAGAACATTCGTACAACAATCTAATATAGCCAATCTTATAAGTTTTGCTGTTCCAAAAAAAAGCCTTCATCCAACAGAGATGGGAGCAAATTATCTAAGGCGCTTCATAATTCCAAATATCAATAATGCTTTTTGGCGAGATGTCTATGAAGCATGGGCAAACATACAATCTCTTCAAACAAATGATATTGATACCGCAACTTCACAACAATACATATGGGCAAACGACAATATAACTGTTGGAAAAAAACCTATTATCTATAAACATTACTTGAATGCAAATGTTAAATTCATAAATGATTTTCTTAAAGAAGATGGTATTTTTCTTACATATGATGAATTTATTTCCATATACAATGTCAAGACAAATTTTCTAGAATATATCGGTATCATACAATCCATCAGAAGTTACCTTCTTTTGCAAAACCAAACTCCTTATAAAATACAACAGCCATTTATGCCAAATAACCTACATATTCTTTTCAAAGAACGCAAAGGGTGCAAACTATTCTATTCTGCCTTGCTAAGGAAATATCATTTTCAAGGAAAGCTCAATTGTCAACTTAAATGGGAACGGGATATCAAGGTGGATATATCGGAATCACTCTGGCAAATTTACAATTATATACCCTTCAGAACAACAGGTATTACACATCTAAGATGGCTACAATATAAAATTGTACACAGAATTATAACAACAAACAGGGACCTATTTAACTATAACTTGATACCATCTGCTTCTTGTTCGTTTTGTGATGTTGAAGCTGAATCAATTGTCCATCTATTCTGTGAGTGTGTACATGTAAAAAGGTTGTGGCAACAATTAGTCAACTGGATCGAATATGATACAGGCACAAGATTAATTCTAGATGAAAAACATATACTCTTTGGTTTTAAAGAAAAAAGAAATGATGTCCTAAATTTAATCCTCATTGCAACGAAATACTTTATATATGTGAAAAAATGTTCAAACTCGCTTCCAAACTTTGTTGGATTGAAAAACTACCTTCGTATCGTATATGAAATTGAGAGATTTACTGCCTTTTCAAACTGTAACTTCGGAAAATTCTTCACCTTTTGGTCATCGTGCCACAACCTCTTCACATAACTAGTTGTATAATAAACAGTTTCTACCAACTGTCCAACGTGTGTATATTGTATGTATAAATGACTCATGTAACAAACAAAAAAATCGATGTACCCATGAAAAAGAAATAAAGTGATAAAAAAAAAAAAAGATTCGCGTTAAAAAAGGAACACAAAATTTGTTCAGATCCATGCAAGAAAAATAGAGCCATGGGCTCTGTAGCTCATCAGGGATTATTTTGTTTGATGATTAAGACTGAAATAGATTATTCTCAATTATAATGCACAAACCCTAGCCCTGAAAAATCTCAGAAATCCCTTTGAGTTGTTGCAAGGGTCAGTATGGATTTTCTAAAAGTGCATGTATGGCCCGATGCGTGCGGAAGATGTCTCCAAGCTTGCTCACAGAAAACTGTAACACTTGACAACAAGTACTCAGATAGGGCCTGCAGCAGGTTCCTTGGACCATGATGCGAGGGCAACAATTGATCTGGTATATTATTTTATTCTAACCAACCTGATGAAGAATCTTACCATCTATATCAGATCCTGTACCAATCAGTACAGTTGGTAGGGTTATCAACTGACGAGGCCTGAATGAGTCGGAGATAACAAAATATAAAGTGACTGGCCGTTGGCAACTTTCCTACGTAAGGCATAACTCACGCCCGTCTCCATTACTGGCTTTCCTCGTACTTTCATGTAAAATAGCGGCAATGCTGCACTAGAACTGGCTTAGCACAGGAAAGTAAAAGAATTTGGCCTACGATGGTCTGCAGCTTTCAATTCCAGATTTAAATGCATTTTCCTAAAGGTGTGTATATATACATATGTGTATATGATATGGTTTATAGACTATATATAGAAAGATAAGACTGAGTTCCATTAATAAGTATGACTGTAAGAACAGTGGTTATTATTTGTTTTAGAATAATTGCTGTGTTATTGATTTATGAATGATCAAACTGAAAAGAAAAAAAAATTCTTAAAGAATGTGAATAACGCTAAGTTAACCATTTTCTTTACACCTTGAAGTTTCAGTTAATGAATATTTAATAAACTTGATACAAAGTTTCTAAGTGAAAAGAATAATCCATTAGCTCAGCAGTTTTGTCTCCATTGATCAATGCATATAATACCCCATACTCCAGCTCTGAAAAAAACTATTGAAAACTCATAAATTGCTGCTAACTCGTGTCTTTTGCAATTAACGGTATTATGATATTGTAATTGTACATATGATCATAAATGAAATTATGACAATTTTGGTTCACACACTTAAACCAGCTCTGAAAAAAACTATCAAACAATCACATCTCATAAAAGAAACAAATATTTGTTTTTCTTTGTCATGTTGTACGATTATTATGTTTAATGAAAGACACTGTTACAAGTTCTTACATCATCATTTCTTTATAAAACACAGGGAGATCTATGTATACAGTGTCCGACTGGCAAAAATTTGAATCTGCATCCCTGGTATACACTATTAGCATCCGATATATATTTCAAAATATTTACTAATGATATTAAAGTTACTACTGTTAAGTTGCGTCTTAGCTCAATTGTTTTGTAAATAACACAGTTGTGAAATTGTAATTGAATGTATGATCATAAAGGAAAATATGACAAGTTAGGTTCACACACTAAAAACTTAATTATCAATACCACACATAGATGTTTATAGTGGACTTTTTAAACGTTCAAATGTTGCAATTTCTGTTAATTTCACTGCATAGTCTCGCAGCCATTTCCCCCCATCGTGATGTGTCTCTCTGAGCATGTCTTTCCATCGACTTCCTGTCGGCAAGTAAATGTCTCGTTTCAAGGCTTCCGCATCCAACACAGGCGCAACGAGTAAATCTTCCCCGACCAAAAACTCACAGTCAAGCTTCTGGGCGATTTCATCTTTTGGTGCCACCCACCAAACTGGTCTTATCATAGGCATTCCTGGAATAAAACAAGGGTTTTGACTTATTGCAGTCAGGTATTTAACTTCAAACTTAATTTTAGGATTGATGAACAATGTATATCATTGGATCTGTCATTCAAACATTGAGGCAATGGCATTTAGCTTTTAATTTTGACATCCATGTTTGAAACACGATTAGAAAGGATATAAGTGGATTAATTTATTAAGGATTGAGAAGATGAGCTCAAACTTTGAAATTGTACGTGCTCTGAGGAATCTTGATGTAATAATTTAGAATTCTAAAATGCACCTGTGAGTTGAGATTCTTTGGCTGCAGCTGAGAGTAAAGGGAACACTTTGTTCTTGTGAAGATCCACCAGATCACGGGCGAGCATAACAACTTCGTCATCGTAGTCCCACGGAGGAAATGAGAACTGCATGATGGGTAGATAAGTCGCCATCAACATCCAACGAATATATAACTCGGAATCTGGAATTATTTTCTCTTCGAATGTTTTATTTGTGAACGGCAGCCTTGAGAAGTCTCCCTTCCCTCCGATAGGTCCAGGGTTGATGAACGGGTATCCCAGGATTCCATATGTTAGAACCGTGGGTATCACAGACTTTATTCCTCCGTTATAGTCCCAGCTAGACTCTCGTTCAGGTATTTCAACATACAACGGGAACTGTTGAGACTGATAACCAACTTTGACGGTTCCTTTGTTCCCAAAACTATGCGCTAGTTGTACATACTTTGTCATGTAATCGCATGGGCTATGCATGAAGTTTTTAGTCGTTGAACTCAGATCAAAGAACGACACCTCACCACCGTCAAATATGAAAGCTGAATTCTTGTAATCTTTTTGAATATTTTCAAGAATATCATGGAACCACTTGACAGCTTGTTCATTGGTGAAATCTACGAATAAAGAGATGTTTCCGTTAAAGTTAATAAGAGACGGTTTGTCAGTGTCGCCTTCCAATATGAAGAATTTGTTTGTCTTTCCCTTTTCAACATTTAAAGTTTTCGGGTCCATGTAAGGAGTCACCCACGTTCCTATTTCGAAACCCGAGGCTAGTAGCTCACCAATCATTTGATGGGCATTTCGAAATTTTTCACTGTCAAAATTATAGTCGCCATATCCTCTAAAGTATTTTCCATATATTTCAAAGAAACCTTTTGGAAAGTTCTTGGTTGTGACTTCATTTGTGTATGTTAAAACTGATGACTGCATGGATTTATTCTTGAATTTGGCCGAGGTCCACATTGGTTCCTTCATTCTGATCTCATCTGGCAAACCTGACGGAACTTTGAAGCATTTCTTGTACATGTATTCATGAATTTCTTTAGCATCACTAGCTTTGCACACAAAGTACCTCAACACGGGTGGTTTGTTTTCAGGATTTTGGTACGGTGTTGCAACATATTCAGCATTCATACACATTTTGCCATTATTGATTTCATTTATGCTCACGCTAAGAGGCACTGTGTTGTCAATGTAAAGACCAACTCCACGAGAATTGAACCAATATCTCTCCAACACCGGACCATAAACTTCTTTCTTATTTTTCTCTGCTGTTGTCAGTGGTGTTGAAATGTAAGGCTGCATTGGAACACTAAGTTGCTCAACAGGCCATTCCTGTTTTCTGTGTGCGGCACCTCCGTACCAGTGCGCTCCAGAGAGCGAGAAGCAGTCAAGGGGAGAGAACCCATTATTTTTAGGTGTCCACACTACATTGTAACACCTAGCATTGTCATAAACTGCTTCCTTTATCTCTAAACGTCCTTTATTGAGCCACTTCAAACATAAACTTCTATCGCCTTTTGTGTCACATAATAAATCTGGTGGATTATGAAGTTGTTGTGGAAATGAAATGGAAAGATATTCATCTTTTCCATCATTCTCTGCAAATGTAAGTATTCCTTTACTGTAGTCAACGGAAAGTTGTCCCAACTTAGGACGAGAATCGAAAATACCCAAGTCGATATCTAGCACCGGTTTCTGTCGCACAAATGACCTCAGAACCAAAATCACTGAAAAGAAAATTACAATGACAGCACTGATTTTTAAAAATCTTCCCATTTTTCGAAATGGTAACGCCATTTTCTCTCTTCAATCATCAAATGCGAGTTTGTGATCCTTCGACCCTCGCTGGCTTCTCGCCCGGAACCGGATGTTAGGGATTCCTTTGTCTATTTTTAGAAGAGGAAACCCCATAAATAGCAAAGGCGCATTTTGGGTGTAGTAACGTAAATGGACAAAACAATTATGGTATTCCGCCTTTGTATTACCTAAGAATAGCATACAAGATATAAAATGGAGATTAGCAATGGACATTATCATTTTGAAATAGTAAATTATGCATGATTAGAAATAGTCCACCTTTTTTATGCCTCAGCACTGTAAAGTAGCGACACGCACAAGCGCTGCTGAAGAGCTCGAGGTCACATGACCAAGCATGTCACGTAACTACGAACAATTTCGTCAGCAAAGTGAAGAAACGTTTCATCAATGTTCTAATGAAAATACGGCCATGACAACAGTGAATTTGAGGATGTTGTTATTTAGTGTGATAGTTGCAACAATAATCACGACATCTGCCAGTAAAAGACCAAACATTATTTTCATTCTTGCAGATGACTATGGTTTTCATGACATTGGGTATCACAACTCGGAAATCAAAACTCCCAACCTCGACAAGCTGGCCGGTGCTGGTGTAAAACTGGAGAATTATTACGTGCAACCGATCTGTACACCGACCCGTAGCCAGTTCATGTCAGGGAGATACCAGGTAAAACAACTTAATTAATAACATTCTCTAGATTTCCAAGTAATTCATTCAGCAAACAAAATATTGTTTACTGAGAGCAACCGTCTTCTACAAGTGCTGCCAGGGGCACGGCAACTTTGTCTGCAGTAGAGATCTGTTCTACACACAGTAAGGTTTGGGTGCAATGCTACACTGAATCTCAGCGTAGTACCAACCATGGTTTGCTAGTTCCAGCCGATGCTCGCAGGTTTCACCGCAATGCATAGCCACATGGCGTTGTAGGCCTAGCTTTCTCCCTGCCATAATACTAGCAGTCATGATATAAGTGAAATACTCTTGAAAGCAGCGTTTAACCCCAACTCACCTCACCTCACCTTCTACAAGTGAAGTTTAAAGGGAAAGTTCTATCACCGATCTATCAGCAGCATCCGCCATCTTGGATCCTTGTCATTATGTGAAATGAAAACACGCTATACCTAACCCAATTATTTAAAAAATAAAACATATACAATGATAGAAAATTCACATAGTAACACATAGCATATAATAAAACTAATAAACAATATGCTTTTAGTACGTAGCAAATTTTTCCTCACAGGGGTTTGTATTGCTGAAACAAAACAGTTCCTAGGTCCAATACTTTGATACTATACTCCCTATACTAATAAATAAAGAAAGGGATGCAACGCAAGTTTAACCCCCTGCCCAAACAAGTCCACATTAAAAAACGTTGCCACACATTTTACATGTAATACATATTACAGAATTAAATCAAAGTTATTTCTCTTTTGATTAAAACAAACATCAACAAAATCGGTGCTTTATTTTTCAAGCTATGACACTTGAAACACAATTTTTTACTCGTCAAACTGGAGTGGGCCAAAATGGTGTCTCAGAAAACCATCGAGAAAAAAATCGATATTTCATTCCTAGCAAAAGCAATCAATCTCGAAAAAAGTTTTCTCCTATAACTTCACATCCCTGCTACATTTGACATACTTAAAACGTCTGTGGTATCTTACCGTAACAACTTTATTGCAACTTTATAGTAACTACAAGGAACTTTTAGAGCCACCTCCACCATGTTTGAATGACCATAACAAGAAATAAATGGTTTGTTAACAGCATTATATCATAACCCTAAAATGGTGAACCACTTTATTTTGCAGCCCTACCACACCCTTATTTTTGTGAGCAGGATTATGAAATTTACAAATCTTTGTCTCCATCCATCAAATATCATATTCCAAAAACGTTAGCTTTCTCAGGCATTACTGGTTCTTTGGGAAAGACAATGCTTAGAGTGGAAACTCCCTGCTATGCCAATAATTGTGGAGTTGTCAAAACCAATTGAACCAGGAATGAAAATGCGGTATTCTGAAAATTTCAGCTTTCTATGTCAACTGGTTTCACAAAAGAAGTTGTTTAAAGGTTTCAAAAATAATGTCTGATGGGCAGGTTGCGGGAGGGGGAGGGGGACCAAATGAATGAACATTGAGCAAGGTATCTCCACACAAAATTTCAATTTTGGGGTGAAGCGGTTCTGGAGGAGAAGTCGAAATTGTAAAAAGATTACGGACGATGCCGGACGTCTGACGGATGCCATAAGCCCATATGTAAATTAGTTATGATTTACAGTTTATGTTTTATTGATAATTTCTCCCTTAGATCCACACAGGGTTACAGCATGGTATAATATCAGCGTCTCAACCGAACGGTCTTCCCCTGGATAGCGCTACGCTGGCAGACAAGATGAAGGATGCTGGGTACGCGACTCACATGGTAGGCAAATGGCACCTTGGTTTCTACAAGAAAGAATACCTGCCCACAAACAGGGGATTTGATTCTTATTTTGGTGAGAACTTGAATAATTTTAACCTTTTTATTGCAGCTTCGAAAAAATGTATAGACCATCTCTATTGTGTCCGAATACAGGGTTTACGCAATAATTACAGGGTATTCAAATTGTGAGTTGTTTTTTCTGTAAATATTAAAGAATTTAGGGGCAGCTCCCATGTTTTTACAATCTTGAAATTTTGTGAAGATTTAAATCAGTTGCCAAACTACAGAAACAAAGAAAGTATTAATTTTAATAATTGCACTTTTTAATTATAAAATATTTATGGTTGCCAAGGTTACCTGACAGGAAGTGAAGACTATTACTCACACAAACGCTGCTATGGAAATCATCTCAAGACGGACAAACTCTTTGAAGACCCATCAACGTACGGTGATCTGGTGTGGAAGTACTGTGGTGTCGATCTACGTCAGAACGAGGCTCCTGTCTTCAACGAAACTGGTCACTACTCAGCTAATTTATTCACAGAGAAGGCGATGGATGTTATTAAAGCTCATGACCAGAAAAATGTGAGGCTAGACAGAGTATAATGTGTGTGTGTCTGTCCAAATGTTTAAACCAATCCGTGATCAAAGTTGCAGTGTGTGACATTATTTACTAACCCATTTCCTGCTGTATTATGTTTCAATGGTAAATAATTGAATATCAAAAGACAAGAAAATTAGAATGAAAATCCGAAGGGACATTTGTCTCTGATCAGTTCTTATCTGGCCTATCTGTCAGTTCTTATCTCCCCTATCAGTCAGCGCTTATCTCGCCTATCAGTCAGTTCTTATCTGGCCTATCAGTCAGTTCTTATCTGGCCTATCAGTCAGCGCTTATCTCGCCTATCAGTCAGCACTTATCTCGCCTATCAGTCAGTTCTTATCTGGCCTATCAGTCAGTGCTTATCTCCCCTATCAGTCAGTTCTACTCTCGCCTATCAGTCAGCGCTTATCTCGCCTATCAGTCAGCGCTTATCTCCCTTATCAGTCAGTGCTTATCTCGCCTATCAGTCAGCGCTTATCTGGCCTATCTGTCAGTTCTTATCTGGCCTACCAGTCAGTTCTTCTTGCCTATCAGTCAGCCCTTATCTCCCCTGTCAGTCAGTGCTTATCTGGCCTACCAGTCAGCGCTTATCTCGCCTATCAGTCAGCGCTTATCTCGCCTATCTGTCAGTTCTTCTCTCGCCTATCAGTCAGTTCTTGTCTCGCCTATCAGTCAGCGATTATCTCGCCTATCAGTCAGCGCTTATCTCGCCTATCTGTCAGTTCTTCTCTCGCCTATCAGTCAGTTCTTATCTCGCCTATCAGTCAGCGATTATCCCGCCTATCAGTCAGCGCTTATCTCGCCTATCTGTCAGTTCTTCTCTCGCCTATCAGTCAGTTCTTATCTCGCCTATCAGTCAGCGCTTATCCCGCCTATCAGTCAGCGCTTATCTCGCCTTTCAGTCAGCGCTTATCCCGCCTATCAGTCAGTTCTTCTCTCGCCTATCAGTCAGTTCTTATCCCGCCTATCAGTCAGCGCTTATCCCGCCTATCAGTCAGCGCTTATCTCGCCTATCACTTGAGGTTTCAGGCAAATACATGGAGCCATACAAATTTATTAGCGACCATCATCATCATACTAAAGCTGCTTACCTCTCTTTGTTTTCAGCCGTTTTTCCTGTATCTTGCCTACCAGTCGGTTCACAGTCCGCTCCAAGTACCAGATAGATACATGGAACCCTACGCTAATATACAGGATAAACAGCGACGAACATATGCTGGTAAATTCTAAATATTTAATACAAATAATTTCAGTTTTTAGCTTATGGTATATGCCCTCATCCGCCTGTCTTCTGTAAACTTTTAATATTTTTGATTTCCAGTTCAGAACCACTGCACCTCCAAATCTGATATTTCGTTTGGAGGTATTTTGCACTTCAGGGTTTGAAGTTTGTTCATTTGGACCTCACCTGTCTCACCTGTCGGCATTTGACAGGAACCTGAAAATTGTGAGAGGCATCATAGTTACATGTAGAATAAAGTTTGTTAATTTGGCCTTGATACCTGTACGGAGGTATGACTGTGTCCTGCAAACGCTCATCTAGTTTCTTCTCAATTGTCAAAATGTTATTTCAATCCATGTAAACTTACCTGTATGTAGGTATGACTGCCTGTATGGATGAAGGAATCGGAAACATCACCGAGACTCTTAAAGCAACTGGACAGTGGGACAACACCTTGATTGTCTTCTCCACGGGTGAGTTCCTTTCTCGTTAACTTTTCTTGTTTATGTCCAAGTAACTCTCGATTCCTTAAAGTTGTCAATATTATATTGTGGGAATTCAGCTGTGTGGAAATTAGTAACTGGTCACACAGTCATTTTTAGTCAGACTGTCAGAATTTACCATTGACAATGGAAAGTGTGTTTCTGCTGTTTCTAAATATAGAAATACCATAAAGTCTTATTTTATTTAAGCATGTGGTAGTCATCTCTTTCCAGGTCAAGATTTGTAAACAAAATATTTTGGAATTCTTTAAAATAAAATTGATTCTACATCAATTAACTTATACAAATTACGTTTCTTTTAGATAACGGGGGTCAGATTCTGAGTGGCGGGAACAACTGGCCTCTGCGAGGGTGGAAGCATTCGTTATGGGAGGGGGGGTTCCACGGAGTTGGGTTTGTCCACGGCCAGATGCTCAAGAACAAGGGCAGTGTCAATAATGAACTCATCCACGTTTCTGATTGGTTCCCGACATTGGTTGGTCTGGCAGGAGGAAACACGAATGGGACGAAACCATTGGACGGTTTCAACCAATGGGAAACCATTAGGTATTATCACACTTATTTCATTCATGTTGAGTCTATCATCTTGAATACTGCAAACTATTATATCTTGTGACGAGGGCTGTGCGAGAGACTATCCTGACCTTGAAGGTTTTATTAGCAGAGGAGTAAAACCAATGGGACAAAATCATTGGACGGTTTCATCAGAAGACTGAGGAGTAGTGTTTTCTCCAATTTATAAACCATTAAATGTCAAAATTTACATTTAAAAAAAAATATTATTCCCAAATTCTGTGTCATAAAGTATGTGTTATTTTAAGGCAGAGGAGATATTACTATAACTAGAGGAAATCAAGCCCGCTGTTTCAGCTTCCTCAGCAGCCTTGAGGTTTAAAAGCGAACAGTTTCCTTTCCAATCTGAAAAAATATCTTTGTACATATATTTCGGTAATTATTGTTGTGAATAGAGCTGTGGTAATGATTTGTTTGTTGGTCTGACAAATAATTCTACATCTCCTTTACGGCCCTTCATTATAGTACAACCTCCTACCAGGACTACAGATAAGAGGTTATTCCAAGAAAATAAGTCACCCACAGAACAATAGGCAAAATCAAACTTAGATTTATGATTCTTCTAAAATTAGGAATAATCTTAACTTCGGAGCGAGTTTGCCCATAAATGTGTTTCTTGATTTCTAATGATTTATAACTGCTGTGGGTATTTGTCTGTATCTAGCGAAGGAAAGTCGAGCCCACGGAAAGAACTTCTTCACAACATCGATATTCTTTACAAGCTGAAAGGGAAGAGATTGTATGAAAATACTTTCGACAATCGAGTGAGGGCGGCCATTAAAGTTGGGGAGTGGAAACTTATAACTGGTGATCCAGGTAAGCAGAACTTTTGTGTCGGAGAGGAATTAAACGACTTCTGTGAAGCCAGATAACATAGAAAGCTATAGTCACATTTTTGTTTCATGGCGACTTAAGTTTCTCTATACGGTTGTAACCCCACCTCAGGTATGGACACTTCAATCAATTTAATCTAATTACAGATCTATTTTCTCATCATTTAAAATTTTCTCAGCAAAAACAGATTCCAGCGTCTTATTTATCAAAAAATAAGGTTAGTTTTTACTTAATATTTCATGAGCTTAGAAATATATTCCAATTTATTTTAGGTTGAGTTAATCATCATTATCTAATCTAAAAATCTGTTTCCAGGCAACAGCAGTTGGATACCACCTCCCCATATCCTGGAAACCAAGATGGCCGCTCACATCCTGGAAACCAACATGGCCGCTCAGAACGAGGATCCTGATAAAAACATTTGGCTGTTTAACATTGCTAAAGATCCAAATGAGCATGTGGATCTGTCTGATAAAGAGCCAACGATTGTGAAGATGATGTTGGATCGTCTAGCGTATTACAACAGCACCGCCGTTCCGCCCCGATTTCCCCCTGGAGATCCAAACAGTAACCCCGAAAAACATGGAGGGGCGTGGGGTCCTTGGGAATAATTTTATCTTTAAGGATTATCATATTTTTTCATCTTTTACATTTTATATTTCTGGTGACTGAACACTGTAAGTGTTGTGTCAGTGTTATGTTTTGATGCATAGCAAAATGTCCTTTAAAAACTCAAAATATGATGACATAAAGACCATACCAGCAATCATGACAAATTTTACTATTAACATATCGTTTTATTCCCTGCATATCTCAGTTTTATATTTTGAATTGAAAACTTTGTGCCTGTCCATTTGCATGAATGGGTCAAATTTCTTAACCCGATTTTAAGGGAAAAAACATTCCATAACATGATACGTATCATTCATATTCATTTTCCATAGATCCCTTTAGAAGGGTTTGTCACCTATAAAACAAATTCTTTTGATACTTTGACAAACAAGGACTTACAAGTGGCAAATCCAAATTCTGCCTCCTCATCATATTCATAAATGTCCACAGATAGATCTCTTAAAAATGATATTAAAATCGATTTACACTTGTTATAGCACTATTTTTATATGCTTTATCTTTTCTTACTTATATATTCAAAGCATGGAGGAAAATAAAATGATTATAAAATGTTTTTCTTATATCTTTTCTTATTCTGAATGGTGATGAATGAACCGATGTAGTTACTATGACAAATACCGGTATATAGAGATTATTACCCAAGGGTGTCACATGACTATTACGAAACAAGTGTGAATTTGTGTATAGATAAGATAAGATAAGATAAGATAAGATAAGATAAGATAAATCTTTATTGCCCTTGGAAGGGAATTTGAATTGTCATGAATTGAGCACATTTGAAATACAAAAATATATAACAGGATATAAAAAGGCTAAAATATACAGTAATGACAAATTAACAATAATCACATGGCACATGGATATGACAGGCTGGAGGAGTATAATTTAGATATTTAAATGAGTAATGCTTGATGGAATAAATGACATTTTGGTGCGTCTTAATTTTACACTCGGAAATTCAAACCTCCAAAAGGCACATCTACGTGATATGAGGAGGTAGTATACAAAATATGGTTAGGATGGGTCAATCAGCTTTAAAAATCTGCTCCAGAAAGAAACTCTACCCTTCCAATAAACAATATCAAAATTATTGCCATGGAAACAGATTTTTGAAAAAAAGAAGTTCAAAACCTCAAAAGGCACATCTACATGAAATTGGGAGGCAGCATACCAAATTTGGTGAGAATTTGTCAAGTAGTTTTGGAATCTGCACCAGAAACAAACCCTACCCTTCAAATAGGCAAAGTCCAAATTGTTACCATGGAAACAAAAAAATTCAAAAAATTCAAAAAATTAAATTAAAAAAAAGTGTAAACCCCAAAAAGGCATCTTCATGATATTGGGAGGCTGTATACCAAATTTGGTCAAGTAGTTTTCGAATACTACTTCAGGAAACGATGTGATCACAGACAGACGGACGGACAGATGGAGCCAACGACTATTTAGAGGATATTTGGCTTTTCTTGACTAATACACGGTATCACGGTTCCACGTTACTCCAATGCTTAAGCGAAAGTCCCGCCAGAGTTACCTCCCTTCGCTTTGGGATCATATGGGAAACGGCGATTCTTGCAACACTTTTGGCACATTGCTCGCACGAGTTTGTATATTGATTTGCTTCTTACAAGACCGAAACTTACTTGTCTGTCGCTCGAAAGTTCAGTGCCGCACAGAGGAAGCGAGCCACAGTTACCTGGTCAATATTGTTTTAAATTTTTAATTTGATTCCAAATTTGATGGGCCTATATTCCAAGTTTTCATACTAAAATTAAGCAGCCCCTGACTTTATTCCAGTGTCATGGTTACGTTTTCGATAAACGTCTGCAACGGATTATTTTAAAATCTGCATTGATATTACGGACAAAATAATTTTTTTGAAGATTGTTCTTTATTCAAGTTTCAACCATTATGCTCAAGTGTTGATCATTTATTCTTTGTGAAAGTAACATTTATTATCGTACTTAGTTGAAATTAATAAACTCACAGACATAAACCCGTAATCGAGACTATTATTTAGCGAATATAGAAATTGGAATAGTTATTGGTTATTATTAATCCTTGGAAGACATTTCTTATATCATATAACGGAAATTCAGGTTCAACAATAACGGTAATATGTTTTAATAAGTTGGTTAGCACAGACGAAACAGAAAGTATACAAACGTGTATTGCCGTAATATCTAAGGTATCTGTTACGATAGCACAGGAAAATAAAAAAAAAACCATGGATGCACAATTTTAAAAAATATCATTTATTGGTTCTAAAATCTTATAAATGTTATTGAATCATATCTATAATTTTAAATAAAAATGGATATTCAGCCGGAATCAGTCCACAGTGCTCTTTCTTGCAGTTTTTGCAGTGGAGCTTTTATTCGACACACAATTTATGACATGTGGTTGTGCAGTCAATATTTTAGTTTCTTGATTCTGGACTTTACCTGTGTTTTTGGAAGCGATACTCAAACTGAGTGAATTATATAGTCCAGACTAAAGATATAGTCAATAAATAAAGTAAATAAATGATGCAAACAGTATTCGGACGGTGACGTTTTTTCCATGACTTGCATGTTAATTTAGTCTTGGATAAATAATTTTCATGAAATAAATTCTGTTTGGATCAGTCAAATTTTCCAGCTTGATTGAAAAACATCTCAGCTTGAAGTACATAATTTTTATTAAATTTTCTGACAATTTAGCAAATGTCATCCGATTTACCTACGTGTGTACATTAAATAAAAACGGGTCCCATACGGCCATAGATCGCCATGTTAAATGTTTTCACAACTATGTATATATGTGTTGATGAAATTACTGTCATTTCCTATATATAAAACGGAAAATTAAACATAAATAATGAGGTTGTAGCCAAGATGATTCATCACAAAAATGACAAATGTGAATAGGATCGGACAAATATCCTATCTATGAAAATTATTTATCCCAGACTAAATTAACATGTTAGTCTATGGAAATGGCGTCACCGAATACTTTTTGCACGGCTCTGTACGTCAAGGGAAAATAGCAGATTCAAATGTTTCTGCACAGAACGTACTTCAACAATATTAACTAATAATTTACACTTAATAATTTACACTCACTCCAACATCAGCTGTAAAGTTTAATAAGTTTAGGAAACAACGAAACTGTCAGCGTACTGCTTTCCCATCATTTACACAAAGGTAGTATATAATAAAGTAGCTTATCACCTGGTTAAAATACATCATTTGATACGATTTCTGTCCAAAAAGCACTTATTCGTCAGGGCAGAATGTAATATAATAATACGAACTCTCCGCCACAATATCCTGTTGACATGCTATCATAATCGTAATCTATATCCCCAAATCCTTTTTTAAGTAACTTTCACTGAATTATTCGAGCATATGATTGATTGATATTAATATTGATTAAATATTTGACGATTTCAATAGTCTGTAATTGTAAACAAAATACCCATCCCCATTAATATTTCGACGGTTTCATTCTTTAATCCCTTTAGACGGCTTTAGTTATCGTATTCAACGCAATGATTCAGTTTTTAAAATATTACCGAATTTGAAATGTTAATACAAAGAAAAAAATCATTAATATTAACTCCTTCAAAACTAAGTTACAGTTGTGATAAAATATTTTATTGACGAAATCATCGTTGTCAAAACAATGTAAGTCGATCTGAACGGTCGGGAATTTACCTGTTATTGTAGAATTTAGAATGAAGTTTTAAAATATCAAATATTTCTGAATAAAAAGAATAAATTCCCCTGATTTAAGACAACGTAAATTATTAGATGATTTTATTTTAAAAGTGTGATATGGACACGAAACGTCAACATACAGAATAGAAATATAGGCCTACTTTTCAATCGGGCACCTGCACGATTTAAATTGTTTGTATTTTGTGTATTGTTTGCAACTGAATTCTTCAAATAAAAACAAGTTAGGGATAGATGTTTTAATTAACGAACAAAACTGTTTTAAATAATATTTAAGTCATTTAAAAAAAATAAGCGATAACAACATGATATAGACATATAGTAATGCCAGTTACTGACAAGTCGCCGTCGTTCTAGCCCTTAATTATTTAACACAAAAGAAAATTTAGTTCTTGAATTGCATTATAAGACATGTCTCCATATTTAAAATCGGTAAAAACATCTTAACTATTTAATATACTTTTTAAAATCAAAGACATTGCTTCCGCAGTGCAAACTGCCCATGCTAAACGCCTCTAACCGGAAGGCTCTTACTCGCATTGTGCGCACGCAGATCGCCGCCATTACAATTTTTCCAAACCGTGATAGCGTGTATACCATGTTTATCTCATCGAGTGAGGTAGAAAGGTTATATTTGCGCCACTCGTGAAAATATATAACTTTTCTACCTCACGAGATGAGATAAACATGGTATTTGTCAAGAAAAGACAAATTTTCTATTTATTATATGACCAAATCTTTGCATATTCACCGAAATAGAATTAATTTTTAGTGGTTAAAAATGTGTTTAACAATGAACGAGTTATGCCCCTTTGCTATAGGGGTCGCTGTCTTTCTAGTTTGAGCGTTACGCGGCGGCACGCTTGCCGATTGAATGTCGCAGGGGAAATTTGGAAAATAATTCTAATTTCATATGGATCCGGACGTAAGACCTAAACGAAAAAGCGCTGGGAACAAGATGCAGGCTGTGATGGAGGCAGTTAAGTTTGGGGGTCAGAAAAGTGATACTGAGACGGACACAAAACCGATCGTGGCACAGGGCGACGCGGCGTCCTTGGGAGCGACAGGGGTCGATCCGACTTGCCTTGAGGTGGACAAGGCAGAATGTGATGCTCTCGCGAGGGATTTGGAAGGTTTGCGTTTGCAAAAACAAAAAAGGGACCTAGCAGCCGAAATTGCGAAGATGAAACGGGAATTGCAGTGTAATGAAGTACCACGCGGTGAGGCGGACATTCCACGTGATCAGCTCGAAGGTCAAGGTCCACGTGATCAGCTCGAAGGTCAAGGTCTTCAAAATGGCGCCGCCCATGGAAAAGGTAAACAATCCAGGGATTTTACTGATTACTTGTGGCTGGACTCATTGGATTCGCAAAGTCAAAAAATAGAAATTAGCGACGGTGTTTCTATCGAACTTGGTCAGAGGAAAAACAAGCTCAGCAGTATTTCTGTAGAGAAATGGGTGTACGCGAACTTAGGCGTTGTGCGTCAGCAGCTTGGCGTCAGTCAGGAAGTGGACGATTTTCTCAAATATATGCAAGACATTTGTAGATTCTCTTCCAAATATGTTTGGAACAGCGTGCTTCTGTACGACAAAGAATACAGAAGTAGAAGGCAAGAGGAAGGGTTTCGCTGGGGGACCATTTCGCAGGACATTCGTGATCATCAACTCATATCAAAGGTTCGCAGTGTACCCACCACTCAGAATCAGCGCACCTCACAGCAGTACCAGGGGCGGAGAAGAGGACCCTTCACACCGGATGGGACCGAGATATGCCGACGCTTCAACGTCGGAACGTGTGTTTTGCGAGAGGACATTTGCAAGATGGCCCATGTATGTGGGACCTGTTTTCAAAGAGGCCATAGCAGCGTTTCTCATTCACCGCATGGAACCCAACAACCACGACAGAGTTCGACAGGGGACCAAGCGAAACCGGAAGCAAAACACTTTCTAGATCATTAAGTTATGATGCCTGGGCTGAACTTTTGCCCGAGGAAGATGCAGATAGGAACTACATACTGTCAGGTGTACGGGATGGTTTTAGACTTATAGAACAGGATAATGCTATTATGGATAGTGATATTAATGTAAGAACAAAAAATCATAGATCAGCTTTTATGAATAAAAGAGAAACTGAAAGTCAGATTAAAGAAGAAATATCTAAGGGAAACTATGTTATTACAGACAATTTACCTCATATTGTGAGCGCGTTAGGCGCTATTCCTAAAAGTGATAACAGTGTTAGATTAATTCATGATGGCAGTCGACCAAATGGAAATAGCATGAATAGTATGATGACTGATACAGAGTGTTCCTATATGGACCTTCGTCAAGCTCTAAAGTTGGTGAAGAAAGGCAGTTACATGGCTAAAGTGGATCTTAAGAGTGCATATCGCAGTGTAAGAATACATCCAGACAATTTCATATATACCGGTTTAGCGTGGAAGTTTGATAATGACTCAGAATTGACATATATGTATGATAGTAAGCTCCCGTTTGGAGCTTCCAAAAGCCCAAAGATTTTTCAAACCCTTTCAAGCGCGGTTTGTAGAATTATGAAGCAAGTCTATGATATTTGTGTAATTGCATATCTAGATGACTTTCTGATCATTTCAGATGACTTTCAATTTTGTGCCAATGCTTTAGAAAAGTTGATAAATGTTTTGCGACGTTTAGGGTTTGACATAAACTGGAAAAAAGTAGAAGGCCCATCAACAAGGTTGACATTTTTAGGTGTTGTTATTGACACCAATCTGTGTGTACTAGAGCTTCCTGCAGACAAGCTCAGTGAATTCAAGGAGGTATTGTGTGAGTTTTCACTCAAAAAGCGTGCTAGTAAAAAACAGTTAGAAAGTTTGATAGGCAAACTAAACTGGGCTTGTGGTGTGATACATGGTGGCAGAACATTCTTGAGACGTTTAATAGATCTAAAATGTACCTTATCTTCATCGAGTGATAAGGTATTGCTAACAATGGAAGTGAAGGAAGACATTTCTTGGTGGAGGAATTACATGGAATTGTTTAATGGCACTAGACATTTCTTAGACGATCGTCCACTAACTAGCTTGCAGACCGATGCATGCAATTCTGGAGCAGGGGCCTATTTTGATGGAGATTTTGTTTATTATAATTGGGAGATAGACTTGCCATGGGCAAAAGGACTCCACATCAATTATAAAGAAACATTGACAATTATATTAGCTGCAATTCGTTGGTGCCACATGTGGAGAAACAAAGTTGTTGTGGTTGGAACTGACAATATGACAGCAAAGGCTGTAATCAACAAAATGACTGCCAAATCTCCAGTTGTGCTATGTTTTCTAAGGTCCTTGTTTTGGTTGCAAGTTCACTTTAATTTTGTACTGAAAGCCATTTATGTACCAGGGAAATGTAATATTCTAGCTGACTGTATTTCCAGATTGGATGAGCCAGGTCAACTGTCAAATTTGTATGATATGCTTGCTGGTTTACATTATATGCCTTTCAATAGACATTTCCTTGAAAACTTCATGACAAAGGATTATATCGATTACAGATGGGGCAACACAGAGATTGGCATCCCAGTTGGAAAAAGCAGTGACTAGACTCAGTAGTAAGGGATGGGCAGAGTCAACCAAGTCAACCTATCAGTGCCAGTTTAAATGTTTCCTTAACTTTTGCGATGAATTTAACTTTCATCCGTTTCCTTTGTCAGTGCGAAATATGCAATTGTACATTGCATACTTGGTGGATTTTAGGAATTTTAAGTATGCAACTGTTCGTCAATACTTATCCATTCTTTCAAGTGTACATAGAGCAAATGATTGTCCAGACCCTGTTAATTCTTGGCATATACAACACTTGTTAAAAGGTGTGCGGAGAGAGCTTGGTTATGAGCAAAAGGGGGTACCTCCTGTCACCCCTAATATGTTGATGATGATTAGAGACAACTTAAAATTGGATAGTGTTTTGGGCATGTCTATTTGGGCATCTTGCCTTATTGCTTTCTATGGCATGCTCAGATCTAATAACTTTGTTTGCAAGGCCGCCTTTGATGTAAACAGAAATATATGTGTGCGAGATGTCAAATCTATTGATGGAGGTTTTTCCATTGAATTTCAAACATCAAAGACTCTTCAGTTTAGAGAGCGTAAGATGGAAGTTTTGATGCCTTCTATTGAAGACCACCCCCTAGATCCAGCGCATCCTGTGGCTAGGCTGCTGACTTTGCATTCACAGAGGGGTAGCAGCGACACTGCACCTTTCCTTTGCGATAATCAGCATCTTCCACTGCAGCATGATGTGTTCATGAACACTATACAGTACATTCTGAAAAGAGAAGGTGTGCAGGAGCACATTACTGGTCATTCCTTTCGTAGAGGCGGTGCGTGCTGGGCTTTTAGCATCGGATTACCAGGCGAAGTAATCCAAGACATTGGACTGTGGAAATCACAAGCATATCTAAGATACCTCAACATTCAGCAATCTTCTCGCTTTCAGGCATTGAGGCAATTTGGTACCTCACTTCCCCGTCATTAAAAGTTAATTTCCCTCAAAGTTTCTATTCTTACCTGTATTAAATAACTAATATATAAGTTATTACTGGGATGGGAGTTACTATTTTCATAGTTTCTTTGTGAGATCACCGCATGCTGATCATAGAATATTGTTATTATACATTGCTATGTATTATATGTCACGTACATTAATATGTATTTTGTATTTTTAACAATCTGCAAGCTGCATTAAAATTTCTCCCATCTGTTTATTTTTTTCTGTGCTTTATTACAACGATGTTGAGAAAGTTAAAATTAATTTTTAGTGGTTAAAAATGTGTTTAACAATGAACGAGTTATGCCCCTTTGCTATAGGGGTCGCTGTCTTTCTAGTTTGAGCGTTACGCGGCGGCACGCTTGCCCCGCCCACCCTTCCAGTAGGCTTACTGGCTTGTGGTGTTAATTTTATTCGCTTAGTATTATCTTTTGCATTTGCTGTAATTGGAGTTACTATTTTCATAGTTTCTTTGTGAGATCACCGCATGCTGATCATAGAATATTGTTATTATACATTGCTATGTATTATATGTCACGTACATTAATATGTATTTTGTATTTTTAACAATCTGCAAGCTGCATTAAAATTTCTCCCATCTGTTTATTTTTTTATGTGCTTTATTACAACGATGTTGAGAAAGTTAAACTTGCATTTACGTTAAGTCGGCTCCAGAATGAGCCTGTCGCCTCCGCAAAAATGTGACGTCATGAACGTGTCATGACGTCGGAGCATTGTTTTATGACGTCAGGTCATTGTTATATCAGTCACTAGTGACTGATAACACGTTCCATTGTTATTTTCACTAGTGACTGATAACACGGTTTATTTTCATTGATAGATCCCGGTATTTCACCTGCAATCATATAATAAATAGTAATACTAACTTACATTTTCACTGTGGCCATGCAGTGACTGATATAATTTGACGCCATAAAACAATGGTCTGACGTAATAAATTCTCTTATGACATCACATTGCTACTGTGGTGACACGAACACCATGCTGTTTAGGCGCAATTACAAGGATAACATCATATGATAAATAGAATATCTGTCAATTCTGGACAAATACCATGTTTATCTCATTTCGTGAGGCAGAAAGGTATATAGTTTCAGTAAAAAAAGTAAGTGGGTAATACACATACAAAAGATTCAAGACGATCAACTTACCAATGCAAGACATAACTCTTGCCAGTCTCCATTACTGGCTGATTAAGGCCTTGCAGTATTTCCTTAAGAAATCTGTGCTTAGAAATCCAGGCCCACTATGCATTTCTGGTGCAGCGATTCGCTATCTAGGCACAACAAAGTGATGGAAATACCGCATGGCTTAAATCAGCCATTAATGCAGACTGGCAAGAGTTATGCCTTGCGTTTGGAAGTTGCAAGAAGATATGAAGAGTTTTGGAGCTGTGCTCGGGAAGCGAAATGATTACGGACGGACGGACAGACGGACACTGGGCGACGACTATGGCACGATATTACATACAGTACCGATTGGATATAAAAAGATAGACCCAAAAGCTCTGTAGCTCATCAGGATTTGTATTGTTTGACCTAGCGAAAACAGAATTAAATTGTTTAAAAGCTTTTCATACCGGAAAAGATGACCCCTGTAACTCACACTTGGGCCGGGTCACAGGGTCATCAATTCTACAATTTAGAATCCCATTGGCCAAGGAGTCTGTAGCAATATTTCAGCTTTCTAGACCTTTTGGCACTTGAGAAGAAGATGAAAATAGGTTTTAAGGTCGTGACCCCTGTGACTCTATTTGGGACCGCAGGATCACTAAATCTACAATTTAGAATCCCAATTGGTTAAAGAGTACACACACAATATTACAGCCCTTCAGGTCTTTTTGTTCTGGAGAAGATGAAAATAGTTTTTTAGGTCATGGACTGTGAGACCCTTATTCACGGCCAGGGTCACCAAATCTACAATTTAGAATCCTCATTGGCTAAAGTGTCTGCACACAATATTACAGCCTTCTTGGTATTTTTGTTCTTAAAATGAAGATGAAAATAGGTTTTTAGGTCATGGCCTGTGAGGCCCATATTTGGAGCCAGAGGGTCATCAAATCTACAATTTAGAATCCACATTGTAAAAGAGTCTGTACACATTATTTCAGGCTTCTAGGTCGTTTCGTTCTGGAGAAGAAGATGAAAATAAGTTGTTTAGGTCATGGCCTGTCGGTTACCAAATCTAGTGGTTCTGAAGAAGAAGTCGAAAGGTTTACGGAAGGACGGACAGGCGCCATTCCTGATGAGCTAAAAATGAAGATTGAAGTCGTTGAAAAATGGGAAGAGGAACTTTAACCCTTTCCCCCCTACAGGCCTCTACAGAGGCCACAAAACGTATAAGCGTTCAGGTTTCTTAGTGGTGAAAGGTTAAATCAATTTTGACTGGCCTTGTATTTTTTTATAGAACACAAAACGACTAAGTTTGTTCCGACTGAGAGCTAGTGTTCCAGCAAAATTTACCTGTTAACGCCACATATTGTTGATTACTAGTTTAACACAATCTTAATTTAGATCGACAGTTTTACATCATTACTGATATAATATAATAAAAATGTGTCGATCTAAATCTATTTAGATTGAGTCTAACACTAAGACTCTATGGGCTCTTTTTCAATATTTGATAAAATGGTGATATTTTACGAATAAATATTTTTTCGTAGAGTGTATTCAACATCTAAAGTTGAACATTCTGGAAAGATGACTTAATAACAATGGATCCTTACGACATTATGTATATTTGTCAACATAAAC
The DNA here is from genome assembly GCA_936450465.1 of Gibbula magus. Taxonomy (NCBI): domain Eukaryota; kingdom Metazoa; phylum Mollusca; class Gastropoda; order Trochida; family Trochidae; genus Gibbula; species Gibbula magus. The sequence continues at coordinate 1,197,237 of OW388301.1, forward strand.
CCTGGATTTACATCAGAATCAAATAGTGTTCAATTGAGAACTTTGACAATCGAATGAAACCACACAAAAATTATGAAAGTTATAAAAGACAAACACATCAAGTTGGTTTCACTGTAGATTCATTCTGGAAAGATGACTTAAAGGATAGATGAAATGACATATGGTCAAAATCGGATTTATTAAAATGGGATGTCAATTTGACAATTGCTCGATTTTAATTTCTGAAATCGGTCCATAAATTACTTATATACGGCTTTTTAAAAAACCGCCTTGTTTAGCCACGGCGACCAGAATGAAAGTCTGCGGGGGTGTGACCCCTGAAGAAGGGATGACTTCTGTGACGTATCAGGGGGAATCTGATTTTCGGCGTTAGTCATACTTCAACGTAATTTCGCAACATTTTGGTTGTTAATTTCACAAAGAAATCTTCAATAAACCAACTAAAATTTCCCATATATCGAATGTTAAGATACAACTAGGTAATTCCGCAGATGACAATTACATAATTATTACATAAACATGTCTTTTTGACGATGTAATACACCTCATAAATTCATTTAGCGGCAGTGATAATCATCATTAATTAATTAACGAGACTAACGGAGTAGCTGTCTAGCCGGCCCCGACTGTGGTAACCACCCACCTGACAGACAGGCAGCTGACAGCTGAGTTACTGCTTGTTACCTATTCATTGTAATAGACTAGCCCAAATAAATAGGCTAAACAATGTATTTAAAAATGAGTAATTATATAAATAACACTGAAAAATCACCTTTCGATGTATGTTTAGCAGCACATTTCACATACAAATATTTTGATATATTTCACATAAATATATTTTGATATATTTCACATAAATATATTTTGATATATTTCACATAAATATATTTTGATATATTTCACATAAATATATTTTGATATATTTACATTTGATACATTTACATTTCACCTACATGTAACAGTTCAGTTCAGTTCAGTTCAGTTCATTTCACCCAAGTTTCACAATATACTATACTGCTCCGGGCAGGTAGTGAATGTTCCGTGCTCCAAATTGTAATAAATATAAATGTAAATGAATATGTAGATGTTGATCGCGATGATGATTTAGATGTAGGTGTAGCTGTAGATGGTAATTTTGATGTATGTATAGATGAATGCGAATATGTAGATCTGTCAAGGATCTCGGTGTCTTGCTAGATCCAACACTCTCAATGGAAGCTCAGATTAACAATGTCTGCAAAATATGCTACTTGAACTTACGTGTGATTGGAAATATTCGTCCTTTGATCACCATGGAAGCTGCACAATGTCTAACCAGATGTCTGGTACTGAGTAGACTCGACTACTGCAACAGTCTTTATGTCGGACTCCCGGATATTCTCCTTGACAAACTTCAAAAGGTACAAAATACAGCAGCGCGAATCGTGGCTCTAACATCTAAAGGATATCACATTACTGCTGTCCTTAAACATCTTCACTTGGCTTCCAATAAAAGCAAGGATTCAACTCAAAATTTTATGTCTAATGCATAAATCTCTGCATGATCAATCGCCTGCCTACATATCAGAGTTGATATCAGCCTATGTCCCAGCACGGTAGCTTAGATCACAACATCAGAATCTATTGACAGTGCCGAAGTGTAACCTCAAGTGCTTTGGTCAGAGATGTTTTGAGCATTTTGCTCCTAACATGTGGAACTCTCTTCCCAAAAATCTGAAACTATGTCCAACATTTGAATCATTCAAATCAAGTCTAAAAGCCTATCTTTTTGTTCAGTTTTATGGTTCATAAGGACTTTGACAATTGCAACAATTGTACACATTGATTTGTTATTGCTGTTTGTGTGAAGTGAGCACATTCAAATGTGCATCACTATTATCATTATTTATTAGCATTATATGTTTAGCGCTTTGAGCATGCTTTCGAGCGTGGATATGTGCGCTTTATAAATATGCACTATTATTATTATTATATAAAATTGGATGCAAATGCAGACACAGGCGCAGTTGTAGATCTAGATGTACGTGTAGTTGTGTGTGTAAATGTAAATGTAGACGTAACGGTAAGTAAATATATAGATTGATAAGGTAATGAATATATAGATGTTAATGTAGATCTGGATGGCGAATTCAATCAATCTTTATATGATGTGGATGTAAATATAATGGCTGAGAGTACATTTACATGTAGATATAAGAGTTGGTGTAGATATATCAAGAGTTGATTGTAGACATATATGTCGGTGTAGTTACATATGTAAAGGCACATGTAGATGAAGTTGAAGATCTAGGTGATGATTTATATGTAGATGTAGGTAAGGATGTTTGCGAAGATGAAGACGTAGATATATGACTTGATGTATATACAATAGTTGATTTAGATATAAGAGTTGATGTATAGGTAGATGCACACTCTACTCTGACTGTGGACTGTTCCATTGTATCTATAGGGGATGACCTAATTAACCTTCCACTAAGTGTCTGTCAGATGGCATGTCGGTCAGCTGCCTGTCTGTCAGACGGGAGATAATCCCGACTGTCGCTTATCACAGTCACGCATTAGTGAGCATTTACAAAATGAATCGCCCAACTGATTGCGCTAGTGTTAAAATGGGTGAATTAAAATCGTTTTAATTATCAATTGCAAGTGTATATTGTCTCGATTTTATGCTCAATTGATTCCGATGTAAAATATACGTAGAGGTAATCATCTGTCATTCTTGAGAAAAATTCATTTCATCAGATCTTTACCAACAATGGATCCTTACGACATTATGTATATTTGTCAACAGAAACTCTGGATTTAAATCAGAATCAAATAGTGTTCAATTGAGAACTTTGACAATCGAATGAAACCACAATTTTTTTTATGAAAGTTATAAAAGACAAACACATCAAGTTGGTTTCACTGTAGATTTATTTTTTGCAAAAATAATTTCGATGAAACCATGGTTTTAGAAAATACAATTCCTGATGTCTTCACAGACAAAATAAGACTCATTCTAGATGTCCTCTTGGGTAAGTGTAACGGAGGCCTATATCAAGGTGATGTTACCAACCGTTTGACAGAACATGATGATGATGAATATGCGTACACAGAACATGATGATGATGAATATGTGTACACATAACATGATGATGATGAATATGTGTACACATAACATGATGATGATGAATATGCGTACACATAACATGATGATGATGAATATGCGTACACATAACATGATGATGATGAATATGTGTACACATAACATGATGATGATGAATATGCGTACACATAACATGATGATGATGAATATGCGTACACAGAACATGATGATGATGAATATGCGTACACATAACATGATGATGATGAATATGCGTACACATAACATGATGATGATGAATATGCGTACACATAACATGATGATGATGAATATGCGTACACATAACATGATGATGATGAATATGCGTACACATAACATGATGATGATGAATATGTGAACACATAACATGATGATGATGAATATGCGTACACATAACATGATGATGATGAATATGCGTACACATAACATGATGATGATAAATATGTGTACACATAACATGATGATGATGAATATGTGTACACAGAACATGATGATGATGGATATGCGTACACATAACATGATGATGATGAATATGCGTACACATAACATGATGATGATGAATATGTGTACACATAACATGATGATGATGAATATGCGTACACATAACATGATGATGAATATGCGAACACATGTTTACTTCCTTCGTTGCTCTAAAAGTTTAGACATTTACATTTGTAATTGAGAAAGCTCGCTGACATTATCATTTAGCAATTAATTTACTACTTTAAAACGTTTCTTTGACGTTCATGACATAAACTATCATTAGAAATTGGAAATTTGAAAAAATAAAATTTGCAAAAAACGTGCTACTGCCCGTTGTAACAGTGTCATATAGTAATCACATCTCGGGAACGCAAATTCAATTTAATTTCTCACGATCATCCATCTTCTCCTCATACTCTCACTTCCTGACACTGAATTCTCCCCCATTTTACTGTCAATAGTAAATAACATTTATTTAGTCTGCGGTAGAGGGACATGGGGAAGAAACTTCAGGAGAAACTTTAATATCACCTATTCTAGCTAATTCCGAATGTGAAGGGGCCTTAAAGGGGCAGTAGCAAGTTTTTTGCAAATTTTACTTTTTCTCATTTATAATAGTACGTTTTTGATTAAACGTAATTATTTATACTTACCTGTTGACTAGACCTACTTTGCCTTACCTCCCAAGGGTAATGCTATTTCAACCTTAATACAGACGAACTTGAAGAGTGGAGAAGGGGTGCGTAAAATCCCTTATCCAAGGGCCGGTAAGTCTAGATGGTCTCGTGACGTCACTACCTGTTCATGTCACTCTCCGAAAGTCCCAAAGGCAAGACAGACCAAGTGGGGAGGATGGGAGGGCCTAGAGCGTTGGTCTAGTCAACAGGTAAGTATAAATAATTACGTTTAATCAAAAACGTACTATTATTTAAATACCTATCTGTTGACTAGACCTACTTTGCCTAGAATCCCACCGCAAGGAGGCGGGTCAGTAGATACATGGTAGTGACGAGACCAGCGACTAGCCCTGAGTGTAAGCTAACCTACGAGTCCTCCACCCTGTGGTGAGGACAAGGCACAGCCCGGGAGATACCATCTCTACCGCTAAGCGGATCGAAGAGACAACCCTGCCACTCAACTTCCGATCAACACACCGCCCCCCAAACCCCAACAGGGAGAGGGGGGGGGGGGGGGGGGGGGGGGGGGGGGGGGGGGGTCAAAACGAAGTTAAAGAAAAAACCAACAGACACGAGAGTAAGCAATGTAAACCCTGTTTATTTACAATAAGTCCCAAAAGCGTCTAAGAAGGCTTCTTGGTCTGGTTGGGGGGACCACCTTCGTCTGCGCGAAGACCTGTGGACCCAGCCTAGAGATGCCTTCAAGATCAGCTGTGGAGACATCTCGTAGGTAATGGTTGGCGAAAACCTCTGATGAACGCCAAAAACACCCTGCCATGACATCTGAAACCGCGATGTTGCAGTGATACGCCATCGTGGCTGAAACTGCGCGGATCTCATGAGGATTGGAACGCGACGGCGGAGGCAAATCAGCGGCCTTGTACGCATCAATTACCGCCGATCTTAGATACACCCCCAACGCTCGCTTGTCTAGTTCCTTGGTGCTCCTGGGTGAGTGAGGCAAGAACAAACGACGCCTGCCATCCCTCAGCCTGCGGGTACGCTGCGTGTACACCCTCAAGGCTCTTACTGGACACAGAGAGAGATCCACCTCATCTGAGTCCGAACCCAGAGCTGGGATAGAGAACGTACGTCCCGCTTCATCCGCTGCCTGGTTCTTACAGACAAAATCAGGAGCCAACCCCAGCGAGGCGGAGCCCCCCCCTCCCTGACCTCAAAACGTAGTAGGTCCGCCTGCAACGCATGGATCTCTGAAATCCACGCTGCAGAGGCCATGGCCACCAGAAAAATGACCTTGATGGTGAGAGGGAGGAGAGGCACGTCGGAGAGCGGTTCATACCTATCGGAGCGCAGGTGGTTGAGCACAATGGCTAAGTCCCATTCAGGTGGGCGAAGCCTGGACCTGCCGTCCACCGAACGGAAGGTTTTAAATAGGCCCTTGAGGACCGACACATCCAATCCTGGCGATCTCTTCCTGAGCACCGACAGGATGGCCGACATGTTGGTGTTAATTGACGACGCCTTAAGATGTCTAGTGTTGCGAAGGTACACCAAGTACTCCACAACCTGAGGCACTGAAGCCTCTGCCGGAATGAAATCCCTCTGAGCACAGAAAGAGGCGAAGGCCTGCCACTGGAAATCATAGAGCTTCCTAGTGGTTTTCCTATGCGAGGTAGCTATTGCGTTGGCGACGCACTTAGAGTATCCACTACTCTTTAACCCTCTTTTAATACAAGCCAAGCGTGAAGGGAGAACACCTGAGGGTTCTCGTGTAACCTTCCGCTTGGCCTGCTGATGAGCAGATCCCTCCGTATCTGAATCGGAAACGGTTCCTGCTGACAGAGCCGACGGAGAGGAATGAACCACGGCCGGGCTGGCCACCAAGGGGCGACCAGCAGGAGACGAAGAATCCGAGTTTCCCCTATCTTGGCTACAACTTGGGAGAGGATGGCCGGCGGCGGAAAAGCATAGGCGTCCATCCCCTCCCACCCGAGCGCGTCTAAGCCCATCGCTAGCGGGTCTGGCACTGGGGAGATGTAGGTTGGCAATTGGTGTTTGAGACACGTCGCGAACAGATCTATCAGCGGGGTGCCGAACTGGAGACACAACCCCCTGAAAACCACCGGATTCAGTTGCCACTCCGTTGGGGGAGGGGCATCTGGACGTGACAACGCGTCCGCCAAGACGTTCTTGGCACCCGGAATGTGGACCGCTCGAATGTCCAGGTCCACCTCGTCCACCAACTCGAAGAGCTGGAGTGACACGCGTAGCAGAGACTGCGCCTTGGTGGACCCCTGCTTGTTTATCGACCAAGCAGCCGCCGAACTGTCCGTGTGTACTAGCAGGCACTGGCCCCTCAAGGGGACCTGCCAGTGCTGAATGGCACGACGTACTGCGTCCAACTCGAGGACGTTGATGTGTGGGTTCCGCTCTGATGGGGACCAAACTCCCGCTACCTGCTCGTGACTCATGTGCGCCCCCCACCCTTGGGTGGAGGCGTCTACAAACAGGTGAGCTGAGGGGGGGCGAGGACGAAGTGGAACGCCTGCGAACACACTCTCGTCTACCCGCCACCAAGCTAGGAACCGATGTAGGTCTGGGGTTAATACTATGTCGTGACGACAACGCGTCTCCCTGATGTGGGGATTCAGGAACACCTGTAACGGGCGAAGGAACAACCTCCCCCTGCGGGTCAGGTCCTGAGCTGATGTTAATAACCCCAACACTCTTTGCCACTGACGTAGGGAGAGCGAAGCGTCGAGCGCGCGATCCATAAGGCGATCGTAACGAGCCATCCGCTCCCTCGTGACGAACCTGCGGAACAGCCGGGTGTCTAGGATAGCCCCTAGGAACTTCAGACGACTTCTCTAAGTTCACTAGCCACCCCAGACGACGGAACAGGTCCATCGTGAACCTGAGCTGCGCCTCGAGAACGACCGGGGAGCGGTCGTGAGCGATCCCATCGTCCAAGTACATTAGGAACTGAATGTCGCGTTGGTGAAGGAATTGGACGATGGGCTGAGTCACCCGTGTGAATAACCAGGGGGCGGACGAGATCCGGAACGGGAGCACGCACCACTGAAAATGTCTGCCGTCCAGGATGAAGCGGAGGTACCTGCGGTCCCGATAGTGAATCGGCACGTGCAGGTACGCATCCTGTAGATCGAGAGACACCATGCAGTCTGAGCGCTCCAAGGACCGCATCACTGAGGGAAGCGTCAAGAGTCGAAAATATGGCGGCCGAACGAGGAAGGAGCGGTTGAACACCTTCAAATCGTGAATTAGCCGCCATTTTTTCGAGTTCCTTTTGGGTATTACGAACACTGGGGAGTAAAATCCCGGCGTTAGATGCGGGGTCAGGACCTCCTGCACCGCCCGTTTGGAGATTAATATCTCCACCTGTTCCAATGTCAATTTGAGCCGGTCCCCTGCTAAGGGACGCTCCATTGGAGTACAGGTGAGGGGCGGCGGAGACGAGACGGGAATGCGGAACCCCTGACCCAGAATCCGACACACGTAAGGGTCTAACCCTAACTGTACCCAGTTGCTGACAAAGTCTTGGAGGCGACCCCCCACCAAGCCCTCCGATACCGGAACGAGTGGAGGAGGGAGCAGAGGGGGTGACCACGAGTCACTTCCTCCACTTCTTTTGCGGGGTACGACCTCCGGCGCCAGGCCGGGGGGACTTGGGGGACTGACCCGTGGATCCACGGCCACGACCTCCCCGCCGAAAGTCCGTTTTCGCTTTCTTGGGGGAAGGTTGGCCACTGCTCTCAAAACCTCCGGGATACGACCACCAAACAGAGTTTCAGCGTGAGCAGGGGCATGTCGAAGGAAGTTCTTATGATCGGGGTTGAGACCTGACCGGTAGAGGAAATTGTCTCTGCGAAGCACTGTTATACTCGATGAAATTCGCGACGCTGACAACATGATCTGCGCAAGGTCCGCAGCCACATCACCAAACGCTTTGAACAACACCGGGTCCCCCGCCTCCATGCCCGCCTGCTTAGCACAAGCCAGCATCGCCTGACATGTGAAAGCCACGTTGTTCCCCAAGCCTAACACCCAACGCGCCTCCCTGTCAAGATGAGAGAACTGTGCCTCAGACACGCGGTGAAGCAGGTTGGTGGTAAACAACCGGGATGCCCCCTGATCAAGGGGAGGCGGAACAAGCTGAAAATGGACAAAGGGCAGACGCCGTCTGCGCTTGTCCGGCACCACCAAAGGTGGAAGCAGACGATTGGGCATCGCAGATGATACGACTTGCTCCATATCCTCGGTGGCCTCCAACAGGAGCCTATGAGGTGGAAGGGCAAGACGCGCGGGAGGTACCTCGCCATCAGGGCCAAAGGAAGCCCTCCTGGCCGCCGACATGCGCGGACCCGTCACGCTGACTTGGCTAAGTGGAACGTCCGCGAACGAAGCCACTTCGGATAGCATAGCTATTGCGTCAACCACTGGAGGATCCTCCGACAACCCCGTACCCTCCGCCTCCGTTTCTATACTGATGAACGGAGGGTTCGACACGTCCACGTAGCGGGTGTCACGTTCCGGTGAGTCCAGTGAGGAGTAACGTAAGGGTGACATCACCGTGACACGCCGCGCAGGGGTGCGAGGGGTACGCGAAGGAGTCGCGGGTGCGGAGGCCCTAGCGGACGAGGAACGCGCACCCTGAGGTACGTCATCCGCATAGGGCTCACACGGTTGCGTAGTCGTAGTGTGAGTGGGTAAGTTCCGCGGACCCAAACGCGCATCGAGCAAGGAAGAGACCATATCCTTGACGGATGCCAGAAGGAGGGACGGATCGACCTTGTCGAACCTAGCCTTCTTGGACTTCTTCTTCTTGCTCTTGGGCGTAGTGGGTCCGCCCACCTTAAGTCTAAGCGGAGACAACCGTTTGTCCGGCGAAGGAGGGGACAACGGGTGAGTCCGCGAACAAGAACCGGAACACGACGGCGGAGGGGGGGAGCGTAACTTCGACCCCCCAGCGGGTTCGGACAGGTCCGATTCCCTGTCGAATTCATCCGCCCGTTCCGTGAGGACAATGTCTACATCCTCCACCGGAGACGGATGACGAATGGGAGACAACTCCCTACGTTGAGCTGATGACGTACACTTCTGTGACGCAGCCCTATCGGCCACCGACTTGCGTATGGCGGAAACGTACGCGTGGAACTCCGATTCGGAGAGAGGAGCGCACTCGTCGCAACGGTAATCCTCTTCGCAAAGGTCCTTGCACTTTCTACATAACAAGTGCGGATCCTTAGAGGCGGACTTCCTGCCTCCGCAGTTCGTGCAGAAGGCGGAGTACATGGCGAACAGTAACGATAAAACGCGTAACATAAGCGAAGGTAGAGACAGTCGAGTCACCTACACGGCGTAGCACAAACACGAGTAGCGTAGACGAGGTGAGTCACACACGTGAAACACCCAAGCGGCGGAGCAAAAGCACAACAACTCTGGCGATATGCAATCAAGAGAGTTGAAACAAAAACTCTGAACTCGAAGAGCACAAAGTCAAAATCAAGTAACCACCCGCCAAGGTAAACAAAGACAAACAGGCCAAACCAAAAACTAGGCTAAACACTCACAAGATAATTCAATCTTTATTCACATAACATTCGTGCGTGGACCAAACCTTAAGTGACTGGCGTAGCGAGTCACTTGAACCAAAGTGAATCACCCTAAGGGTGAGTCGCGTAGAATCGACCAAAGGCGAAGCCAAAGGTGAATGGTAGGCGAAAGCTAGCAACGGGCAACGCGAGTCACTGACGAGGAGTGTATCCACTGCTCCTTAACCAAGCTAGTGACTCACCTAAGGCGAACAACTAGCGAAGCCAGTGACAGGCGAGGCGAGAAGCCAAGCGAGACGCGAAGCACTTGAGTACGGACCGCAGGCGAATGACAAGCGACAAGCGAATGACAAGCGAAGCGAGTCACCCGCGTAGGAGAGATACCACTGCTCCTTTACCCTACGCAAGTCAAACCCACAGTTCCCTAAAGTACAGACCGCTAAGCGTATGACAAGCGAAAGTGAATGACAAACGAAGCAAGCCAAACGAAATAGGAGAGATACCACTACTCCTCTACCATAAGCAAGACAAACACTTAACAGTTAGCACTAGAGTACAACCGTCAGGCGTATGACAAGCGAATTAGGAGTGATTCCACTAGCTCCTTTACCGTACGCAAGTCAACAACCCACAGTTAACACTAGAGTACAGACCGAAAGCGCGTGACAACAACCCCAACACTCTTTGCCACTGACGTAGGGAGAGCGAAGCGTCGAGCGCGCGATCCATAAGGCGATCGTAACGAGCCATCCGCTCCCTCGTGACGAACCTGCGGAACAGCCGGGTGTCTAGGATAGCCCCTAGGAACTTCAGACGACTTCTCTAAGTTCACTAGCCACCCCAGACGACGGAACAGGTCCATCGTGAACCTGAGCTGCGCCTCGAGAACGACCGGGGAGCGGTCGTGAGCGATCCCATCGTCCAAGTACATTAGGAACTGAATGTCGCATTGGTGAAGGAATTGGACGATGGGCTGAGTCACCCGTGTGAATAACCAGGGGGCGGACGAGATCCGGAACGGGAGCACGCACCACTGAAAATGTCTGCCGTCCAGGATGAAGCGGAGGTACCTGCGGTCCCGATAGTGAATCGGCACGTGCAGGTACGCATCCTGTAGATCGAGAGACACCATGCAGTCTGAGCGCTCCAAGGACCGCATCACTGAGGGAAGCGTCAAGAGTCGAAAATATGGCGGCCGAACGAGGAAGGAGCGGTTGAACACCTTCAAATCGTGAATTAGCCGCCATTTTTTCGAGTTCCTTTTGGGTATTACGAACACTGGGGAGTAAAATCCCGGCGTTAGATGCGGGGTCAGGACCTCCTGCACCGCCCGTTTGGAGATTAATATCTCCACCTGTTCCAATGTCAATTTGAGCCGGTCCCCTGCTAAGGGACGCTCCATTGGAGTACAGGTGAGGGGCGGCGGAGACGAGACGGGAATGCGGAACCCCTGACCCAGAATCCGACACACGTAAGGGTCTAACCCTAACTGTACCCAGTTGCTGACAAAGTCTTGGAGGCGACCCCCCACCAAGCCCTCCGATACCGGAACGAGTGGAGGAGGGAGCAGAGGGGGTGACCACGAGTCACTTCCTCCACTTCTTTTGCGGGGTACGACCTCCGGCGCCAGGCCGGGGGGACTTGGGGGACTGACCCGTGGATCCACGGCCACGACCTCCCCGCCGAAAGTCCGTTTTCGCTTTCTTGGGGGAAGGTTGGCCACTGCCCTGGCCTTGCCCCTGACGAAAACTGGTCTGCGGACGCTTTGGTGTCGTTTGCCTCTGCGTGGCGAGCCGATTAGTGAGGTCTTGCTGTTGGGCCTCCTGTCGTGCTCTCAAAACCTCCGGGATACGACCACCAAACAGAGTTTCAGCGTGAGCAGGGGCATGTCGAAGGAAGTTCTTATGATCGGGGTTGAGACCTGACCGGTAGAGGAAATTGTCTCTGCGAAGCACTGTTATACTCGATGAAATTCGCGACGCTGACAACATGATCTGCGCAAGGTCCGCAGCCACATCACCAAACGCTTTGAACAACACCGGGTCCCCCGCCTCCATGCCCGCCTGCTTAGCACAAGCCAGCATCGCCTGACATGTGAAAGCCACGTTGTTCCCCAAGCCTAACACCCAACGCGCCTCCCTGTCAAGATGAGAGAACTGTGCCTCAGACACGCGGTGAAGCAGGTTGGTGGTAAACAACCGGGATGCCCCCTGATCAAGGGGAGGCGGAACAAGCTGAAAATGGACAAAGGGCAGACGCCGTCTGCGCTTGTCCGGCACCACCAAAGGTGGAAGCAGACGATTGGGCATCGCAGATGATACGACTTGCTCCATATCCTCGGTGGCCTCCAACAGGAGCCTATGAGGTGGAAGGGCAAGACGCGCGGGAGGTACCTCGCCATCAGGGCCAAAGGAAGCCCTCCTGGCCGCCGACATGCGCGGACCCGTCACGCTGACTTGGCTAAGTGGAACGTCCGCGAACGAAGCCACTTCGGATAGCATAGCTATTGCGTCAACCACTGGAGGATCCTCCGACAACCCCGTACCCTCCGCCTCCGTTTCTATACTGATGAACGGAGGGTTCGACACGTCCACGTAGCGGGTGTCACGTTCCGGTGAGTCCAGTGAGGAGTAACGTAAGGGTGACATCACCGTGACACGCCGCGCAGGGGTGCGAGGGGTACGCGAAGGAGTCGCGGGTGCGGAGGCCCTAGCGGACGAGGAACGCGCACCCTGAGGTACGTCATCCGCATAGGGCTCACACGGTTGCGTAGTCGTAGTGTGAGTGGGTAAGTTCCGCGGACCCAAACGCGCATCGAGCAAGGAAGAGACCATATCCTTGACGGATGCCAGAAGGAGGGACGGATCGACCTTGTCGAACCTAGCCTTCTTGGACTTCTTCTTCTTGCTCTTGGGCGTAGTGGGTCCGCCCACCTTAAGTCTAAGCGGAGACAACCGTTTGTCCGGCGAAGGAGGGGACAACGGGTGAGTCCGCGAACGAGAACCGGAACACGACGGCGGAGGGGGGGAGCGTAACTTCGACCCCCCAGCGGGTTCGGACAGGTCCGATTCCCTGTCGAATTCATCCGCCCGTTCCGTGAGGACAATGTCTACATCCTCCACCGGAGACGGATGACGAATGGGAGACAACTCCCTACGTTGAGCTGATGACGTACACTTCTGTGACGCAGCCCTATCGGCCACCGACTTGCGTATGGCGGAAACGTACGCGTGGAACTCCGATTCGGAGAGAGGAGCGCACTCGTCGCAACGGTAATCCTCTTCGCAAAGGTCCTTGCACTTTCTACATAACAAGTGCGGATCCTTAGAGGCGGACTTCCTGCCTCCGCAGTTCGTGCAGAAGGCGGAGTACATGGCGAACAGTAACGATAAAACGCGTAACATAAGCGAAGGTAGAGACAGTCGAGTCACCTACACGGCGTAGCACAAACACGAGTAGCGTAGACGAGGTGAGTCACACACGTGAAACACCCAAGCGGCGGAGCAAAAGCACAACAACTCTGGCGATATGCAATCAAGAGAGTTGAAACAAAAACTCTGAACTCGAAGAGCACAAAGTCAAAATCAAGTAACCACCCGCCAAGGTAAACAAAGACAAACAGGCCAAACCAAAAACTAGGCTAAACACTCACAAGATAATTCAATCTTTATTCACATAACATTCGTGCGTGGACCAAACCTTAAGTGACTGGCGTAGCGAGTCACTTGAACCAAAGTGAATCACCCTAAGGGTGAGTCGCGTAGAATCGACCAAAGGCGAAGCCAAAGGTGAATGGTAGGCGAAAGCTAGCAACGGGCAACGCGAGTCACTGACGAGGAGTGTATCCACTGCTCCTTAACCAAGCTAGTGACTCACCTAAGGCGAACAACTAGCGAAGCCAGTGACAGGCGAGGCGAGAAGCCAAGCGAGACGCGAAGCACTTGAGTACGGACCGCAGGCGAATGACAAGCGACAAGCGAATGACAAGCGAAGCGAGTCACCCGCGTAGGAGAGATACCACTGCTCCTTTACCCTACGCAAGTCAAACCCACAGTTCCCTAAAGTACAGACCGCTAAGCGTATGACAAGCGAAAGTGAATGACAAACGAAGCAAGCCAAACGAAATAGGAGAGATACCACTACTCCTCTACCATAAGCAAGACAAACACTTAACAGTTAGCACTAGAGTACAACCGTCAGGCGTATGACAAGCGAATTAGGAGTGATTCCACTAGCTCCTTTACCGTACGCAAGTCAACAACCCACAGTTAACACTAGAGTACAGACCGAAAGCGCGTGACAAGCGAAAGCGAATGGCCAGCAAAGCAAGTCAAACGATTAGGAGAGATGCCACTACTCCTCTACCATACGCAAGACAAACACCTAACAGTCAGCACTCGGAACGAATGGCGAATGACAAGCGAAAGCGGATGACAAGCGAAGCGAGTCACCCGCGTAGGAGAGATACCACTGCTCCTTTACCCTACGCAAGTCAAACACCCAACAGTCAGGTGAGAGAAAACAAAGAATCACGAGCTGCACGTGCGGCGCATGCAATCCACCTACTCCGGATTGTCGCTAGCTAGCACATGTCAACAAGGCCCCTTGAAAACTAACACCTACTTGAAAACACATTGCAAACACAACCTGCACTATCGAAGAACAAAGTTGAGGATATCTCTTGAACTAACAAGAGAAAAAATAGCAAGTTAGCAACACAAGTCGCTAAAACCCCAGTCACAGAACAAAACACGTCTGCCTTGCTCTGCAACTTTTAGGAGAGTGACATGAACAGGTAGTGACGTCACGAGACCATCTAGACTTACCGGCCCTTGGATAAGGGATTTAACGCACCCCTTCTCCACTCTTCAAGTTCGTCTGTATTAAGGTTGAAATAGCATTACCCTTGGGAGGTAAGGCAAAGTAGGTCTAGTCAACAGATAGGTATTTAAATAATGATAGTTTATGTCATTTATACTTACTTTCGAGGGTAAAATATCTTGTTCCACAAACCAATTTTCCGTAGTACGTGTTAATAACAGTGTTGCGTATAAGGCCAAAATTGCATGGCGGCCATTTTATTGTGAACATATTTTATTATTTTTAATGACAAAATCGATTCCCATGGCTTTAGGGAACCATGTACACTGTTTTTTTTAACTTGATTTTCTGAAGAGAGAAGGGTGTTTTACTATTGGTGACATTATTTTTCAAATAGATTTCATCAACTTATTTAAGAGAAAAAACCTGCTACTGCCCCTTTAACCTAAACATTCACCAAGACAACTCCAGGATAAATACTTACTGTTCCATCTGCATTGCACTTTTCAGCTTCTCTCGTTCTGACGAGTCCAGAACAAGTTTGGCCCTGTAAGGAAATACTGTACACACATTGCAATACAAATTTAGATTGTTCAATTTTCAAAATGTCGTATCAGAAAGATGTCAAAGGCTGATCTGATTTCATTTATACATGTTTATATCCATAAATATTTTACGAGCGCTTCTAGTACGTTGTCCATATATCCTACAGTTTTCTATTTCATGTCAGCTTCAATAAAATTATTTTCGATATCAATTTTGAAAGAATATATTCATAACTTACTTTGAGTATGGAGATGCAGGTGTGTACTCGAACTTCTTCATCTCCCTGAGGATCGCTTGGTCCAGGAGATCCAGCTCGGGACCCATGAATTCGAAGATCCCCCAGATCTCCCTCCCTGCCCGACTCTCCCGGACTAGAAGCAAGGCTTCACATGTATTTCTTGTGAACACAGCGTCGGACGCGCTGTGGAGGAAGGAATAGGTTATCATTATTATTGGCCAAGCTGAATATAACTCTCAAAATATTTTGTCAAAGTTACTAAACCATATTTCGACGGAACTCTTTCGATAGAACATAACTTTTAAAGATATAAACTCAATTAATAATCACACTTTACTTTCACTCCCATTTAAAGTGAACAGTCTGATTAAAATCGACGGTTTTCCGTGGAATAAAAAAATTGCAAAATAGTGCATCTACAGGGATACGAACTCATATCAGTCGTAGGTTTCACGCCAAACCGTCTGATAACAGCCCGCAGACTCTCGTGTTCGAGCGCAATTCAGGTAGCCAATCAAAAGACGCCCAACAAATGCTTTCGGTGCGAGAAGCTAGGGGCAGATAACTCCAAATAGCTCTCCTTTGTTCGTTCCGAAGCTTTCAAAACAGTGACGGTTTAAAAACTACGTTGTGATTGGTCAGCTATTTGACTGTGCTAAACTGGTTCGGAACATTCACCTATACGGGGTGTTCTCAGACCTTGTGGAGAGGAATCTACAGAGCAAGTTCGTGTCCCGGTAGATGCATAATTTTGCAAATTTTATTCCTCGTAACAAGGTCGATTTTAATCAGACTGGGTTTTACTAAGAACAAAATATCAAAAAGGAAATGAACATTTTAAACAATCTTACCGTGTCAACCACCTCTTTTAGGGCTCTGATGGAGAAATACATGTTTCAATATAATTATTTTTTAACAATATTTAAAGATGGTCTTATGGACAAAACAAACAATACAAATTATATGGAATGCGTCTCTTACTGAATGGTTTATTCTTACATGGTTTTACAAGACAAAACAAAACTTCAACGAATAAATCAAACAATTTTATCATTTGCTAAAGAATAAAGACACGTTTAAGGATACGCAAGTTCTTTCTTCTGATTTGCAAAGAAAAATATCAGTCGAAATATCAGGTAGCAAGTTATCTGTAATTAAATTAACAAATGGATAAAAATGGAAACATGAACCGTCAAAGTCATAAAACTTGCATTACCTGAGAAATAGATCGTTCATATCGATGTTGCTGTAAAAACACTTGAGACACACTTCATAAAGCTACACCTTAAAGCGGCTGTCACAACCCGTCGTACGTGCAGCTGCGTGCTGTCTACCGACAAAAACGTGGGGTAAATTGGGGAATTCGTGCGTCCTCGGTACAGACGCCATACCGATTTTGGACAAATTTGGAGCACGCAGACTCGTCGTAGAACTTTTAGTGCATGCAGAACTTTCGCTGCGTGCAGTCTACGAACGGGCTGCGAATTTTCCTCCGTACGATCGACGTGCGTGCCCTGTACGACAACCGCAGGCACAACGCACCGACATCGTGCGTTTTTTTCAAGCTCACCCACTCACACTTTCTCTACGAACGACGTGAGTTGTACGTGCGTAGTTCGTGCTTACTCGGCACGTCCAACGTTAAACTATCAAATAATTAAAGAAAACTCACGTCGATCGTACCGAGTAAGCACGTACAACGTACCGAGTAAACACGTTCCCAAATTTACCCCACGTTTTTGTCGGTAGACAGCACGCAGCTGCACGTACGACGGGTTCTGACAGCCGAATTGCACAAACATAATGACGTCATAGACAACTATCATTCCCGCTAAAGCGGCTGTCACAACCCGTCGTACGTGCAGCTAGCTGCGTGCTGTCTAACGAACCCAACGAACCCAACAATACTTAATATGAATTTTCAAAACATCATCTATTCACAACTCTGAGAAACACAAGTTTTATGAAATGGTCGTTTTGGAATCTCAAAGTTTTAAACTTAAATACCAAATATTGTGGGCCAAAAACATCTTTAAAATGCGATTTAAAACCCCATGTGTATTTGAATAGATGTAAAAATAAAAATTGCATACTCTGATGTATGAAATTGTGAATACTTCTTTACAAAACATGTGGCTGCCAAATACATTCAAAATCTACTTTCTCCGACATCAATGTTTCATTTTATACTGTTTTCAAAATGTGGGGACGTTTCTTTTTCACGTGAGTTTACTAGCAGCCGCGATATAAGTGAAATACTCTTGAAAACGGCGTTAAACCCCAACTCACTCACGTGCCAACTCACTCATTTTGGGAATGGCCGGGGATATATTCAATAATGAAATCTACATTATGGATTTACAACTTCTTTTTCATGACTTGGTAACATATATTTCTTTGCCAAGCAAAATAATATGCAAGTATTTGTATTTGAAATTTGTAGGGAAATTTAAAATGTAAAATTACGAAAACGGTCTTACAACGGAGATCTAGATTTGTAGAAGAACTTTTGAAGTATGTCACTGATAATCTGTGACTGTATGCAAGAACTTGTTAGGCTTTTATTATTTCACCATCCCGATAACTCCTTAAGAAGTCAAGAAATTTGAATTTCAAAGTTCAAAACAATATTTTTTTAAATCAGTCTGTCATTTATTTGTGTGGTCGTGTGTGTTATTTTCTAATTAAAGGAGCTGTGGCACACTGTTCTTACTGAAATAAAGTGATCGCACGAAAAGGTAAATAGGCCTAAGTGTTATCAGTAGCAGTCTGATTAAAATCGACCATTTCCCGAGGAATCAACGTTGCAAAATAAAACATCTAGCGGGATATAAGTTCTGTAGATTCCTCGCCACAAGGTCTTAGGACACTCCGTATAGGTGCGTGTTCCGTGCCAGTTTAACCCAGACTAAGCCTAGTCAAATAGCTGACTTTATAATAAATGACAAATTTGAGAAAGCACAATTTGCCCAAAAACGTGCAACAGCGCCTTAAGATCTTTACAACAGAATAAGTACGCTAGCGTTTCATTCCATTTCACAAAATTGGACTGGCTTCGCACCAAGTCATTAAAGTAGTCTGTGGCCCTGGTTGCTTAAAAAATTAATTTTTTTAACAAAGGCCTATTTTAAAATGTTGAATGTTGAATTTGAAACCGATGTGTTGGTTTTGTTTGAATGTTGAATTGCTGTTTCCGAAATAGTGTTGTTTATAGATTCATTTAATAACCCCCTTCAATAATTCCAGGTGAATTCCAATTCCTGTTGTTTCGAATAAGTATAACGTCTTTGTGAGTTGGCATGTCAACTACAAGAAGGCGTGGAAAGCATGCAGCACGTTCAACACACTATCATACAAGTTGACGTTTGTTTATAAACATTATGTAGGCCTACCATGCAGTGTCAACCGTTTCTCTTTATAAAAAAAACACATGAAAATCGCGGAAAGCATGCAGCACGTGTAATAACATGAAATCTACATGACAGCTGAGCTCGCAGTTCGTCAGTTAGGCAAAGCTCGAAAGACGTTCGTTTGTTCGTGTTTCACGTATCTGTGAGTTTTTCACTATGTTGATAACTATACTGGACAAAGTACGTTAGGGATATTTTAAGTTTTAAGATTAATATTTTATCAGTATATCACTGAATAAAAATATTAAAATTATCAAAATTTACATATATCCCTATTAATTTTGGTCCATAATATTTGTGATAGACATATGTGTGAAGCAAGGTACCCAACCCAAAGACAAATCTTACTTTCCACACGCACATAAAATATATACCTTACTACATAAGAGACTCATTTGTTGCTAACGATCCCAATCAACGACCATGTTTTCAGATTCGCTCAAATCAGTCTGCACGTGCAGCTCAATGAAATGAACATGGGAATTTCATCAAAAGCATCAACGACAGGTTTTAAAAAAAACTGTATTGACCAATGATAATTTTTGCTTTGGTTTCTCTGTACTGAAAGAGTGCATGTGAAGTGAAGCATTCATAAAATATCACTAAAGTTTCAGGTCTTTGAAGGGCATTTAGAAGTGGTATACATAAGAACAGGAAGATTTTCTGGATAACAACTTCTTTAATGGGAAGATACACGACGTTTCGGAGTACATACTCACTCCTTTATCAGGTGGAATGTAAGGAAATAACAAAATATGGTACATTTATATAGCAAACAAAACAGTGGTGAGGAAACTCAATCAGGGAGATTAACATGCATGAGAATGGTGTACAATGGGGATTTGTAATACAAACATGACGGGGTTGAAGCATGAGGATGGTATACAATGAGGATTTGCAATATGAGAATGGTATACACTGAGGATTTGCAAAGTAAAATAAACTTTTTACTGAGAGATTTTGACATTTCATCGTATAAACATGTTATAAGTACTAGTTCATTGAATGAACAAATGCGATTTCATATCATGCTTAATTTGTCACCTCCTAGCATCTTATCTGATGTCTTTGCATAGGGACACATGATGGGTAGAACTGTTAATAATGTTTCTTATAACTTTCAATCTTTCAACAACAATCATGTCAACTGGTTATGTTGTCAAAATCATAATAAATGTCCTTTCTTCTCAACGTGTCAAGAATAAACATCGCATTATTATTACCACATTGACCAAAACAAATTTTGCTACACTTAAACACCTTATAAAGGTTTGATAATTGCAACTAAATTTGGTAATACACAATTTAAGCGTTTAAAATATTGATTTGTGAATAAATTGCTGTAGATCGTTTTGGACACTAATGTGGGAATTATTTCATTTAATAGGCACTTCTTTAGTTTAGTTTTGTTGGGTTGTTGGTAAGTGTTTGGCAGTATACTAAGTTGCTTGAAGTTGAATATTGTGCCACACAAACGTCAAAAAGACAAATCTCAAATAGAAGCGGCGTTGATATCAAATAGTAGTAAATTAGTTAACAGGATGGCAAAATGGTGACAGCACTAGGATGGTATTAGTACAATAGCATTTGAGAAGTCACGCACGGTGTGACTTCTCAAATGCACTTTCATGTTACATGTTTGTGATATATGGTTACAGGTTGTACTTCATGCTTGTTACTTTTTCGCTTCCTTTGCTGACGAAGCTCATATTCAGGAGTTCAATGCCAGTTATTTTCATTATATTGAAGCCCTTGACGCATATAATTGTGAACCTAATTTCAACCAAAAAAGTAAAAGTATTGAAGCAAACAACTAAAGACTTTGCCCAAATGATCACCTAACTTTAACAATTACGAATTAATTTTCCATTGCTTTTTTAATCAACTATTATTTACATACTGGCTATATTTCTCTGTTTAACATAATGCTACCAAAGTAACTTGCCGATAACTTTCTCAATTTTTAACTTATCTACATTAGAAAAAATATAGGGATACACTGATGTCTCCACATGCATGAACTATGCTTACATGGAAGTAATGATTTGTTTGTGTCGATGGATTTAGATATTTTCATCAATCGATGCACTAATGTCTGTAATCTCCGATCACCATCACTGCATCTCTCGCTGAACAAAATCATTATCACTGGAGCCCTGCAGTACAGGGTTCCAGGGGGTGTGCTGTTGAGGGTAGAAATAAACAAGAAAAAAAGTGAGCATGGCTCACATACCCCCCTCTATCCGTCCATTGAGCATCATAGATGTCAAGGGTAGCCTACAATGTTCAAAAACAGATTCAAGCATCATAATATTGTCTAACATATTTTTGGGAACTGGCTTTGTTATTACAAAATTTCAATCACCCAGATGTAATATTTATCAGGTAACTAAATTGTTCACATTAGAGCATCACACCGGTAATTTGTACCAAATTTAATTACAGATTCAAGAGCAATAACTTGTCTGTGACCAACTCGTTGTTATCTAATGAGTGATCTCACCACGGTTGAGTAATACAACATTTTTAATTTTCTGTTAACTAACATCAAACTTTGTAACACAGTTCAGAAACATTATCTCTCAGTTGTTCTAACATGGCTGTTAAGGTGGAACAACATCAACATGATTCTGTTAACTGCCATCAAACTTTGTATCACAGTTTAGAAACATCTCTCTGTTGTTCTGACATCTCTGTTGAGGTTGAACAACAGTGACTTGAGGTTGAGGGCGAAGAAAGCGTTGTCGCCGCTCGAGTTCCTCAACATCTCCTGAACTATGCTCACAATCGTGTACACCTCGAAGAACCGCTTGTTGGATCTGTAGAAAGAAAGAGAACATTATCACACCGTAGGAATGTGTCTGCCTGGAAACTGTTACTCAACAGAAGTGAACGAATTTCTCTGCGAGAGTCCAGTTTGTTTCTGTGCATTTGGTGAAGGAATTGTTGATAAATTGGTTTTCAGGTACTTATGACAAAAGATATTTCAGGCTGTAAAATAGTAGACATTAGGAAACACAAAGTTGGCAATTGGGGATGGATATGCAAGCTAAGTTAATTTATTTGCACTGTTAACAGCACATATAATGAGTCGGAACGTATGGGTAAAATAGAAATACGCAACGTAAGGGTTAAAAATGCATCCATTGTGTTTGATAAAATTTTATTCGGCTTTAATTTTAGCCCCTGTGGCGGAATTTACATACCCTCCAGCTCGCAGCAGTATTTTGGCTTAGGCACTAATTAGCTCTGCTGGCGGAATTTCCAGGCAGCGATTCCGGTACCGTTTTTACGGAATATATCTCATCCACATAGCGAATACGGACTATATACGGGCGTTCAATACAAATTGACTTTGAATGAATTTTCTACGATGTTTCGTTGTTTTCTATTACTTTCTAAAGATTGTCTTTAAATCGGGCCTTATAACATCATAAATACGGAGCGCGCTAATGCAATTTATATATGTACTGACTCTCCCTCAGGTATTTTACTATAAGGATAAACTAAATAATGATTGAAGTGCCATAAAATATCAGTTCAAAATTCAATTTCAAAGGTATTTTAGGCTTTGGCCCATATTTGGGGTCACAGGGTCACCAAATCTACAATTTAGAATCTCCATTGGCTAAAGACTCTTTACACAACATGACAGCCTTCTAGGTCTTTTCGTTTTGGAGGAGAAGATGAAAATAGGATTTTAGGTCATGGCCTGTCAGGCCCTTATTTGGGGTCACTGGATCACCAAATCTACAATTTAGAATCTCCATTGGCTAAAGAGTCTGTACACAACATTTCAGTCTTCTAGGTCTTTTCGTTCTGGAGAAGAAGATGAAAACAGGTTTTTAGATTATGGCCTGTGAGGCCCTTATTTGGGGTCAAATCTACCAAATCCACAATTTAGAATCCCAATTGCTCTAGGAGTCTGTATTCAAAATTTCAGCTACTTAATTAGACCCAGTGGTTCCAGAGAAGAAGTCGAAAAAGCGAACAGTTTACGGACGGACGGACGGATAGACGGACGCCATGCCATAAACCCATCAGGCCTGAAAGGCCTGATCAGCTATTTAAAACAGAATCAGCGGACCTTTAATGTCCAACAAAAACAAGTAATATCACTCTCATTCTCCTCAAATAAATGATAGTTGTTACCATTTTGGACGAAAATCTGACCGGTTGATATCTAGCAAAGTGTCTCACCAAAATCATTGAAAAGAAAATTACAACTGTTTTGACAGCACTTGATTGAATAAAAAAGCTGACCACTTCCCAGATGTTAGGGGATTCCTTTGGTCTATTTTTAGAAGAGGAACACCCATAAATAGGTGCGTTTTGGGTGAAGTAATCAACAACAACACACTTATAGGATTTTGCTTTGTATGACCTTACAAATAACATATAAGATATAATATGCAGGTAATAAGTGTAAATGATGGCATTATAAATTTACAAGAGATAAATTATACTCATTTACAAATGATCAACCTTTTCAGGGCCTCACCAATGTAAAGTAGCGACACGGACAAGCGCTGCATCAGAGCTACAGGTCACATGACAAACATCACATGACTGCGTACAAGACCGTCAATAACAACCAGAAACGTTTATCGTCAATGTTTTAATGAAACTACGGCCATGACAACAGTGCATTTGAGGATGTTGTTATTTAGTGTGATAGTTGCAACAATAATCACGACATCTGCCAGTAAAAGACCAAACATTATTTTCATTTTTGCTGATGACTATGGTTTTCATGACATTGGGTATCACAACTCGGAAATCAAAACTCCCAACCTCGACAAGCTGGCCGGTGCTGGTGTAAAACTGGAGAATTATTACGTGCAACCGATCTGTACACCGACCCGTAGCCAGTTCATGTCAGGGAGATACCAGGTAAAATAACTTAATTACTTACATTAATTAGATTTCTTACTATTTTGTATAGACCTATCTAGCGTTGGGCGTTTCGCTCCAAAACCGGTTCCTCACGGGTCGGTTCCTCCAGGTCGGTTCGCTCCAATAAATAAATGAGAAGTGAAGTGATTTGTTTTATGTAATAAAGTTGTTATTGTGGTAAGTATCTTAACTGAAGAGGTTTTGTGATCAATTAACAACTGGTACCGAATGTGTTCGATTTTAGCATTAGCATGTGAGTAGACATCAACGAGCCATTATAACAACCAATTGTAATACGATAGACGCATGGTTAAAAGTACCGGTAATACATGAGTATAGGGTATTAATTAAGATTGTTTTGATAATAAAGTATTTGAACTATTCTTGGTGTTTTTATTTTTTTAAAGTATAGGGTATTAATTAAGATTGTTTTGATAATAAAGTATTTGAACTCTTCTTGGTGTTTTTTTTTTTTTAAAGTATAGGGTATTAATTAAGATTGTTTTGATAATAAAGTATTTGAACTCTTCTTGGTGTTTTTATTTTTTTAAAGTATAGGGTATTAATTAAGATTGTTTTGATAATAAAGTATTTGAACTCTTCTTGGTGTTTTTATTTTTTAAAAAAGTATAGGGTATTAATTAAGATTGTTTTGATAATAAAGTATTTGAACTCTTCTTGGTGTTTTTATTTTAAAAAGGATGAACTCAAATGAAATGTGCTTGAATGTGCTTGTGATGAATGTGTGTGCTGTGCTGTGATGGGATGATTTTTATTCAAAAAATAACATTGAATAAATGAAAAAAATATCTCATCATGTTTATATTGTTTTGTTCTTTATTGTCTGTATACAGGATTTTGACCTGAAACAAATATCAAAGGTATCAAAATAACACAACAACAAATATTAAATATCACAAGTTATTATCAAAGTACATATTCAAAATCAATATCATATAATAAAATCTTACATTATCATAAAATAAACGTATGATAATCATGTAATTGTAATCGTTATTTATTGGAGCGAACCAACCCGTGAGGAACTGGTTTTGGAGCGAACCGACCCGTGAGGAACCGGTTTCGGAGCGAAACGCCCCGGAGCCCTAGATATTGCAAACGACAGGTCTTACAAGGGGCAGCAAATATTTTCTTAAAATTCTATTTAGCTGTGACATGTGCCAAATATGATGTATGTAAGTTCAAATCATCTAACTTAACTTGCATATTTATCTGCAAATTACTATATTTCGAGTAACAGCCTTCTGCAAGTGGAGAGGTGAAATTACTGCTGTCGCTTACTATAGTCTAGCTTCCTGATACGGGTGTAGTCGCAGACAGAGTAAAATGTAATAAAATAAAAACTGCACTATGGCGCAGAAGCATGGTGCGACACTAATGCCATTAATATAAACAAACTTAAAGTTATACAACATAAAGCCTATAAAGCCATAACAGGATGTTTACCATGCAGGCACACCAATGGAACTAGTCCGACACGAATCAACCATGAATACACGATTACTGATTGATTTAATTAATTAACACGGCCAATTGCTAATACCTCGTTGGCTAAGTAAAGATGTAGGTTGAATACAATGAATACAATGAATAAATAATAATTTTTAATCCATAATAAACAATAACAATACACAACACATGACACACTATGTCTTTACGAAACTAGTATCTACGAACCTGTTTCCTCTACGAAACCACTGGCACCCCCTGATACGCTTGCACAGAAAAGTTAACTAAATTCAGCAAGGCTTAAATTAGCCAGTGATGGACTGGCACTAGTTCATCGTGACTTGCAAAGGAAGTGCTACTGCCAAATGCCAAGTATTTCCAATAAAAAATGTAATTACGCTGTTCAAACCTCTATTCAGGTAAAGAAAATTGTCAATGTCCATCGAGTATTTTTGTGGAAACGAAATTCGAGAGGATATTCCTGTTTACACATATATGTTATTAATACATGATTAAAACACTGTCAAATTGAAAGATACTAATGAAAGTAATATATTGATGACTTTATATTTCACAAATTGATAAAAACAAGCGCACACTTGTTGAATAATAAAAGCAATGAGAACTGAAGCCATTCATCGGCGCTGTGAGTGGGGAAAATTTCGCTACGGTCTAACAGCATATTATTTATTGGTTTTTATTATGTATTATCTGTTACTATATGAATTTTCTATCATTGTATAGGCCTATGTTTTATTTTTTAGAAAGTGTAAAATTTGGTTAAATATAGCGTCTTTTCATTTCATGTAATGCCAAGAATCCAATATGGCGGATGTTGCCGATAGATCGGTGATAGAACTTTCCCTTTAAGTAGAAATTTTCAACACATCAATTTAATAGTTCCTGAGATTCCAACAGGGTAACAGCACAGTGTAAATTACTTATGATGTACACTTTATGTTTTATTGATAATTTCTCCCTTAGATCCACACAGGGTTACAGCATGGTATAATATGGGCGTCTCAACCGAACGGTCTTCCCCTGGATAGCGCTACGCTGGCAGACAAGATGAAGGATGCTGGGTACGCGACTCACATGGTAGGCAAATGGCACCTTGGTTTCTACAAGAAAGAATACCTGCCCACAAACAGGGGATTTGATTCTTATTTTGGTGAGAACTTGAATAATTCCATAATGTCATGCAGTTTTGAGTATAGTACATGATATCCTATGAAAAAAATAAATAATTAGTGTTAGGTAAGCTTGGGACAACTCATCCTCGGTAACCTTATCAGGAGAATCTATACTCAAATTACCCGCCCTTGGCCGGCGTGACGAAGTCAGTTACCAAAGAAAATACTCAATACAATAAGACGGAAGTGGTCAAGGGAGATAACCAGTGACTGATGGTTAACAAAATTACCTTGCGTGCTTTGCAACGAAGTGATATGAACTGTCATTGGCTCGCAGGTCCAAGCTGCGTAGCGGTTTGATTGGCTAATTTGAGTACAGATTTCTCTGATGAAATTTCCCATGGGTGATATAGTGGAGAGTATCGGAGCATATATAAAACCATGGGTAACCGAGGATGGGGACAACTTTGAATATTGCTTGTATCTATTCTTAATAAATATAATTTGGTGAAACTAAAATGGAAAAAATTAGCTGTTACTAATCAGTAGTTTTCGTTATCGTAATACATAAAATATTGAGAAATTGCTGCATTGTCACACTGTAAAAATAAAGCTTATCTATTGTAGGATTTAAAATGTTCACATATGCTGTGACGGAGAATGATTTATTTTGTTAATTACAAGTTTTAATTATGAATATTTATGGTTTCCAAGGTTACCTGACAGGAAGTGAAGACTACTACTCACACAAACGCTGCGATGGAAATCATCTCAAAATGGATGAACTCTTTGAAGACCCATCCACGTACGGTGATCTGGGGTGGAAGTACTGTGGTGTCGATCTACGTCAGAACGAGGCTCCTGTCTTCAACGAAACTGGTCACTACTCAGCTAATTTATTCACAGAGAAGGCGATCGATGTTATTAAAGCTCATGACCAGAAAAATGTGAGGCTAGACAGAGTATAATGTGTGTGTGTCTGTCCAAATGTTTAAACCAATCCGTGATCAAAGTTGCAGTGTGTGACATCTTTTACTAACCCATTTCCTGCTGTATTATGTTTCAATGGTAAATAATTGAATATCAAAAGACAAGAAAATTAGAATGAAAATCCGAAGGGACATTTTTCTCTGATCAAACGGAAAGCAAATACAAAAACAATGTTAATAATAATTGTTCCAGGGGTGATATCTCTTATCAATCAGCGCTTATCTGGCCTATCAGTCAGCGCTTATCTGGCCTATCAGTCAGCGCTTATCTGGCCTATCAGTCAGCGCTTATCTGGCCTATCAGTCAGCGCTTATCTGGCCTATCAGTCAGCGCTTATCTCGCCTATCAGTCAGTTGTTATCTGGCCTATCAGTCAGCGCTTATCTGGCCTATCAGTCAGTTCTTATCTGGCCTATCAGTCAGTTCTTATCTGGCCTATCAGTCAGCGCTTATCTGGCCTATCAGTCAGCGCTTATCTCGCCTATCAGTCAGTTCTTATCTCGCCTATCAGTCAGCGCTTATCTGGCCTATCAGTCAGCGCTTATCTGGCCTATCAGTCAGTGCTTATCTGGCCTATCAGTCAGCGCTTATCTGGCCTATCAGTCAGCGCTTATCTGGACTATCAGTCAGCGCTTATCTGGCCTATCAGTCAGCGCTTATCTCGCCTATCAGTCAGCGCTTATCTCGCCTATCAGTCAGTTGTTATCTGGCCTATCAGTCAGCGCTTATCTGGCCTATCAGTCAGTTCTTATCTGGCCTATCAGTCAGTTCTTATCTGGCCTATCAGTCAGCGCTTATCTGGCCTATCAGTCAGCGCTTATCTCGCCTATCAGTCAGTTCTTATCTCGCCTATCAGTCAGCGCTTATCTGGCCTATCAGTCAGCGCTTATCTCGCCTATCAGTCAGTTCTTATCTGGCCTATCAGTCAGCGCTTATCTCGCCTATCAGTCAGTTCTTATCTGGCCTATCAGTCAGCGCTTATCTCGCCTATCAGTCAGTTCTTATCTCGCCTATCAGTCAGCGCTTATCTCGCCTATCAGTCAGCGGTTATCTCGCCTATCAGTCAGCGCTTATCTCGCCTATCAGTCAGTTCTTATCTGGCCTATCAGTCAGCGCTTATCTCGCCTATCAGTCAGCGCTTATCTGGCCTATCAGTCAGCGCTTATCTCGCCTATCAGTCAGTTCTTATCTGGCCTATCAGTCAGTTCTTATCTGGCCTATCAGTCAGCGCTTATCTCGCCTATCAGTCAGTTCTTATCTGGCCTATCAGTCAGCGCTTATCTGGCCTATCAGTCAGCGCTTATCTCGCCTATCAGTCAGCGCTTATCTGGCCTATCAGTCAGCGCTTATCTCGCCTATCAGTCAGTTCTTATCTGGCCTATCAGTCAGCGCTTATCTGGCCTATCAGTCAGCGCTTATCTGGCCTATCAGTCAGCGCTTATCTCGCCTATCAGTCAGTTCTTATCTCGCCTATCAGTCAGCGCTTATCTGGCCTATCAGTCAGCGCTTATCTCGCCTATCAGTCAGTTCTTATCTGGCCTATCAGTCAGCGCTTATCTCGCCTATCAGTCAGTTCTTATCTGGCCTATCAGTCAGCGCTTATCTCGCCTATCAGTCAGTTCTTATCTCGCCTATCAGTCAGCGCTTATCTCGCCTATCAGTCAGCGCTTATCTCGCCTATCAGTCAGCGCTTATCTCGCCTATCAGTCAGCGCTTATCTCGCCTATCAGTCAGTTCTTATCTGGCCTATCAGTCAGCGCTTATCTGGCCTATCAGTCAGCGCTTATCTGGCCTATCAGTCAGCGCTTATCTCGCCTATCAGTCAGTTCTTATCTGGCCTATCAGTCAGCGCTTATCTCGCCTATCAGTCAGTTCTTATCTGGCCTATCAGTCAGCGCTTATCTGGCCTATCAGTCAGCGCTTATCTGGCCTATCAGTCAGCGCTTATCTGGCCTATCAGTCAGCGCTTATCTGGCCTATCAGTCAGCGCTTATCTGGCCTATCAGTCAGCGCTTATCTGGCCTATCAGTCAGCGCTTATCTCGCCTATCAGTCAGCGCTTATCTCGCCTATCAGTCAGCGCTTATCTCGCCTATCAGTCAGTTGTTATCTGGCCTATCAGTCAGCGCTTATCTGGCCTATCAGTCAGTTCTTATCTGGCCTATCAGTCAGTTCTTATCTGGCCTATCAGTCAGCGCTTATCTGGCCTATCAGTCAGCGCTTATCTCGCCTATCAGTCAGTTCTTATCTCGCCTATCAGTCAGCGCTTATCTGGCCTATCAGTCAGTGCTTATCTGGCCTATCAGTCAGTGCTTATCTGGCCTATCAGTCAGCGCTTATCTGGCCTATCAGTCAGCGCTTATCTGGACTATCAGTCAGCGCTTATCTGGCCTATCAGTCAGCGCTTATCTCACCTATCAGTCAGCGCTTATCTCGCCTATCAGTCAGTTGTTATCTGGCCTATCAGTCAGCGCTTATCTGGCCTATCAGTCAGTTCTTATCTGGCCTATCAGTCAGTTCTTATCTGGCCTATCAGTCAGCGCTTATCTGGCCTATCAGTCAGCGCTTATCTGGCCTATCAGTCAGTTCTTATCTCGCCTATCAGTCAGCGCTTATCTGGCCTATCAGTCAGCGCTTATCTCGCCTATCAGTCAGTTCTTATCTGGCCTATCAGTCAGCGCTTATCTCGCCTATCAGTCAGTTCTTATCTGGCCTATCAGTCAGCGCTTATCTCGCCTATCAGTCAGTTCTTATCTCGCCTATCAGTCAGCGCTTATCTCGCCTATCAGTCAGCGCTTATCTCGCCTATCAGTCAGCGGTTATCTCGCCTATCAGTCAGCGCTTATCTCGCCTATCAGTCAGTTCTTATCTGGCCTATCAGTCAGCGCTTATCTCGCCTATCAGTCAGCGCTTATCTGGCCTATCAGTCAGCGCTTATCTCGCCTATCAGTCAGTTCTTATCTCGCCTATCAGTCAGTTCTTATCTGGCCTATCAGTCAGCGCTTATCTCGCCTATCAGTCAGTTCTTATCTGGCCTATCAGTCAGCGCTTATCTGGCCTATCAGTCAGCGCTGATCTCGCCTATCAGTCAGCGCTTATCTGGCCTATCAGTCAGCGCTTATCTCGCCTATCAGTCAGTTCTTATCTGGCCTATCAGTCAGCGCTTATCTGGCCTATCAGTCAGTTCTTATCTGGCCTATCAGTCAGTTCTTATCTGGCCTATCAGTCAGCGCTTATCTGGCCTATCAGTCAGCGCTTATCTCGCCTATCAGTCAGTTCTTATCTCGCCTATCAGTCAGCGCTTATCTGGCCTATCAGTCAGCGCTTATCTCGCCTATCAGTCAGTTCTTATCTGGCCTATCAGTCAGCGCTTATCTCGCCTATCAGTCAGCGCTTATCTCGCCTATCAGTCAGCGCTTATCTCGCCTATCAGTCAGCGCTTATCTCGCCTATCAGTCAGCGCTTATCTCGCCTATCAGTCAGCGCTTATCTCGCCTATCAGTCAGTTCTTATCTGGCCTATCAGTCAGCGCTTATCTGGCCTATCAGTCAGCGCTTATCTGGCCTATCAGTCAGCGCTTATCTCGCCTATCAGTCAGTTCTTATCTGGCCTATCAGTCAGCGCTTATCTCGCCTATCAGTCAGTTCTTATCTGGCCTATCAGTCAGCGCTTATCTGGCCTATCAGTCAGCGCTTATCTGGCCTATCAGTCAGCGCTTATCTGGCCTATCAGTCAGCGCTTATCTGGCCTATCAGTCAGCGCTTATCTGGCCTATCAGTCAGCGCTTATCTGGCCTATCAGTCAGCGCTTATCTGGCCTATCAGTCAGTTGTTATCTGGCCTATCAGTCAGCGCTTATCTGGCCTATCAGTCAGTTCTTATCTGGCCTATCAGTCAGTTCTTATCTGGCCTATCAGTCAGCGCTTATCTGGCCTATCAGTCAGCGCTTATCTCGCCTATCAGTCAGTTCTTATCTCGCCTATCAGTCAGCGCTTATCTGGCCTATCAGTCAGTGCTTATCTGGCCTATCAGTCAGTGCTTATCTGGCCTATCAGTCAGCGCTTATCTGGCCTATCAGTCAGCGCTTATCTGGACTATCAGTCAGCGCTTATCTGGCCTATCAGTCAGCGCTTATCTCACCTATCAGTCAGCGCTTATCTCGCCTATCAGTCAGTTGTTATCTGGCCTATCAGTCAGCGCTTATCTGGCCTATCAGTCAGTTCTTATCTGGCCTATCAGTCAGTTCTTATCTGGCCTATCAGTCAGCGCTTATCTGGCCTATCAGTCAGCGCTTATCTGGCCTATCAGTCAGTTCTTATCTCGCCTATCAGTCAGCGCTTATCTGGCCTATCAGTCAGCGCTTATCTCGCCTATCAGTCAGTTCTTATCTGGCCTATCAGTCAGCGCTTATCTCGCCTATCAGTCAGTTCTTATCTGGCCTATCAGTCAGCGCTTATCTCGCCTATCAGTCAGTTCTTATCTCGCCTATCAGTCAGCGCTTATCTCGCCTATCAGTCAGCGCTTATCTCGCCTATCAGTCAGCGGTTATCTGGCCTATCAGTCAGCGCTTATCTCGCCTATCAGTCAGTTCTTATCTGGCCTATCAGTCAGCGCTTATCTCGCCTATCAGTCAGCGCTTATCTGGCCTATCAGTCAGCGCTTATCTCGCCTATCAGTCAGTTCTTATCTCGCCTATCAGTCAGTTCTTATCTGGCCTATCAGTCAGCGCTTATCTCGCCTATCAGTCAGTTCTTATCTGGCCTATCAGTCAGCGCTTATCTGGCCTATCAGTCAGCGCTGATCTCGCCTATCAGTCAGCGCTTATCTGGCCTATCAGTCAGCGCTTATCTCGCCTATCAGTCAGTTCTTATCTGGCCTATCAGTCAGCGCTTATCTGGCCTATCAGTCAGTTCTTATCTGGCCTATCAGTCAGTTCTTATCTGGCCTATCAGTCAGCGCTTATCTGGCCTATCAGTCAGCGCTTATCTCGCCTATCAGTCAGTTCTTATCTCGCCTATCAGTCAGCGCTTATCTGGCCTATCAGTCAGCGCTTATCTCGCCTATCAGTCAGTTCTTATCTGGCCTATCAGTCAGCGCTTATCTCGCCTATCAGTCAGTTCTTATCTGGCCTATCAGTCAGCGCTTATCTGGCCTATCAGTCAGCGCTTATCTGGCCTATCAGTCAGCGCTTATCTCGCCTATCAGTCAGCGGTTATCTCGCCTATCAGTCAGCGCTTATCTCGCCTATCAGTCAGTTCTTATCTGGCCTATCAGTCAGCGCTTATCTGGCCTATCAGTCAGCGCTTATCTGGCCTATCAGTCAGCGCTTATCTCGCCTATCAGTCAGTTCTTATCTGGCCTATCAGTCAGCGCTTATCTCACCTATCAGTCAGTTCTTATCTGGCCTATCAGTCAGCGCTTATCTCGCCTATCAGTCAGTTCTTATCTTGCCTATCAGTCAGCGCTTATATCGCCTATCAGTCAGTTCTTATCTCGCCTATCAGTCAGCGCTTATCTGGCCTATCAGTCAGTTCTTATCTGGCCTATCAGTCAGCGCTTATCTGGCCTATCAGTCAGCGCTTATCTGGCCTATCAGTCAGCGCTTATCTGGCCTATCAGTCAGTTCTTATCTGGCCTATCAGTCAGTTCTTATCTGGCCTATCAGTCAGCGCTTATCTGGCCTATCAGTCAGCGCTTATCTGGCCTATCAGTCAGCACTTATCTGGCCTATCAGTCAGCGCTTATCTGGCCTATCAGTCAGCGCTTATCTCGCCTATCAGTCAGTGCTTATCTGGCCTATCAGTCAGCGCTTATCTCGCCTATCAGTCAGCACTTATCTCGCCTATCAGTCAGCACTTATCTCGCCTATCAGTCAGTTCTTATCTGGCCTATCAGTCAGCGCTTATCTGGCCTATCAGTCAGCACTTATCTCGCCTATCAGTCAGTTCTTATCTGGCCTATCAGTCAGCGCTTATCTGGCCTATCAGTCAGCACTTATCTCGCCTATCAGTCAGTTCTTATCTGGCCTATCAGTCAGTTCTTATCTGGCCTATCAGTCCGCGCTTATCTGGCCTATCAGTCAGCACTTATCTCGCCTATCAGTCAGCGCTTATCTCGCCTATCAGTCAGTTCTTCTCTCCCCTATCAGTCAGTTCTTGTCTCGCCTATCAGTCAGCGCTTATCTCGCCTATCTGTCAGTTCTTCTCTCGCCTATCAGTCAGTTCTTCTCTTGCCTATCAGTCAGTTCTTGTCTCGCCTATCAGTCAGTGCTTATCTCGCCTATCAGTCAGTTCTTCTCTCGCCTATCAGTCAGTTCTTCTCTCGCCTATCAGTCAGTTCTTGTCTCGCCTATCAGTCAGCGCTTATCTCGCCTATCAGTCAGTTCTTCTCTCGCCTATCAGTCAGTTCCTCTCTCGCCTATCAGTCAGTTCTTGTCTCGACTATCAGTCAGCGCTTATCTCGCCTATCAGTCAGTTCTTATCTCGCCTATCAGTCAGCGCTTATCCCGCCTATCAGTCAGCGCTTATCTCGCCTATCAGTCAGCGCTTATCTCGCCTATCTGTCAGTTCTTCTCTCGCCTATCAGTCAGTTCTTCTCTCGCCTATCAGTCAGTTCTTGTCTCGCCTATCAGTCAGTGCTTATCTCGCCTATCAGTCAGTTCTTCTCTCGCCTATCAGTCAGCGCTTATCTCGCCTATCAGTCAGTTCTTGTCTCGCCTATCAGTCAGCGCTTATCTCGCCTATCAGTCAGTTCTTCTCTCGCCTATCAGTCAGTTCCTCTCTCGCCTATCAGTCAGTTCTTGTCTCGACTACCAGTCAGCGCTTATCTCGCCTATCAGTCAGCTCTTATCTCGCCTATCAGTCAGCGCTTATCCCGCCTATCAGTCAGCGCTTATCCCGCCTATCAGTCAGCGCTTATCTCGCCTATCAGTCAGTTCTTGTCTCGCCTATCAGTCAGCGCTTATCTCGCCTATCAGTCAGTTCTTCTCTCGCCTATCAGTCAGTTCCTCTCTCGCCTATCAGTCAGTTCTTGTCTCGACTATCAGTCAGCGCTTATCTCGCCTATCAGTCAGTTCTTATCTCGCCTATCAGTCAGCACTTATCCCGCCTATCAGTCAGCGCTTATCTCGCCTATCACTTGAGGTTTCAGGCAAATACATGTAGCCATACAAATTTATTAGCAACCATCATCATCATACTAAAGCTGCTTACCTCTCTTTGTTTTCAGCCGTTTTTCCTGTATCTTGCCTACCAGTCGGTTCACAGTCCGCTCCAAGTACCAAAACGATACATGGAACCCTACGCTAATATACAGGATAAACAGCGACGAACATATGCCGGTAAATTCTAAATATTTGATACAAATAATTTCCGTTTTTAGGTTATGGTATGTGCCGGCGTCCGCCTGTCTTCTGTTAACTTTTAATATTTTTGATTTCCAGTTCAGAACCACTGCACCTCCAAATCTGATATTTCGTTTGGAGGTACCGTGCACTTCGGGGTTCAAAGTTTGTTCATTTGGACCTCACCTGTCTCACCTGTCTCACCTGTCTCACCCGTCTCACCTGTCTCAAATATCGGCATTGCAGGCATTAGTGAAACCTTTAAACCAATTGACAGGAACCTGAAAATGTCACGGTGGCATCATAGTTACATGTAGAATAAAGTTTGTTAATTTGGCTTTGATACCCCCCTCAAATATTTACCTTTGATACCTGTATACGGTATGACTGTGTCCTGCAAACGCTCATCTAGTTTCTTCTCAATTGTCAAAATGTTATTTCAATCCATGTAAACTTACCTGTATGTAGGTATGACTGCCTGTATGGATGAAGGAATCGGAAACATCACCGAGACTCTTAAAGCAACTGGACAGTGGGACAACACCTTGATTGTCTTCTCCACGGGTGAGTGTCTTTGTAGTTAACTCTTCTTGTTTATGTCCGAGTAACTCTCGATTCCTTAAAGTTGTCAATATTATATTGTGGGAATTCAGCTGTGTGGAGATTAGTTACTGGTCACACAGTCAATTTTAGTCAGACTGTCAGAATTTACCATTGACAATGGAAAGTGTGTTTCTGCTGTTACTAAATATAGAAATACCATAAAGTCTTTTTATGATTGTCTTATTTTATTTTAGCATATGGTAGTCATCTCGTTCCAGGTCAAGATTTGTAAACAAAATATTTTGGAATTCTTTAAAATAAACTTGATTCTACATCAATTAACTTACCGGTATACAAATTACGTTTCTTTTAGATAACGGGGGTCAGATTCTTAGTGGTGGAAACAACTGGCCTCTGCGAGGGTGGAAGGGTTCATTATGGGAAGGGGGGTTCCACGGAGTTGGGTTTGTCCACGGCCAGATGCTCAAGAACAAGGGGACTGTCAATAATGAACTCATCCACGTTTCTGATTGGTTCCCGACGTTGGTTGGTCTGGCAGGAGGAAACACGAATGGGACAAAACCATTGGACGGTTTCAACCAATGGGAAACCATTAGGTATTATCACACAAGTCACAAGATCTTGCATACCATTTGTGCTGATTTCAGTTCAAATAATTTAATTTAACTTACATGTTCATCTCCAATCACCAAATATATCATAATATCTAGGGTCCAAAAAAAATCAAGCAACATAATTATGCATAAACTGAAGCTACACATCATAGTACATATGACCTAATAAACATTATCAACCAAAATTTTTCTAACTGTAAAATAAGTTTCCTAATCCAGTTTTCGATTAGAAATCACTATCTTTTACATTTATATCTTCACTATACTGAGTCGACGATCATCAACTGTCAATAAAATAACACCATTTATAACGTTTGGCACATGACATATCATAAAACAGCAGATAACTATTACTGGTAGGAATAATTTCAATTTTGAAGCGAGTTTGCCCATAAATGTGTTTCTTGATTTCTAATGATTTATATCTGCTGTGGGTATTTGTCTGTATCTAGCGAAGGAAAGTCGAGCCCACGGAAAGAACTCCTTCACAACATCGATATTCTTTATAAGATGAAAGGGAAGAGATTGTATGAAAACACTTTTGACAACCGAGTGAGGGCGGCCATTCAAGTTGGGGAGTGGAAACTCTTAACTGGTGATCCGGGTAAGAGAAAAACCCATTGAATCAATTAATCCTTTCAATTTATCGAACATCACTCAGAATGTCCGATACATGCACAAGGTGAAGGAGTGACTCCGAACACTGTCCTGGGTGTGAGGAACATGTTCTATTGCTGTGCGGTTTGCACCTGTATTTGTTTAGAACATGTTCTATTGCTGTGCGGTTTGCACCTGTATTTTTTTAGAACATGTTCCGCACGCCCGGAACAGTGTTTGGAGTCACTCCGTTCACTTGACGCATGTACCGGACAGTGTTTAGAGTCACTCCGTTCACTTGGCGCATGTACCGGACAGTGTTTGGAGTCACTCCGTTCACTTGGCGCATGTACCGGACAGTGTTTGGAGTCACTCCGTTCACTTGGCGCATGTACTGGACAGTGTTTGGAGTCACTCCGTTCACTTGGCGCATGTACCGGACAGTGTTTGGAGTCGCTCCGTTCACTTGGCGCATGTAACGGACAGTGTTTGGAGTCACTCCGTTCACTTGGCGCATGTACCGGACAGTGTTTGGAGTCACTCCGTTCACTTGACGCATGTACCGGACAGTGTTTGGAGTCGCTCCGTTCACTTGACGCATGTACCGGACAGTGTTTGGAGTCACTCCGTTCACTTGGCGCATGTACCGGACAGTGTTTGGAGTCACTCCGTTCACTTGGCGCATGTACCGGACAGTGTTTGGAGTCACTCCGTTCACTTGGCGCATGTACCGGACAGTGTTTGGAGTCACTCCGTTCACTTGACGCATGTACCGGACAGTGTTTGGAGCCACTCCGTTCACTTGGCGCATGTACCGGACAGTGTTTGGAGGCACTCCGTTCACTTGGCGCATGTACCGGACAGTGTTTGGAGTCACTCCGTTCACTTGACGCATGTACCGGACAGTGTTTGGAGTCACTCCGTTCACTTGGCGCATGTACCGGACAGTGTTTGGAGCTACTCCTTTCACTTGGCGCATGTACCGGACAGTGTTTGGAGTCACTCCGTTCACTTGGCGCATGTACCGGACAGTGTTTGGAGTCACTCCGTTCACTTGGCGCATGTACCGGACAGTGTTTGGAGTCACTCCGTTCACTTCGCACATGTACCGGACAGTGTTTGGAGTCACTCCGTTCACTTGGCGCATGTACCGGACAGTGTTTGGAGTCACTCCGTTCACTTGGCGCATGTACCGGACAGTGTTTGGAGTCACTCCGTTCACTTGGCGCATGTACCGGACAGTGTTTGGAGTCACTCCGTTCACTTGGCGCATGTACCGGACAGTGTTTGGAGTCACTCCGTTCACTTGGCGCATGTACCGGACAGTGTTTGGAGTCACTCCGTTCACTTCGCACATGTACCGGACAGTGTTTGGAGTCACTCCGTTCACTTGGCGCATGTACCGGACAGTGTTTGGA
This sequence comes from Gibbula magus, assembly GCA_936450465.1. Lineage (NCBI taxonomy): Eukaryota > Metazoa > Mollusca > Gastropoda > Trochida > Trochidae > Gibbula > Gibbula magus. The sequence continues at coordinate 1,235,091 of OW388301.1, forward strand.
GTCACTCCGTTCACTTGGCGCATGTACCGGACAGTGTTTGGAGTCACTCCGTTCACTTGGCGCATGTACCGGACAGTGTTTGGAGTCACTCCGTTCACTTGGCGCATGTACCGGACAGTGTTTGGAGTCACTCCGTTCACTTGGCGCATGTACCGGACAGTGTTTGGAGTCACTCCGTTCACTTGACGCATGTACCGGACAGTGTTTGGAGTCACTCCGTTCACTTGGCGCATGTACCGGACAGTGTTTGGAGTCACTCCGGTCACTTGGCGCATGTACCGGACAGTGTTTGGAGTCACTCCGTTCACTTGGCGCATGTACCGGACAGTGTTTGGAGTCACTCCGTTCACTTGGCACATGTACCGGACAGTGTTTGGAGTCACTCCGTTCACTTGACGCATGTACCGGACAGTGTTTTGAGTCACTCCGTTCACTTGGCGCATGTACCGGACAGTGTTTGGAGTCACTCCGGTCACTTGGCGCATGTACCGGACAGTGTTTGGAGTCACTCCGTTCACTTGGCGCATGTACCGGACAGTGTTTGGAGTCACTCCGTTCACTTGGCACATGTACCGGACAGTGTTTGGAGTCACTCCGTTCACTTGACGCATGTACCGGACAGTGTTTTGAGTCACTCCGTTCACTTGGCGCATGTACCGGACAGTGTTTGGAGTCACTCCGTTCACTTGGCGCATGTACCGGACAGTGTTTGGAGTCACTCCGTTCACTTGGCGCATGTACCGGACAGTGTTTGGAGTCACTCCGTTCACTTGGCGCATGTACCGGACAGTGTTTGGAGTCACTCCGTTCACTTGGCGCATGTACCGGACAGTGTTTGGAGTCACTCCGTTCACTTGGCGCATGTACCGGACAGTGTTTGGAGTCACTCCGTTCACTTGGCGCATGTACCGGACAGTGTTTGGAGTCACTCCGTTCACTTGGCGCATGTACCGGACAGTGTTTGGAGTCACTCCGTTCACTTGGCGCATGTACCGGACAGTGTTTGGAGTCACTCCGTTCACTTGGCGCATGTACCGGACAGTGTTTGGAGTCACTTCGTTCACTTGGCGCATGTACCGGACAGTGTTTGGAGTCACTCCGTTCACTTGGCGCATGTACCGGACAGTGTTTGGAGTCACTCCGTTCACTTGGCGCATGTACCGGACAGTGTTTGGAGTCACTCCGTTCACTTGGCGCATGTACCGGACAGTGTTTGGAGTCACTCCGTTCACTTGACGCATGTACCGGACAGTGTTTGGAGTCACTCCGTTCACTTGGCGCATGTACCGGACAGTGTTTGGAGCCACTCCTTTCACTTGGCGCATGTACCGGACAGTGTTTGGAGCCACTCCGTTCACTTGGCGCATGTACCGGACAGTGTTTGGAGTCACTCCGTTCACTTGGCGCATGTACCGGACAGTGTTTGGAGTCACTCCGTTCACTTGACGCATGTACCGGACAGTGTTTGGAGTCACTCCGTTCACTTGGCGCATGTACCGGACAGTGTTTGGAGTCACTCCGTTCACTTGGCGCATGTACCGGACAGTGTTTGGAGTCACTCCGTTCACTTGGCGCATGTACCGGACAGTGTTTGGAGTCACTCCGTTCACTTGGCGCATGTACCGGACAGTGTTTGGAGTCACTCCGTTCACTTGGCGCATGTACCGGACAGTGTTTGGAGTCACTCCGTTCACTTGGCGCATGTACCGGACAGTGTTTGGAGTCACTCCGTTCACTTGGCGCATGTACCGGACAGTGTTTGGAGTCACTCCGTTCACTTGGCGCATGTACCGGACAGTGTTTGGAGTCGCTCCGTTCACTTGGCGCATGTACCGGACAGTGTTTGGAGTCGCTCCGTTCACTTGGCGCATGTACCGGACAGTGTTTGGAGTCGCTCCGTTCACTTGGCGCATGTACCGGACAGTGTTTGGAGTCACTCCGTTCACTTGGCGCATGTACCGGACAGTGTTTGGAGTCACTCCGTTCACTTGGCGCATGTACCGGACAGTGTTTGGAGTCACTCCGTTCACTTGGCGCATGTACCGGACAGTGTTTGGAGTCGCTCCGTTCACTTGGCGCATGTACCGGACAGTGTTTGGAGTCGCTCCGTTCACTTGGCGCATGTACCGGACAGTGTTTGGAGTCGCTCCGTTCACTTGGCGCATGTACCGGACAGTGTTTGGAGTCGCTCCGTTCACTTGGCGCATGTACCGGACAGTGTTTGGAGTCACTCCGTTCACTTGGCGCATGTACCGGACAGTGTTTGGAGCTACTCCTTTCACTTGGCGCATGTACCGGACAGTGTTTGGAGTCACTCCGTTCACTTGGCGCATGTACCGGACAGTGTTTGGAGTCACTCCGTTCACTTGGCGCATGTACCGGACAGTGTTTGGAGTCACTCCGTTCACTTGGCGCATGTACCGGACAGTGTTTGGAGTCACTCCGTTCACTTGGCGCATGTACCGGACAGTGTTTGGAGTCACTCCGTTCACTTGGCGCATGTACCGGACAGTGTTTGGAGTCACTCCGTTCACTTGGCGCATGTACCGGACAGTGTTTGGAGTCACTCCGTTCACTTGGCGCATGTACCGGACAGTGTTTGGAGTCACTCCGTTCACTTGGCGCATGTACCGGACAGTGTTTGGAGTCACTCAGTTCACTTGACGCATGTACCGGACAGTGTTTGGAGTCACTCCGTTCACTTGGCGCATGTACCGGACAGTGTTTGGAGCTACTCCTTTCACTTGGCGCATGTACCGGACAGTGTTTGGAGTCACTCCGTTCACTTGGCGCATGTACCGGACAGTGTTTGGAGTCACTCCGTTCACTTGGCGCATGTACCGGACAGTGTTTGGAGTCACTCCGTTCACTTCGCACATGTACCGGACAGTGTTTGGAGTCACTCCGTTCACTTGACGCATGTACCGGACAGTGTTTGGAGTCACTCCGTTCACTTGGCGCATGTACCGGACAGTGTTTGGAGCTACTCCTTTCACTTGGCGCATGTACCGGACAGTGTTTGGAGTCACTCCGTTCACTTGGCGCATGTACCGGACAGTGTTTGGAGTCACTCCGTTCACTTGGCGCATGTACCGGATAGTGTTTGGAGTCACTCCGTTCACTTCGCACATGTACCGGACAGTGTTTGGAGTCACTCCGTTCACTTGGCGCATGTACCGGACAGTGTTTGGAGTCACTCCGTTCACTTGGCGCATGTACCGGACAGTGTTTGGAGTCACTCCGTTCACTTCGCACATGTACCGGACAGTGTTTGGAGTCACTCCGTTCACTTGACGCATGTACCGTACAGTGTTTGGAGTCACTCCGTTCACTTGGCGCATGTACCGGACAGTGTTTGGAGTCACTCCGTTCACTTGGCGCATGTACCGGACAGTGTTTGGAGTCACTCCGTTCACTTGGCGCATGTACCGGACAGTGTTTGGAGTCACTCCGTTCACTTGGCGCATGTACCGGACAGTGTTTGGAGTCACTCCGTTCACTTGGCGCATGTACCGGACAGTGTTTGGAGTCACTCCGTTCACTTGGCGCATGTACCGGACAGTGTTTGGAGTCACTCCGTTCACTTGGCGCACGTACCGGACAGTGTTTGGAGTCACTCCGTTCACTTGCCGCATGTACCGGACAGTGTTTGGAGTCACTCCGTTCACTTGGCGCATGTACCGGACAGTGTTTGGAGCTACTCCTTTCACTTGGCGCATGTACCGGACAGTGTTTGGAGTCACTCCGTTCACTTGGCGCATGTACCGGACAGTGTTTGGAGTCACTCCGTTCACTTGGCGCATGTACCGGACAGTGTTTGGAGTCACTCCGTTCACTTGGCGCATGTACCGGACAGTGTTTGGAGTCACTCCGTTCACTTGGCGCATGTACCGGACAGTGTTTGGAGTCACTCCGTTCACTTGGCGCATGTACCGGACAGTGTTTGGAGTCACTCCGTTCACTTGGCGCATGTACCGGACAGTGTTTGGAGTCACTCCGTTCACTTGACGCATGTACCGGACAGTGTTTGGAGTCACTCCGTTCACTTGGCGCATGTACCGGACAGTGTTTGGAGTCACTCCGTTCACTTGGCGCATGTACCGGACAGTGTTTGGAGTCACTCCGTTCACTTGGCGCATGTACCGGACAGTGTTTGGAGTCACTCCGTTCACTTGGCGCATGTACCGGACAGTGTTTGGAGTCACTCCGTTCACTTGGCGCATGTACCGGACAGTGTTTGGAGTCACTCCGTTCACTTGGCGCATGTACCGGACAGTGTTTGGAGTCACTCCGTTCACTTGGCGCATGTACCGGACAGTGTTTGGAGTCACTCCGTTCACTTGGCGCATGTACCGGACAGTGTTTGGAGTCACTCCGTTCACTTGGCGCATGTACCGGACAGTGTTTGGAGTCACTCCGTTCACTTGGCGCATGTACCGGACAGTGTTTGGAGTCGCTCCGTTCACTTGGCGCATGTACCGGACAGTGTTTGGAGTCACTCCGTTCACTTGGCGCATGTACCGGACAGTGTTTGGAGTCACTCCGTTAACATGGCGCATGTAACGGACAGTGTTTGGAGTCACTCCGTTCACTTGGCGCATGTACCGGACAGTGTTTGGAGTCACTCCGTTCACTTGGCGCATGTACCGGACAGTGTTTGGAGTCACTCCGTTCACTTGGCGCATGTACCGGACAGTGTTTGGAGTCACTCCGTTCACTTGGCGCATGTACCGGACAGTGTTTTGAGCTACTCCGTTCACTTGGCGCATGTACCGGACAGTGTTTGGAGCTACTCCGTTCACTTGGCGCATGTACCGGACAGTGTTTGGAGTCACTCCGTTCACTTGGCGCATGTACCGGACAGTGTTTGGAGTCACTCCGTTCACTTGGCGCATGTACCGGACAGTGTTTGGAGTCACTCCGTTCACTTGGCGCATGTACCGGACAGTGTTTGGAGTCACTCCGTTCACTTGACGCATGTACCGGACAGTGTTTGGAGTCACTCCGTTCACTTGGCGCATGTACCGGACAGTGTTTGGAGTCACTCCGTTCACTTGGCGCATGTACCGGACAGTGTTTGGAGTCACTCCGTTCACTTGGCGCATGTACCGGACAGTGTTTGGAGCTACTCCGTTCACTTGGCGCATGTACCGGACAGTGTTTGGATCTACTCCGTTCACTTGGCGCATGTACCGGACAGTGTTTGGAGTCACTCCGTTCACTTGGCGCATGTACCGGACAGTGTTTGGAGTCACTCCGTTCACTTGGAGCATGTACCGGACAGTGTTTGGAGTCACTCCGTTCACTTGGCGCATGTCCCGGACAGTGTTTGGAGTCACTCCGTTCACTTGGCGCATTTACCGGACAGTGTTTGGAGTCACTCCGTTCACTTGGCGCATGTACGGGACAGTGTTTGGAGTCACTCCGTTCACTTGGCGCATGTACGGGACAGTGTTTGGAGCTACTCCGTTCACTTGGCGCATGTACCGGACAGTGTTTGGAGTCGCTCCGTTCACTTGGCGCATGTACCGGACAGTGTTTGGAGTCACTCCGTTCACTTGGTGCATGTACCGGACAGTGTTTGGAGTCACTCCGTTCACTTGGCGCATGTACCGGACAGTGTTTGGAGTCACTCCGTTCACTTGACGCATGTACCGGACAGTGTTTGGAGTCACTCCGTTCACTTGGCGCATGTACCCAACAGTGTTTGGAGTCACTCCGTTCACTTGGCGCATGTACCGAACAGTGTTTGGAGTCACTCCGTTCACTTGGCGCATGTACCGGACAGTGTTTGGAGCTACTCCGTTCACTTGGCGCATGTACCGGACAGTGCTTGTAGCTACTCCGTTCACTTGGCGCATGTACCGGACAGTGTTTGGAGTCACTCCGTTCACTTGGCGCATGTACCGGACAGTGTTTGGAGTCACTCCGTTCACTTGGCGCATGTACCGGACAGTGTTTGGAGTCACTCAGTTCACTTGGCGCATGTACCGGACAGTGTTTGGAGTCACTCCGTTCACTTGGCGCATGTACCGGACAGTGTTTGGAGCTACTACGTTCACTTGACGCATGTAACGGACAGTGTTTGGAGTCACTCCGTTCACTTGGCGCATGTACCGGACAGTGTTTGGAGTCACTCAGTTCACTTGGCGCATGTACCGGACAGTGTTTGGAGTCACTCCGTTCACTTGGCGCATGTACCGGACAGTGTTTGGAGTCACTCCGTTCACTTGGCGCATGTACCGGACAGTGTTTGGAGTCACTCCGTTCACTTGGCGCATGTACCGGACAGTGTTTGGAGCTACTCTGTTCACTTGGCGCATGTACCGGACAGTGTTTGGAGTCGCTCCGTTCACTTGGCGCATGTACCGGACAGTGTTTGGAGTCACTCCGTTCACTTGGCGCATGTACCGGACAGTGTTTGGAGTCACTCCGTTCACTTGGCGCATGTACCGGACAGTGTTTGGAGTCACTCCGTTCACTTGGCGCATGTACCGGACAGTGTTTGGAGTCACTCCGTTCACTTGGCGCATGTACCGGACAGTGTTTGGAGTCACTCCGTTCACTTGGCGCATGTACCGGACAGTGTTTGGAGTCACTCCGTTCACTAGGCGCATGTACCGGACAGTGTTTGGAGTCACTCCGTTCACTTGGCGCATGTACCGGACAGTGTTTGGAGTCACTCCGTTCACTTGGCGCATGTACCGGACAGTGTTTGGAGTCACTCCGTTCACTTGGCGCATGTACCGGACAGTGTTTGGAGTCACTCCGTTCACTTGGCGCATGTACCGGACAGTGTTTGGAGCTACTCCGTTCACTTGGCGCATGTACCGGACAGTGTTTGGAGTCGCTCCGTTCACTTGGCGCATGTACCGGACAGTGTTTGGAGTCGCTCCGTTCACTTGGCGCATGTACCGGACAGTGTTTGGAGTCACTCGGTTCACTTGGCGCATGTACCGGACAGTGTTCCGAGCTACTCCTTTCACTTGGCGCATGTACCAGACAGTGTTTGGAGTCACTCCGTTCACTTGGCGCATGTACCGGACAGTGTTTGGAGTCACTCCGTTCACTTGGCGCATGTACCGGACAGTGTTTGGAGTCACTCCGTTCACTTGGCGCATGTACCGGACAGTGTTTGGAGTCACTCCGTTCACTTGGCGCATGTAGCGGACAGTGTTTGGAGTCACTCCGTTCACTTGGCGCATGTAGCGGACAGTGTTTGGAGTCACTCCGTTCACTTGGCGCATGTAGCGGACAGTGTTTGGAGTCACTCCGTTCACTTGGCGCATGTACCGGACAGTGTTTGGAGTCACTCCGTTCACTTGGCGCATGTAGCGGACAGTGTTTGGAGTCACTCCGTTCACTTGGCGCATGTACCGGACAGTGTTTGGAGTCACTCCGTTCACTTGGCGCATGTACCGGACAGTGTTTGGAGTCACTCCGTTCACTTGTTCACTTGACGCATGTAGCGGACAGTGTTTGGAGTCACTCCGTTCACTTGGCGCATGTACCGGACAGTGTTTGGAGTCACTCCGTTCACTTGGCGCATGTACCGGACAGTGTTTGGAGTCACTCCGTTCACTTGACGCATGTACCGGACAGTGTTTGGAGTCGCTCCGTTCACTTGGCGCATGTACCGGACAGTGTTTGGAGTCGCTCCGTTCACTTGGCGCATTTACCGGACAGTGTTTGGAGTCACTCCGTTCACTTGGCGCATTTACAGGACAGTGTTTGGAGTCACTCCGTTCAGTTTAAAATAAATATTTTTATTTGATGTTAAAACTGACAGTATTGCCTACTTGCATGTGTATAGCTAAAGGGGAATAACTCTTGGTTGGCTAAATTCCCCAACCTTGCAGACCTCTGCTCTAAGGGAGATAACTCTGCTTATTAAGGTGCTAAGGGGCTTCTTTAGATTTTATCAATGATGTAAGGGGCTCATAAGTTCAAGGTCACCTTTGAATTGCAGCAGACGAAAATAATGCAGTGATATTGTGCAACTAAAGAAATGGAAGCTAAAGATTCATTCAATATAAGTGAGTGGGGCAGTGCATCAGGTCTTACTAGTAGTACTCTGGACATTCTTTCTAATGAAGAAATCGTGTCAAAACAGTGTTTGAGAAGATTATCAAAAGAAGATGTACTAGAACTGAAATTGCCACTTGGACAACGTAATGCCCTTCTTGAAGCCCTGAGGTCCCTTCACCAGCCTCAGACTGCTACTGTGCAACAAGACACTGGATTAACTGACTCATGTAATGGAATTACTACAAAAGATTTGTCAAAAAATGCAGAATTGAACGAACTCCTAAATGGTATGTCTGACTTACACTTGAAAGACTATTTGAACTTCAATAAATGTGATGAGGAGACCGCTATCAAAGACAAAACACGGAAAGGTGAGAAACAATATTTGATACCAGACTTTATCACAAAACCAAAATCATCAGTGCCAAGTGATGAAACTGCTATTTTTAGTGAGGGTGACACTAAGTTATACATGAGAAGTAGCAGTAAGCCAAGCGCAGAACAAGTTTCCTTATCCCAATGGATATCAGCAAATGCCAGAATATTACGCAAACTGATAGATGAGGGTAGAACTGACATGGCAGGGGTGAAATCCTACCTCGATTACACAGCACAGATTGGGGACTTTGCTCAGACTTACACCACACAGTCAATAATGTTGCTTGATGACAAGCATAGACGGCGTCAAGCAGATGAGGGTAGCACTTGGAATAGTGTAAATTTCCATGACATGTTCTACTACCTAGAAAAGAAATCTATTGCATCTAACACAAGAAAGCCTCCCACAAGCTCAGCACCTCAAGGGAAACCCAGACAAGTGGACCAATTTGGAAAGCCTATTTGCATCAATTTCCAACATCCATCTGGATGTAAGTTCCCTAACTGTAGATACAGTCACACATGTATTGTTCCAGGATGTAATGAGAAACATCCACAGTTTGAACATCACAAGGACAGGGAAGTTCCCCCTCGTTTTCGTCCCTCCATGTATTAGCAGCCCTTTGGGTAGATGCCTGTCAACTTGGCAGACTGAACTAGAAAATGACAAGGACTCTGAATTCATTCTTAATGGTGTTTCTTTTGGTTTTAGAATTATTTCTAAGGATGCAAAACTTAAACCTGTTCAGTGCCAAAACTATAAATCAGCAACAACTCAACACTCAGCAACCTTAGTTGAGGAACAGATAATTGAGGAAATTGAATGTGGAAATTATCTCCCCTGTAACAAACCTGTGACTGTTGTAAGTAGTTTAGGAGCAATTCCCAAAAGTGACGGCAAGGTAAGACTTATCCATGACTGCAGCAGACCAGTGGGTAATAGCCTTAAAGAGCCATCACGGATGTTGATGAAAATATCAAAATTTCTCCAAAAATCTATCTTCGTGAAATAAATACACTTAATTTTTCCCAAATTTTTCCAACTTAAAATAAGCCGAGAACTTGCATTAATTAGTAAAGGTGTTTTCCAGTCTAAATATAGATCCAGTCTATTATTTTCAAGCGCAAAGCATTATGGTCTAGCTCACACACAGTAAACAAAGACACGAAAGAATAAAAAAAATATGAACAATGAAAGAAATCGAAATATATAATTTTCTGATGGTTATTTATTTACCATTTCATTTAATTATGTACTTGCTTAAGATATTGGAATAATTGTTTTACCCAACTAGGTATTTTTCTTGAATTTTATAATTAATGAGAGTAAAAATTTGTCATAATTTGCTGGTCTTATCTGAATAAAAGAACATTAAACAGGAAATAATTTGTATATTCTCAGGACATTTAGAAACATAGTTTGTAAAGCAATCGTCACATTCAGTAATGTGTGACAAGGGTACTTTGCAAGAGCGACGCGTGAAGCACGTGCAGCACATGGGTTGTTATGGCGACTTGCGCTAGAGACGAGCCTTCACGCTTCGGAAGCGCTTGCTGTTTGTGTAGTACGTATTACGCAAAAAAGGGGACTCTGTTTATATACGTCAGATACCCGTAGCGCGCGCTAGTCGAAGTGATACTTCTCTTTGAAACCAAATTGAAATACATTGTCGTGATATGAAAATTATTTAACATATGCCATGTTGTAGATAAAAAAATTCTCTGGCGAATGACGTTATAAGTATATTTTCCAAATATTTGAAACACTAACATCCGTGATGGCTCTTTAACTCACATGCTACAACCACAAAGTTTACATACGAGACTATTGATAATGCATTGAAATTGCTCCCCGCTGGGGGATATATGGCCAAAATTGACCTAAAACATGCATACCGCAGTGTACCCATACATCCTGATTGTTATGAAGCTACTGGCTTATCATGGACATTTTCTGGTGAGAGGATGCCAACCTATTTTGTAGACACTAAATTACCTTTTGGTGCCTCGATGAGCCCTCAAATTTTCAACCGTCTTTCTACAGCCATATCGAGGATGATGAAACGGAGGGGATTTGTGATCGTGGCCTATATGGATGATTTCTTGATAATTGGTAATTCTCAAGCAGAGTGTGAAAATGGGTATGAGACACTGCTTAACCTGTTAGTCAATCTTGGATTTGAAATTAACTATGAGAAAGTAGAAAGACCTTGTCAGAAATTGGTTTTTCTCGGAATTGAATTAGACAGTTTAGAAAAAACCTTGTCATTACCTGATGTTAAACTGGATGCTTTAAGGGCACTTCTTGATTCATGGTCTTGTAAGAAGAAAGCGACAAAGCGTGAACTTCAAGTGCTTGTGGGAAAACTCAACTGGGCTTCCCGAGTAGTGTACGGTGGACGTACTTTCCTTCGTCGACTCATAGATATAATGAACTCTGTTAAGCGCAGCTCACATCATGTGCGATTGTCAAGTTCCGTTAGAAAAGATATTCAGTGGTGGATAACCTTTTGCCAAACCTTTAATGGTACCTGCAGCTTCCTAGAGGCTAACCCGGTGCCCGTGCATGATTTCTCCACTGATGCTTGTTCTACTGGGGGTGCAGCATACTTCAAGAATGACTGGTTCTATTGCAGCTGGGAATCTGATTTTCCAAATATGTCTCTTGAGCACATTAACTTAAAGGAACTATTCGTAGTTTATCTCTCAGCTAAACGCTGGTGCAAAGAGTGGCGAAATAAACATATTGTTGTGTTTACTGACAATGTTACAGCCAAAGCATATATCAATAAAGGAACTTGCAGCAATCCCCTTGCAATGTCATGGCTTCGTGACTTGTTTTGGTTATCGGCTGTAAATAATTTCCGTCTATCAGCTAGACATATCCCAGGGACCCTTAATTTGGCAGCCGACTCATTGAGCCGTCTGCATGATCCTAGTCATCTAAAGAAAGCTCTGTCTTTCCTCCAGGCATTTCCATTAGACAGTTATTCATGCATGATTTGGGACAATCATATGACTGACAGTGCATTTACTTTTTTGCAGGACCAATGGCAGAACAATGGAAATTGCTTAAAACTGAGTTAGTTCATCTGAAGAGTTGTTGCTATGCTGAATCGACCAAAAAGACTTACTCATCAATGCGGTCAGCATACCTGCGCTTTTGCCTGTACTTTGGACTGAGGCCAGTACCAGCTGAAATCCTTACTATCCTAGTGTATGTGGTGTTCCTTGCCCGGACACTAAAACCAACTAGTATTCCCAGCTATGTGAATGTTGTGCGCCTGATGCATGTGGAGTTGGGCCTCGCTAACCCAACTGACAACTGGGAGTATAAAATCCTACTGAAGGGCGTCAACAGATTGAAAGGTGTACCACCCAAACAGAAGTTGCCAATCACAATTCCAATTCTGATGGAGATATTTGATAAGATTGATACATCGGTGGCCTTTTATAAGGCATTCTGGGGAGCCTGTGTCATTGCCTTCTTTGGGTTTCTACGTAAATCCACCCTGTTGCCCAAGAAAGTGAGTGATAAACCCTGCCATTGTCTCCTAATGTCTGATGCCAGTTTGTCTGATGACAGGAAATCTGCAACCATTGTGATCAGACACACCAAAACAATTCAGTTTGGACAAAGAGTGCTCAGACTGCCCCTTTTCTGGATCCCAGGCTCTCCTCTGTGCCCAGTTAAAGCTCTTGGTAACATACTTCAACTGTTTCCATCATCAATCTCACAGCAGAGCATTCCTCTGTTTTCCTACTTGGACAACCATGGAAACATCAAGTGCTTAACCCACAACACCTTTGTGGGTACCCTGAAGCGAATCCTGACTCTATGTGGTTATAAGGCCAATGACTTTAGTGGACATTCATTCAGACGGGGCGGTTGCTCGTTCGCCTTTAAATCAGGACTTTCCGCACCCTTCATCAAACTGAGGGGGGACTGGAGATCAAATGCCTATGAACGTTACATTACTCTTGATGATGAGCTACATGAAAGAGTGTCACGAGTTCTAAGTTTAGCTATAGTCTAGTTTACTGATCTTTGGGGGTTTGGAGAAAAATTGCAGTTGTTAAAAAGTATTGCATTTTTGAATAGTTGTATTTGTCAAGAATAAACTTGACCTGTTTCCCCCAAAGATCAGTTTCTGTTATTATTGGTAATGTTCATTTTTCTATAAGAAGAATGGAAGGTTTAAGTTTAAAATAAATATTTTTATTTGATGTTAAAACTGACAGTATTGCCTACTTGCATGTGTATAGCTAAAGGGGAATAACTCTTGGTTGGCTAAATTCCCCAACCTTGCAGACCTCTGCTCTAAGGGAGATAACTCTGCTTATTAAGGTGCTAAGGGGCTTCTTTAGATTTTATCAATGATGTAAGGGGCTCATAAGTTCAAGGTCACCTTTGAATTGCAGCAGACGAAAATACCCACCCTACCCTGCCCATTTGGTCATACTGTCTAGTTTTGTTTCAATAATTATATATGTACGTTTCATATTTCATTATTGTGTTGTCAATGGAGAAAAACTGCAGTTGTTAAAAAGTATTGCATTTTTGAATAGTTGTATTTGTCAAGAATAAACTTGACCTGTTTCCCCCAAAGATCAGTTTCTGTTATTATTGGTAATGTTCATTTTTCTATAAGAAGAATGGAAGGTTTAACTTGACGCCTGTACCGGACAGTGTTTGGAGTCACTCCGTTCACTTGACGCATGTACCGGACAGTGTTTGGAGTCACTCTGTTCACTTGGCGCATGTACCGGACAGTGTTTGGAGTCACTCCGTTCACTTGGCGCATGTACCGGACAGTGTTTGGAGTCACTCCGTTCACTTGGCGCATGTACCGGACAGTGTTTGGAGTCACTCCGTTCACTTGGCGCATGTACCGGACAGTGTTTGGAGTCACTCCGTTCACTTGGCGCATGTACCGGACAGTGTTTGGAGTCACTCCGTTCACTTGGCGATGTACCGGACAGTGTTTGGAGTCACTCCGTTCACTTGGCGATGTACCGGACAGTGTTTGGAGTCACTCCGTTCACTTGGCGCATGTACCGGACAGTGTTTGGAGTCACTCCGTTCACTTGGCGCATGTACCGGACAGTGTTTGGAGCTACTCCGTTCACTTGGCGCATGTACCGGACAGTGTTTGGAGTCGCTCCGTTCACTTGGCGCATGTACCGGACAGTGTTTGGAGTCGCTCCGTTCACTTGGCGCATGTACCGGACAGTGTTTGGAGTCACTCGGTTCACTTGGCGCATGTACCGGACAGTGTTCCGAGCTACTCCTTTCACTTGGCGCATGTACCGGACAGTGTTTGGAGTCACTCCGTTCACTTGGCGCATGTACCGGACAGTGTTTGGAGTTCACTTGGCGCATGTACCGGACAGTGTTTGGAGTCACTCCGTTCACTTGGCGCATGTACCGGACAGTGTTTGGAGTCACTCCGTTCACTTGGCGCATGTAGCGGACAGTGTTTGGAGTCACTCCGTTCACTTGGCGCATGTAGCGGACAGTGTTTGGAGTCACTCCGTTCACTTGGCGCATGTAGCGGACAGTGTTTGGAGTCACTCCGTTCACTTGGCGCATGTACCGGACAGTGTTTGGAGTCACTCCGTTCACTTGGCGCATGTAGCGGACAGTGTTTGGAGTCACTCCGTTCACTTGGCGCATGTACCGGACAGTGTTTGGAGTCACTCCGTTCAATTGACGCATGTAGCGGACAGTGTTTGGAGTCACTCCGTTCACTTGGCGCATGTACCGGACAGTGTTTGGAGTCACTCCGTTCACTTGGCGCATGTACCGGACAGTGTTGGAGTCACTCCGTTCACTTGGCGCATGTACCGGACAGTGTTTGGAGTCACTCCGTTCACTTGGCGCATGTACCGGACAGTGTTTGGAGTCACTCCGTTCACTTGGCGCATGTACCGGACAGTGTTTGGAGTCACTCCTTTCACTTGGCGCATGTACCGGACAGTGTTTGGAGTCACTCCTTTCACTTGGCTCTTGTACCGGACAGTGTTTGGAGTCACTCCGTTCACTTGGCGCATGTACCGGACAGTGTTTGGAGTCACTCCGTTCACTTGGCGCATGTACCGGACAGTGTTTGGAGTCACTCCGTTCACTTGGCGCATGTACCGGACAGTGTTTGGAGTCACTCCGTTCACTTGGCGCATGTACCGGACAGTGTTTGGAGTCACTCCTTTCACTTGGCGCATGTACCGGACAGTGTTTGGAGTCACTCCTTTCACTTGGCTCTTGTACCGGACAGTGTTTGGAGTCACTCCGTTCACTTGGCGCATGTACCGGACAGTGTTTGGAGTCACTCCGTTCACTTGGCGCATGTACCGGACAGTGTTTGGAGTCACTCCGTTCACTTGGCGCATGTACCGGACAGTGTTTGGAGTCACTCCGTTCACTTGGCGCATGTACCGGACAGTGTTTGGAGTCACTCCGTTCACTTGGCGCATGTACCGGACAGCATGGGAACTAAAAAACCTACGATAGTTGTAACAAATATACCACGTAATATGTAAAAGATGAAGACTGATCACGAGGGATTTCCGTAAAAAGAAAGCCCGCTGTCTGAGGGGGTGGGGGCACTTGATTTGCCAGGCGGGCTATCGCCCGGGTCGCCCGTTTTCGCCGGCAACCCGGTTATGAAGCGGCGACGCACTTGATTCAGGCGGGCGGGTGTTCAATATCGCCCGCCGGGGTAGCCCGGTTGACCCGGTTTCAAATGAGCGGGCTATCGCGGGCGATAATGGCGGCATACGGACCAAATTTGTTTTTGCATATTTGAAAATATCGTATATCTTTCCATCTAAACATTTCCAAGACAATTATTCATAAGAGGACTGAAGGGAAAGACTAATGTAGCAACCATTTCTAGCAGAAGTAATAATATTGTTCATCGTTGTAGATATATCGTTGTCATTGTCGCAAACACTTTAGAAAAGTTCGATTGTTAGTTGCAGGGCAACTAAGTTGGCTATGATGGTTGTCATAACAATAACCCGAATCAACTTGATTTGTTTCGTCTGCTCGGATCACCCGGGTAGACCGCTCACGTGACCGGGCTATAACGGGCTATGCCCGGGATAGTGCAAATCAAGTGCCCCCATTGGCCAAGGGGATGGGCTTTAGTCTGACTGCAGCCGATCCCAAGGGAAGGGTCTTTCTTTCGAGGGAAAGCCTGAGGTAGAGGCATTTTTCACTCCTATCTACCGAAAAACATCACATATATTTTTTGGTTAAATGGCAGAAGAGTCGTCCATAAAATATTTATAGAAAATATATAAGACTTACGAAACGGTCACCGGTGACCGGAGGGTGTAGCATGCAGCAGTTTGAAGGTTTCCTGTTCTGGTTCTGTATGGGCTTTCGGAAAACCATTTGCTGTTTGGTACTTGAATTTCGAGTTTCTTTTCAAAAGAGTTAGTCATTACACAACAACTTTTACCTTAACGTAAACATCTCAGTAATGCAAATGGATATTCAAAGAGGGACATTTCCCTGCTGAGATCGAGGGCATTGTAAATGCAGAGAAGGTTTTGTAAACGTTAATAAGACCATCACATATTTTCTGTGCTTACATTTGATCCTGAATGACTTCTTTGTTACATGGAACTTAAGTTTGTTCATTTATTTCATTATTTCATGTATTTAGTACAGTAGGAAGGGAATTATTGCATAGTGTTTATGTGATGTTAGTGGTGTTTAATTATTTTTTTATATTAAGGCCATTTAAGACATAATTTAAAAAAAAAATATCTTCAACCTTGGATAAAAAAAATCATGCAAATTCTGATGAGCTACAGAGGCAATGCTTCTACTTTTATATGTACAAATCTGTTTCTAGGCAACAGCAGTTGGATACCACCTCCCCATGTCCTGGAAACCAAGATGGCCGCTCATATCTTAGAAACCAACATGGCCGCTCAGAACGAGGATCCTGATAAAAACATTTGGCTATTTAACATTGCTGTAGATCCAAATGAGCACGTGGATCTGTCCGATAAAGAGCCAACAATTGTGAAGATGATGTTGGATCGTCTAGCGTATTACAACAGCACCGCTGTCCCGCCCCGATATCCCCCTGGAGATCCAAACTGTGACCCCCAAAAACATGGAGGCGCATGGGGTCCTTGGGAATAATTTTATATTTCTTAAATTTTCATATTTTCAATGTTCAGCTTGACAACATTGTAAATTTATTTTATCTTTAATTATTTGATTAGACGGTGTAAAGGTGCGTTAGTACGTTGTTCTTCCTGAAATAAGGTGCTCTTACAAAAATGTAACTAAGTGTTGAATTATTTGACACTTTAAGGATGGAGCATTTGAAACATTGTCATTGATTTTTTTGTCACTGCCAAAATGCAATAATGGCCTAGTGTTCTAATGTTTGGACACTTCAGTTCAATTATCAGCAAATGTTGCGGGTTTAGATGTCACCGTGCTGGCCTATTATTGGCCTGACCTGAAGAAAAACGACGAAGAGTTGTCATTAAAATTCAATCAGAATTTAATCGTAACTTTGCTTGCAGAGAACTGCGCATGTCCGAAACATACAATTCAAACATATATAATGGTTCACTTTAACTTGCTTGACCATAAAATGATGAATTATACAGCTTACTCATTTAAGGTTTTACTGTAACTTGATTACATAAACATGACCTTATTGAAATCTTACATAAACTTTGCAACTTACAAACTGGAACTGGAACCTGAACTTAAGAATAACTTGAATATTCACACATCTAACTAATGTCATAATTCAAACTCGAATACTGAATATTGTTTATAATAATTCATACATTTGGACATAAGAATCATCCTTACATTAAAACCATCATACGAAAAATACCTATGTGGCAATAATTAAAGATTCCCTTCACAAATAAACACAATTATCAAATACAACTTAATTTGACCATATTTAGGCTTTAACTGAGATTTTACTGCACTTCAAAGATTCATCAATGAACCACTAGGTCACAAGAATTATCTCCCTTGGATTGATATCAAACTACAAAATGCTACCAAATAATAATTACAAGAACAGGCTTTTAACATTAAACTGCAAAGTTCCATACCATTAATAATTGAATTAACAATTATTACTTCTCTTTTGCAACTACGAAATCTTGATTTGTGACAATCTTATTCATGACAATAATTTTAAAATGCTATCTAATCACCCATAAAATAATCTATCACAAATATGAAACATACATTAGGCTGTGATAACAACTGTCATTGTAAATTATTAAATAATCATTAAACTAGCAATTCCAAACAGTACAAGACTATAACAAATAAAGATTTACCATAACCTTCTGTCGAGGTACAAAACCACTATAACTAGCTTCCAATTATAAAATACGTGGAAAACTCAAATTCATAAAGCCTCATGCCTTAGCTACAATAGATCAGTCAAAAATAATAATACCTAGCAATGATCCAACATCTATGCCATGAAACATTAATGTAACCACTTCTGATAAGTCCGAGAACACGTTATCCCTGGGCGCAGCCATTTTAACAAAGGGGCATAACTCCAGCAAAACTACGTTCAACTTTCAAGCAAATTCATGAAATCATGGAATAACTCAACTTTTGTCCTTAACTTATGTACAAACTTACGTTAATGTGCTCTTTTGACAAAACAATAATCAAATTTGATTGTACTAGCTCTGAACAACAAGACTTTACTTATTTCGTTCCAAGCCTTACGGCGTTCAAATTTTGACAAACCTTTCGACATAAAACAATAACATTTTACAACTTTTTAAACAAAATATCGACTTCCATACATGACTAATGCAATAAAGAGACATATATGCAATGTGAGGAATGGGTTCTTTGTTTGATTGATTCTTACCTGAAGAAAAACGACGAAGAGTTGTCATTAAAATTCAATCAGAATTTAATCGTAACTTTGCTTGCAGAGAACTGCGCATGTGCGAAAACCATGCGGTCGACCACAAACTAGCTGTCTTCAACTAATTATAATACTGAAATCTCATGGAATTTCTGTCGACTTAACACTCTCCCCCTACAAACTAAATGTCGTCCCTGACATTGACCAACTTCTGGAATAAAACTTAACACTAACAGCCTTGAACTCACTTCAAAACATACTTCTACTTAAGACACTCTGATAGAATACAATGTTATTAGGGAAAACGATACTATGCTGCTTATAGGCATTACTGGTAGTTACATCTCACTCATTTACTTAATGTAAGAGTTACAATGGATGCAGCCAATGGAACCAGATGGAGTAAAATAAAATGGCCAATCTTAAAACACTCCTTTACAGGCATCAACCTGAGTATCTAACCAATGCTAGCATTGAATATCCAAAACACATTCCATCAACCAAAACTTCTTAAACTTACTTTTACTTGCTTCCTGATCTTTTCCTTAAACATGTACAAGTTAAAGTAAAACCCATTCAAAGCTTACCATCACCTGACAATGCTATCTTTCATGCTGAATATGACATAATTTCTGACATACAGTTCAGAACTATTATGTACAACTTGGAAACTTTCAACTTTATATGACTGATACTACACTCAGGGTGAAACAATCATGGCATCTAATATAGAACATTAGAAACTTGGTTACTCTTCACATCATAAAGTAGACATTTTCTACATCTGTCTGACAAAACTGGGCAAAGTTCTGAACACAACTTTGGTATATTGATTCGGGTACATCACTGGGTATGGTTGAGGTGGCAAAGTCATCATCATCACTTGTGGATGCGGAATGCTGTACTGGCACATGTTGACGCGCGGTTGTCCAAGAGTCTCGTACGTCAAAATCTGAGGCGGTCTGACATTTCTCCCTGATCGACTTTGACTGATATGACTTCCACTTGGGACACATGTATCATCTGGTACCGAATCTACAGATTCATCTGCACACCGATTCGTACTCACATTTTCTGTATCACCACTACACTCTGAATCACATTTTAACACATCTGGTTCACTAGCACCGTCTTCAACTCTCTTTTCTGCTTCACTGGTGTCAGCTTCACCATTTTCACCTGATTCCTCTTTTTCTTCATCTTCATTTTCAGTGTCCTTTTCACTTGCAATGTCAGTTTCAGTATCAGTGTCATTTTCACTGTGTACTTCAATGTCATCAATTCCATTTCTTCCACCTGATTCTTGTGTCCTTCGGTATTTCTGTGGAACGAAAGTTGGAATTTCCTCTTCACAATCTGTGTCATTCTCAACAAGATCTGTTGATTTCTTTTCTGAGCCGTGACCCATTTTTTTCTGCTTTGTCTTCTTCGGTGTCTTCTGTTTGACCGGTGCCAAAGTGAAGACATCATCACACTGTAGTAGTAGATTTCTATGTAGAATTCTAACTCTACCTTCATTGTCCTCTGGTCTCACTTCATATACAGGACTATTATCACTTCCAATTCTTCTTGTCACTACATAAACCTTATTCTCCCAATGGGACCTGAGTTTTCCTGGTCCTCCTCTCTCAAGGACATTGCGTACAAGAACACGATCACCTGGAATGAGTGCACTGCTTCCGGCTTTCTGATCATAAAAGGCTTTACTTCTGGCAGTAGACTTTTCAATGTTCTTCCGGGCACATTCATATGACCTTTCCATGCCTTTCCTCCATTCATCTACAATGGCTGACTGAGACTTGCTTGACACATCTTGATTTTTCAACCCAAACATCAAATCAACTGGGAGTCTTGGGCTTCTACCAAACAGGAGTTGGAATGGAGAGAATCCGGTTGACTCATGGACTGTCGAGTTATATGCATGAACTAACTTGTTGACATGATCCTTCCAATTTGTCTTGTGATCTTCAGGTAGGGTTTTCAGCATTCCGAGAAGTGTCCGGTTAAAACGTTCAATTTGTCCATTCCCTTGGGGATGATAGCTTGTTGTTCTCGAAGGAATGACACCGCTCAGCTTTTGAAGACGTGAAAATAGCTGATTTTCGAACTCCCCACCCTGGTCGTGATGTAACTTCTCCATGAAGCCAAATCTGGGTATGAAGTCAGAGAATATCTTCTCAGCTGCAGTCTTTGCAGACTTGTTTCTTGTGGGATATGCTTGCGCAAACCTTGTAAAATGATCCATGAGGACTAGTATATATTCATATCCTCCCTTACTTTTCTCTAGGTGCACAAAATCTATTCCCACCAGCTGGAATGGAGCAGTGGTGATGATAGATTTCATTGGTGCTCTCGTCTGTCTTTTAGGGGCTTTATCTTTGATGCAACTGCACTGCTTGTGTATGTATGTTTCTATTTCATCAGCCATACCTGGCCAATAAAATCTTTCTCTGGTCATGGTGAGAACTCTATCTACCCCCAGGTGGCCCATATCATTATGTAACTTCTTAATGACAGTTAATCTGTATCTTGGTGGTAGAAGTACCTGTCTTCTTTCTTCTCCATGAATTCTTGATGTCCGATGGAGGATCCCATCAACCATGATTAACTTATTGAAGTCTCTTTCTAGCTTTGATGGCTTCCCTTTTCTTTCTGGTCTCTTTCCTGCTTTCTTCAGAGATATGATTTCTCTAATTTCAGGGTCCTCGTTTTGACTTTTCTGTAATTCTTCTTTTGAAACAAGTACCGTAGCTTCCTCATCCCGTTCATCTTGCCAGTCTGGTTCTTCTGCTGATACAGACATGACCCTCACTTGGGTACCCTCAATGACAGTCTTTATTTCTTCTTGACCTGCCTTCTCAGTACACACATCCATGTATTCTGACATAGGCAATCTGGACAAAACATCTGCATCAATGTTAAGACGGCCTGGCTTGTAGTGAATATCCATGTTAAAATCTGCAAGTTCATTCAGCCATCTATATCTTGCTCCATCCAATCTTGCAGTAGACATCACATATGTTAGTGGATTATTATCCGTGTAGATGTCCACCTTTGGAGCATAGTACAGAAAGTCTCTAAATCTGTCTGCTACTGCCCATTTCAATGAGAGAAATTCAAGTTTCCCTGAATGATACTTAGCTTCTGCCGGCGTCAATGTTCTTGAGGCATAAGCTACAACACCCAAACTTCCATCATCTCGTCTTTGATACAGGACTGCTCCCAGCCCCTCTTGAGAGGCATCTGTGTGTAGAACATAGGGTTGGTCATACATTGGATACATCATGACAGGACCTTCACAAAGTTCTTTTATCAGACTCTTCAGAATTTCTTGATGTTCAACAGTCCAGTTGACCTTCTGTGTCGGCGGAGCTTGTGCTACTCTTCTACCCTTCTGAGTCTTCTTTCCCTTTTGCTTCACCATCTGACCTTCTGACATCTTTAACATGTTGAAGAGAGGCTTAGCCTTCTTTGAAAAGTCTTTTACATACTTTCTGTAGTAACCTATCAGTCCCAATACTTTCCTTAGATCACTGACTGTCTCTACTTGTCTTTCACCAATCCTTTCCACTGCTTCTATATCTGCAGGATCTATCCTGTAGCCTTCCGACGACACCAGATGACCTAAATACCTAACTTCCTTCTTGAAAAGCTCACATTTAGATGCCTTAAGCTTGATACCCTTGCTCTTCAGCCTTCTTAGGACATTCCTCAGATGGATGAGATGATCTTCAAAGGAGTCGCTGAAGACAAGTACGTCATCCAGATATGGGATACAGCATTCATCGCGGAGTCCCTCGAGAGTCTTCTCCATAAAAGCTTGAAATACACCAGGCGCTCCTGTAAGTCCAAAAGGGATTCTCACCCATTCGTATAAGCCCCATGGCGTAATGAAAGCTGTTATGTGTCTACTGTTCTCATGCATGTAGCCTTGATGGTATGCTTTTCCCTGGTCAAGGAGACTGAACCACTGTTTTCCTCCTAAGTTCTGTAACGTCTCTTGTATTCTCGGGATGGGCGTCCTAGAAGAAAGAGTTTTCTGATTAATAGAACGGTAATCAATGCACAGCCGTAGTTTATTGTCCTTGCGGCGTACACAAACCATTGCACTAGAATATGGAGACTGACTCTGTTGTATGAAGCCTCTTACACTCAAGTCGTTGAGGTAATCTTTCACTTCAGGGTAAAGTGGTCTTGGTACTGACTGGTATCCTCTCTGTACAGGAGTTTCATCAGTTAGTTTTATCTCCATCTCTAACTCTTTGGCTTCACCTACTTCATCATTTATTGCGAAAGCATCGGCTTCTTCCATCAGCAGTTCTTGAACTTGTTGCTTCTGTTCCTGACTTAGTTCTTGATTGTCAACCTTCGGCAAGTGATCTGGAAAAGCTGGCTTTGTAGTTGGTTTTTTTAATTCACCTGGTATTGGTATGATGGACTTGACTGGTTCCAAAGTTCCCAGCAAAGTCTTCTTCGGAATGACAACATCTTGCGAGGAGATATTTTCGACAATGACATTACAGACCTGTCCCTTGGCACCATTAGTCACTAGGCTTTCCCTGACATACAACTCCTCAGGCCAATCTTCATCAGGACTTGGCGTCAAAATAGCAGGTTGCCTGCCCCTTCCTCCCTGGGTAATTGTTCCACAGATGATGGTACAAGATCCACCCGGTATGTTGTGTGGACCTCTTGATACAACTTGAGACACTGGGTCAGCAACCTTGAGGTAGTTGACAATAGCTGTGGCTTTCTTCATTGATAACCCTCTCACTGCTGCTTTCAACGGTTGAACATCTGGTTCATAATGTTCAATCACATTTTCCCCAATGATCGGAGTGTAGAACTCGTCATCATCCGTTACCAGGAACGGGACTTGTAATTTCTTTGCACCATTCTTCAAACTGAATGTCAGTTCAACCCATCCCTTGAAAGGAATCTCATGGTTGGTAGCTGAGGATACCTCCAAAGGCACTTCTAGAAGTTCGCTCAGTGGACGCACTTCGTTACCTGGAAACTCTTCTTCGACAAGTGAGGAATGGATGATCGACACCTGAGCTCCTGTGTCCCATAAAGCAGATATGTCCTTGCCTTGTAAAGAACATTTGATGATACGCTTCCGTCCTACCAGCTTGACAAGGGGGCTTGAAGCTATTCCTCCACATCTTAGTAGTTTCACTTTCCCGTTTGACTTTTTGAGATCTTCAGCCTTATGGCCACTTGTGACATCAGATTCATCCGGTGGCTGTGATCTGTGGGGACGTGATTTGCATCCCGCCTTGAAATGTTCTGATGATCCACATCGCCAACAATGTCGGCACGTTGAACCAGTCTTATTATACTGACACTGAGGACATCCGGGTTCAAATGTTCTTTTCATGACACCCTCTGAAGGAGTTGAACTTTTCTGTTGATTGAGGCTGGCAGCAGTCAACAAATTCTTCAATTCTGCAACTTCCTCTCTTAATTTCCTTATCTCTTCTTCATTTCCGGTATCTACTTTATTAACTTTGGACTTTGCTTGTGGTTCTTGTCTTGACTTTGTCTTTTCTCTTCTTTCTTTGTCCTGCTTTGTTGCTTTGCTCACAACTTCTATCAGACCTTCATCTGTGAAAGAGGGCGTCTTTATAAATTCCTGAACTTCATGGCGAATATTGTCATTACAGAGTCCTGTAACCAGCGAGTGATTAAACATGGACTGTACAAGTTCAGGACTGTAACGAACATCTTCTCGTGACAACTTGGATGAAACAAGAACCCTTTGGCGAATGTCTAAAGCTCTCATTAGGAAATCACCAGCTTCTTCTTTTGTTTCTTGAGACAGATTGCACAACTCACTGTAGAGTTCTGTGGGACTCTTTTCCTTGTAGTGAGACCGTATCACCGAGATCAAGTCTTTCAAGGCCACATCTGGTCTCCCTTCTAGATAGTTCCGAAGCCGACTTCCAGCCGGAATTGCACGAACAGTCCCGTCTACAATCTCACTTTCATGAAAACCTTTCTCCCGACCCACTTCTATTTGTCGAAGCAAACTGTTGAAACTTAAACTTCCCTTGGCATCTCCAATCTGTCCGCTGATCTTGAACTCCTTTCTCCATAGAGACGTGGGAGGTGGATCCTTTGTGGGTATGGCAGAACTTTTTTCTTCTTCTGACATCTTAGTCTTCTTAACCTTGTTCTACCAATCCTATCAACCACATATTACTGGACGTCTTCCATCGACAAGTCGGCTACCGGCGGCATCCCCCTGGAGCCTCCAAGAATTGTTGCGGGTTTAGATGTCACCGTGCTGGCCTATTATTGGCCTGACCTGAAGAAAAACGACGAAGAGTTGTCATTAAAATTCAATCAGAATTTAATCGTAACTTTGCTTGCAGAGAACTGCGCATGTCCGAAACATACAATTCAAACATATATAATGGTTCACTTTAACTTGCTTGACCATAAAATGATGAATTATACAGCTTACTCATTTAAGGTTTTACTGTAACTTGATTACATAAACATGACCTTATTGAAATCTTACATAAACTTTGCAACTTACAAACTGGAACTGGAACCTGAACTTAAGAATAACTTGAATATTCACACATCTAACTAATGTCATAATTCAAACTCGAATACTGAATATTGTTTATAATAATTCATACATTTGGACATAAGAATCATCCTTACATTAAAACCATCATACGAAAAATACCTATGTGGCAATAATTAAAGATTCCCTTCACAAATAAACACAATTATCAAATACAACTTAATTTGACCATATTTAGGCTTTAACTGAGATTTTACTGCACTTCAAAGATTCATCAATGAACCACTAGGTCACAAGAATTATCTCCCTTGGATTGATATCAAACTACAAAATGCTACCAAATAATAATTACAAGAACAGGCTTTTAACATTAAACTGCAAAGTTCCATACCATTAATAATTGAATTAACAATTATTACTTCTCTTTTGCAACTACGAAATCTTGATTTGTGACAATCTTATTCATGACAATAATTTTAAAATGCTATCTAATCACCCATAAAATAATCTATCACAAATATGAAACATACATTAGGCTGTGATAACAACTGTCATTGTAAATTATTAAATAATCATTAAACTAGCAATTCCAAACAGTACAAGACTATAACAAATAAAGATTTACCATAACCTTCTGTCGAGGTACAAAACCACTATAACTAGCTTCCAATTATAAAATACGTGGAAAACTCAAATTCATAAAGCCTCATGCCTTAGCTACAATAGATCAGTCAAAAATAATAATACCTAGCAATGATCCAACATCTATGCCATGAAACATTAATGTAACCACTTCTGATAAGTCCGAGAACACGTTATCCCTGGGCGCAGCCATTTTAACAAAGGGGCATAACTCCAGCAAAACTACGTTCAACTTTCAAGCAAATTCATGAAATCATGGAATAACTCAACTTTTGTCCTTAACTTATGTACAAACTTACGTTAATGTGCTCTTTTGACAAAACAATAATCAAATTTGATTGTACTAGCTCTGAACAACAAGACTTTACTTATTTCGTTCCAAGCCTTACGGCGTTCAAATTTTGACAAACCTTTCGACATAAAACAATAACATTTTACAACTTTTTAAACAAAATATCGACTTCCATACATGACTAATGCAATAAAGAGACATATATGCAATGTGAGGAATGGGTTCTTTGTTTGATTGATTCTTACCTGAAGAAAAACGACGAAGAGTTGTCATTAAAATTCAATCAGAATTTAATCGTAACTTTGCTTGCAGAGAACTGCGCATGTGCGAAAACCATGCGGTCGACCACAAACTAGCTGTCTTCAACTAATTATAATACTGAAATCTCATGGAATTTCTGTCGACTTAACACAAACAAATACCTGATTACTTGAAAAAGGCTCAAAAAGTAGCCACAATTAAGGACAATTTAAGTAAGTAAAACTAGCCTTAATAGACTTGCTACACTCCCAGATGGAGTCTAACTAGATTCAGTAAGAGATCGTGTCAGCTAACCTTGCGAATTGGCCAATCAGCGCACATCTCCCCAAGTTGCAATAGTCTGCATTCGCACATGACATTCCAATGTCTACCTTACAAAATGAACGATTCCGAATTCCTAATTTAGGCCACCTTGTCCCCAGAGCTGAACGACTATGATTCTACTGTTTAAAGAATAGTTTTTTAGATTGGCCCATAATCATTTATTATCAAAGAAAGTTGAATGTAATTGTAATGATCAAGTATTCCAGTTTTATTGCACAACACAAAAGATATAATTTAAGAACTCGTTTAAGCGAACCTATGCTGAAGCCACATCAGCAAGACAAGGCTTTACACATCAAAACATCTAACATAAACATCTTACGTATTAATACAGAATATTTATAAAAGATTTCCAGTAAGGCCTTGATGGAGCAGACATTGCTTACACTGTTAATAAGTCCAGTTAATCGTTGAAAACTTCTCATTTGTATGTGAACTTATTAATGTGGTCGTGTGGTCACCACTTCAGATTTATCATTGAAAATTGTTGTTATTCATTAACATGATACAAGCGGGGTGCTCATTTTGCTTTGTCAGACTGGCATGTAAAATAGAGATTGAGGGATAAATTGGAAACAGTAGCCAATAGCTATAACAACTGCATTTGATTCTTAGTGCTTTTGTACAGAAGTTGAAACCGCTACTTTTCTGAAAACATAGACTTCAAGTGTGCATACCTTAAAGTGACAAGACTATTTTCATGAAATCGTTTTGGTTTTAGTGTGTGCAATGCCGTAAGTATTGAGTTAGTGCCTTAGTTTCTGTATACTTGTGAAGCAGAAAATGAATCATTTTGAAATCATGGTCAAACATAAACCACACATTTTGAAAATATGATTGCATATTATATACATGTTATTTTCAATTTCATTAAAACCAGATTGCAATTAAGCTCCACTACGTTACACATATTGTGCAACATAGTGTAACTAATTACGGTATGATTCTAATGAAACTGATTGCTTACATGTCTTAATTTTTTATTTTGAGTTGAAAACTTTGTACATCTAAAACATACCCATCATCTGTAACATTTTGTGCATGCAATATTTAAAGGGGCAGTAGTCATTTTTCGCTAAATTTGTTTTTTCAAATTTCCTATTTATAATGATCGTTTGAGCCATTTAAATGTTCTATAGAGGGTAAAACATCCTATAACACAAACCAATTATCCGTAGAAGTGATAACGTTGTTGCGTATAAAGCAAAAATTGATTGGCGGCCATTTTATTGTGAACACATTTTATTATTTCGAATGACAAAAACGATCCCCATGGCTTTACTGAGCCATGTACACTCATTTTAAACTTGATTTTCTGAAGAGAGAAAGGGTGTTTTACGATTGGTGAAATTATTTTTCAAATACATTTCATCGACTTATTTGAGCAAAAAAACGTGCTACTGCCTTTAAAGGTCGTTTTCACAGGGGAAAATTATTCCATTTTATTAGGCTTAGCTCATCAGGCCTGAAAGACTTATGGCATTTGCCACCGTCCAGTGCATCATCCATAAACTTTTCACATAGCATGGGGTTACATTTTGCTTATCGTTATGAAAACGTGATGATTAATGACTTGAGAACAACTGTTTGAGAGATTGTGAGTTTAATTTTTTTTACAGCTACACTTATTTAAGCATATCTTTTTAAAAAAAATATATATATATATAAAGCTGTAATCACGTGTTGACTTACTTTAATCGTGCAAATTATTATTGTAAATTTGTTGACTTCAAACCCATAATAGAAGTCACATGGGTAATGTCAAAAAACATTATAACATCCGTTAAGTCTCCACCTTATGTGATAAATCATAGGACTGATAACCGTTGCAGCCCATGGCTCTATTTTTATACATGACTTTAAATCCACATCATTGTACAGACCCATTTTCCAGTGGTCTGTTTGAGACAGGTTCATAGCCAGAAAACATATTCTTTAGATTCTATCCAAACCAAGTGATTTTCAGGCATATATGAGACTGTTTTTCAATATTTTATGCCTAACAAGTAACAAATAACAGACTTTAGATATTTGTCAAAGTGTGTCATTGAATTTAAGTTGCATACATTCCTGTATCATTATCAAGGGCAAAAATGTCGACATAAAGAAGTTTTATCTCATATTCATGACAAATCCATTTACATTATTATTTATTGTTATGACCATATTTATACACTTTGTCTCTACCTTTACATTGGGGGAAATAAAATAATTATAAATCGTTTTTTTATATCTTTTTATTCCTCATGAAGATGACTGATTCCATGTAATTATTGGACATACAATCAAACAAAATATATTATGGATGTCAAATTCTTATTTCTATTCATATTTCCTCGCTTTGCCCCTTCATCAGCATCCTCGGTCAGTCTGATTAAAATCGACCTCGTTCCGAGGAATAAAATTTGTAAAATTATGTATCTACCGGGATACGAACAGGTTCTGTAGATTCAACAACCCGTTTAGGCGAATGTTCAGAACCAGTTTAGCACAGTCAAAGCCCAGTCAATAGCTGACCAATCACATCATAGTTTTTAAACGGTCGCTGTTTTGAAAGCATTCGGAACAGACAAAAGGATAGCTGTTTGGAGTTATCTGCCCCTAGCTTCTCACGCCGAAAGCATTTGTTGCGCGTCTTATGATTGGTTTACTGAATTGCGTTAGAACATGGGAGTCTACGGGCTGTTACCAGACGGTTTGGCGCGGAAACCTCAGAAACCATATGAGTTTGTATCCCGGTAGATGCACTATTTTGCACATTTTCCCCGCGGAATACCGTCGGTTTTAATCAGACTGATAGAGGAGTATGTAATGGCCACAATTGATGACAATAGACTTGAACTCACCAGCTACTCTCTAGTTCTCAGGTTCTAGATAATAAATCAGCTTAAGATAAATAACCATCAGAAAATTATATATTTCGATTTCTTTCATTGCTCATATTTTTTTTTATTCTTTCGTGTCTTTGTTTACTGTGTGTGAGCTAGACCATAATGCTTTGCGCTTGAAAATAATAGACTGGATCTATATTTAGACTGGAAAACACCTTTTCTAATTAATGCAATTTCTCGGCTTATTTTAAGTTGGAAAAATTAGGGAAAAATTAAGTGTATTTATTTCACGGAGATAGATTTTTGGAGAAATTTTGATATTTTCATCAACATCCGTGATGGCTCTTTAAGATCAAGAGGTTATAATACCGCCACCTGGTGTCCGCTGTAGAAAACTGTTTATGTTGTAAGGTTTGGTGCAATGCCACTCTTAATTTTAGCACAGTACCACTCATGGCACAATAAAGTTTATCTTATCTTATCTCATGGTTTGGGAGTTTCAGCCAATGCTTACAGGTTTCACTGCAATGCATATTCACAATGGTGTTGCAGGTTTCCTCACAGTGTAAGCACAATACCTCACCTTGACATAATAAATAAGACCGCGACATTGATAAAGTAATTCGGGGCAAATGCAAACTAGCTTTCTGATTGGTTGAAAACATTGTAACAGTGTATATGTAGATACTTTGTAAATCTGTAAGTCCACATCCATGGTTACCCAGGGTTTTATATATGCTCCGTTATCCTCTACTATATCACCTCTCGGACACTATCAGAGAAATCTGTACTATAATTACCCACCCTTGGGGAAGAATCTTCAGAACCTGTTCGTATCCCGGTATATCTTTTATTTTGCAAATTTTATTCCTCGGAACAAGGTCGATTTTAATCAGACTGCCTCCATCAGCAAACCTCCCAAAAATGTCCCAGAACATCTTCTCAGCATTTATAGAATCAACCCAACTTGTGGAACATCTTCTCAGCATTTATAGAATCAACCCAACTTGTGCGACAAAGATGTATGTTCAGGATATGTGAAAAGTTTCAGAAAGATTGATCAAAAGGTACAAGACAGGTGCCCCTTCCAGGACGAACGATCAGACTAACAACAAACTCCTTTTGTCTTCTCCGGCGGGGGTTAAAAATGATACAAATACAAGAAAGATCATGAAAAGTTTTAACAGTGAAATCTCTTTATTTCAGTGACTGTGACATGCACAAAAACAAATAGAGAATCATTTATCTTTTTGATAAATTTTAATATTTGACTGTCAACAGTCACGTGAAAACAAGATTAGTCTTGACATTAAGAGTATGTTAGAAAATGAAGGAAATTAGGCTGTGGCAATTACACTATTTAATTCTTATGTAAATAATTCTCTTTGATGCAATTCATCATCCTCACCCTCACGATATTTTAATTACACAATATATAACTATACACCCGAGTGTGTAGTTTTGAAAATGCAGCTGGTCGGTAACGCATCACTATGTACAGGAGGTAAATGTCCTGATTTGAAAGTTGATGATCGCTGAGCAGTCTTCTCTTCCTGGGATTGCCAACGTTACACGATTTAAAGTAATTTCATTGGCTGGTTATTTTAAGCCTATTACACACTCAGGGTATTATTGACTAGTGTAAAGGATAAAATATCCTAAGGGCACAGGATGACAATGCATATCCCTTGAGAGAAAATTAGGATTCCAATACTTGTAGGAAATTACCTCCTCCATAAGGATATAAGAGAGCACCTTAGTGAATTTATTATGGAAATTACTAATTCAGGCTTTGCATGATGTAACGGGCTTCGGGGTCTGTAGACTCCACAGTGGTTCCACAACTGATAGCATTTTGAGAAAGATTTTGCCCATGTAATTTTGCATTCAGTATTTTCCATGATCAACCACTGAATAGCGTCCACGAGAAACTGTACATAGGTGTCAGCCAGTTCATAGTCTCAAGTCTCTCTCACACATTCATAATCTTTTCAGAGCAGAATTCTTTTCTGTCCATCCGATCCATTCATTCATTTCTCTTTCATCCACACTTGCACCAACACTTCCTGTTGAATATCATCCTCACTAAAAATGTCCACGACACATAGTCCATAATAACGACACATTTATGCCGAAGTTGCAGATTTCACCGCTGTTTGTTCTGTGCAGCCTCTTTACGAGCTGCGTCTTGAAGGAGCTGTGTGTCGCACTCGTCCGCGGGTAACTGTACGTACCGGACCACCGACCCTCGGATGAAACACGTCTTCACTGACAACTGAAAATCAAAAGCAAGAGATTAACAGGTTGAAGATGAGCTAAGAGTACTTGTGAATGCTTGATCATTACTTAATTAAGGAAAGAAGAAAGATAAGATACAAGGCTATTTCTTTGAAATTTGAAATTAATATCACTGTTGTGTTTTGACTCTATTGTGATATAACTTCTGTTCATTATGTGGAAAAAAATCCTGATGGTTTTCCATTGATTTTGTAAAATAATTTGTATCATGTAGGTGTTCTCAAATTAAAATTAAGTATTTTTCTAATAGATTTCTTGAATATGATTACCGCTAAGGCTGTATTAAAAAAACAACAATAAATGGTTCTCAGACATATTTTAAGTGATGAGGGCGGGAGGAATTTATACTACTTTTTGGGGGACAAAAAAATCTCTATTTTTATCAAAACTACAACTTGGAAGTACTTATAGTGTGAGAAAGACACAGTTGGTTTTACAGTCAAATGTCAAATGGATGAACAAGTTTAGTAAAACCGCTAAGAGCGACTTACATTAATGAAAGTAACACTCTTTGTCTGAGAAACATTTCCAACTCATGACACAATACACGACATACCATGTGAGGAAACATTTCCTACTCATGACACCATACACGACATACCATGTGAGGAAACATTTCCTACTTATGACACCATACACGACATACCATGTGAGGAAACATTTCCTACTCATGACATCATACACAACATACCATGTGAGGATACTTGTCTGGATCCGTCACGCTGATGTCTGTCAACTTGATATTTAGAAACTGGTCGACCGAGTGCAGTGTCCCACAGATGCTGAAAGAGAGAAAATAAAGGAATTCAACACTATCTGCTCATGCATTAAGAGCCAACAATAGCTTATCGTAAGCAACTGACCCATCAAATCGGTCAAGCAGCCATTCCTGAATTAGTACTTTTCATACTAAGTTGTTGTTGGCCAGTTGAGTCGGAGCAACTTCCCAACACAAAGCATTACTCTTGCCAGTCTCCATCCTTGCTGTATTCTCTTAAGGTTTCTGTGCTAGGAAAGCTGTCCACTGTGCATTCCAGCTATCCACTACCTTAGCACGGAATAGTGAGGGAAATACTGCACACTTTCATTCTGGTCGCCGGGGCTTAATCAGGCGTTTTTTTTAAAAAGCCGTATATAAGTAAATTATGGACCGATTTCAGAAATTTAAAATCGAGAAATTGTCAAATTGACATCCCATTTTAATGAATCCGATTTGGACCATATGTCATTGCATCTATCCTTTAAGGTTTCTGTGCTAGGAAAGCTGTCCACTGTGCATTCCAGATATCCACTACCTTAGCACGGAACAGTGAGGGAAATACTGCAAGTCTTAAATCAACCAGTTATGCCTTGCGTAGGGAAGTAATAAATATTTTCAAAGTTTTCACTTTTTCAAAATTCTTTAATGTTAGGACCTATTAGAAAGTGTATAATTTAAACAATCAACATGGTGACAACATATATCAGGGCCTCCTTTCACAAAGCACTAAGGTGATCGTAAGTCACGGAGGTAACCTTAGTGTAATGTTAAAGAATGGGAGTTACGGTTAGCCTTACTTAGTTTGTGAAAGGAGGCAGTGATTAACTGATTAATTGATTAAATTATTCCAGGATTTAAGACAAGTCAATCAACGCATTTGGCACTGAATGAAATTTATGTTTTTTTAGTGACGTTTAAAAGACTCATAATTAGATTTGTGCGAGGGTGTTGCTTACACATTACTCAGTTCCAGTACCTTAGATATTTCAAAATTTTTCACTTTTCAAAATTCAAAGCAGAATTACAACCAATATATCAGAATAAATAAATAGCAATTGCTTTGCGTGGATCTGATTCGCTGAACACTGTCACAGAGATTCAGTTCATACCTACATAAACTTAATTTCGTGACGTCACGCCACGCCACGCCACGCCCACATGACATCAGGTTCATGGCTTTACGTAAATTCGCTATGCCGGATTTACGCAGTTCGCACAGCGTTTTTTAAGTTTATACCTTCAAGAACTTAATAAATTTTGAAGTGAATTCTTAATTGTTTAAGTGTCACTGTCCAAATATTGCAGGCTGTTTTCTGCACATAGTGCTCGCTCCGTTCCTTCCTTTACCTTAAATCATTCTTCAGCTCCACCACCACATCCTTCCCCACCAGGGACTTGAAAAATGAGTAGAACAACTGAAATTGTCAACATTGAATTAATTTACAGAATAAAAAACAAATTTACATATGATAACAAATGTATCCCTGACTTGCTGCTGTAGAGTGATCAGGAGTTGTTTTCCTTTACCTATCACAGGCCATATATTCTTTCGCACAACTGTGGTTTTACTGTGTTTTCTTTTTTGGGGGAATTGATTGATGAAAAGAAAAAAAGAACCAGTGGCTCTGTAGTTCATCAATCATCTAAGATGAAGATCTAAAACAATGTTTTCTCAAATGTAACATTAAAAAAAATCAAAATGGCTTAAATGACATTAATATCAGCTAAGAATGTGTCTCATATATAAGAAACAAATAATATCTTCCGAACCCTATCTTTTGACTCCCTTCCAATGGTCTCACAGGTTGAAACTAACTGGCAGTGAATTGCCTTGAGAAGTAGCTACAGAGCGCTAGCCAACCTTGTGACCCCCTCAACACACACACAAGCAGAAACCTCTGCACCTACTGTTTATAGTCACTGGTAGCTACAGTTGCTTCGACAAAATAGGCTCTTTGGCACCCTAACGTCCCCTTCAATGAGTGAGTGAGTTATTGTTTAACGCCACTTGGGCAATATTGCAGCCATTAGTGGCGACCTTCACAATGATACTGGGGGAAGAGGTTATAAAGCTACAGTTCTGCAGCTAATACACCACTGGCCTTCCTTGTGAGGACTTCAATCCATTTGTATTGACTAGAAGACTGCATTTGGTTTGCAAACTCGATACTCAAACATTAGTTCTCAGCCAATGCGACTATAGGGTAGAAAATTGAATTGCTTTTTTTTTGATAGCTGAGGCAATTTTGATCAAATTCACAATGTAAGGTGAGGCAAGTTGAAGTTTTACGCTGCTTTCATGAGTATTTCACTCTATTACGACTGCTAGTATTAGTGCAGGGAGAACTGCAACACTAGTTGTGGCTATGAACCTGAAAGCGTCCCCTGAAACTAACGAACCATGATAATTGTGCTGAAAAATTCAATGTAGCATTGCACCCAGACGTTAATACCTGTATAACCAGGTTGGGGAAACCCTGAAATCGGCGTATAATACGTCAATCGGCGTATAATACATCAATCGGCGTATAGAACCATACGTCGATCGGCGTATTCTGAAGATTTTGGCCAGAAGATTAACGTACGCCGTTTTCCGAGTATTCGGCAAATGCCTAATCAAACACGCCTTTTAGCACGATGTCGATTATATGCAAGTTTTCACTTGAAACCCTCGAATTATTGACTTTGAAGGCAATAAACATCACCACGGTATAGTTCTAAAGTATCCAAAAGCGAAATAACAACACAAAAACAACCCTAACTATCTAAAACTCACACGACCTGCAACACGAACTTTTCATCGTCTTGTCCTCTCAAAACCGGAACTTGTACTAGTCGATAAATTAGCGTATTTGATTTGCAATTAAAAAATTAGTCAGTTTCGCTTGGAAAGTATGGTGGCCGAGAATTAAATGCTGCCACCATCTTTGCGGAAGTTTGACATCATAACTACGACTTCAATGCAAAAATCCATGGCAAAGGTGACGTCAAACTTCCGCAAAGATGGTGGCAGTATTTAATTCTCGGCCACCATACTTTCCAAGCGAAACTGACTAATTTTTTAATTGCAAATCAAATAAGCTAATTTATCGACTAGTACAAGTTCCGGTTTTGAGAGGACAAGACGATGAAAAGTTCGTGTTGCAGGTCGTGTGAGTTTTAGATAGTTAGGGTTGTTTTTGTGTTGTTATTTCGCTTTTGAATACTTTAGAACTGTACCATGGTGATGTTTATTGCCTTCAAAGTCAATAATTCGAGGGTTTCAAGTGAAAACTTGCATATAATTGGCATCGTGCTAAAAGGCGTGTTTGATTAGGCACTTGCCGAATACTCGGAAAACGGCGTATGTTAATCATCTGGCCAAAATCTTCAGAATACGCCGATCGACGTATGGTTCTATACGCCGATTGATGTATTATACGCCGATTGACGTATTATACGCCGATTGACGTATTATACGCCGATTTCAGGGTTTCCCCAACCTGATAACAGTTCTCTACAACAGACAGTTGCCGAGTCGCTAACAGGATTACATAGCTGAGCCAGACCTCAACATATATTTTGTTAATTTATGAAATTTCACATAGCTTATTCGTTCTCAGCTGATGCAGATGCAGATTTTGAATAAATTGTGATCAGAACAATGTCTGTTTTCTTAGCCTAAATGTGAGTTTCTTGAGTGGAACCTACAATTTAGTTACAAACTTTTGCTAATTTGATAATAATTTGATGACAGAATGAAAATTAGTCATTGGTAACGTAAAGAACTATCACTAAAACTGTAACCGTAATTTTGTTGTGATACTAAGATATGAACTAACAGAAATGCTGATAATCTCAAAACAAAAACACGACGTTTACCATGCTGAATATGCCGCTTCCGTTCAATCTCGCGCACGCGTGATGTGGTTCAAAATACAAAATGGTTTTACAACTGCCGTGCGCTTGACTAAGTGCGAGTATCAAACAAGTGCGATTGAAAAGTGGGAACCCAGTACAAAGGAAAGAAATGCAAAGTAGCTTAAACATTACGTTTTACTGTCTAATATTTTGTCAGATGATCAGTAAAAAGATAAGTTGCTCGAAATCTGTACAGGAAAAAACTTATTTATGCCATTTTAAAGCAAAACATGTCAAATCACGTGACAAATCACGCGAGATTTCGTCTGCCATTTTTCGAAGCAGAAGAGTAGCAGAGTCATACCGGTGGAAAGAAAAATTAAAATCATTGTCTGTGACAGTTTGGTTAAGATGGATCCCCTGATCGTTCAAGGTTATCCTCAGGGAGAAAAGCTCTACGCAACTAGAAATCCCAAACAAGCCCATTTCAACCCATACACGTTCAATGGAGGGTAAATATCTATTTAGATCAAGTGAATTTGCTTTCAGTTCACTGACTGGGACAAATGTTTTGATTACTTATATTGACGTAGCAAACTCTCGTTGGTAGCATCACTACCCATCGAAAATGCTGGTTGTCATGATCCTTTCATTTGGAACTATAGAAATAATACTTACTTTTGGTGCAAATAGAATTTCCTCTGGAAAAACTAAGTTAATGGTAATTATTATATCAGATTAATCTACCCATGCTGATTGGCGTGTCTGCTAATTTTAGACACCTTGAATTATTAGGTAATAAAAAAAACTCTTTGTAAACAACTATGCGTGACTCGTTAGTAGACACGCTAATGAGCATAGTTAGATTAAAGGGAGGGTTTTATCGGGGGACACGAAATTCGAGGAGATATTCCCCTTTTCACAACATGCTATTAATACATGATTAAAATAGTCAAATATCAAATTGAAAGATATTAATGAAGAATAAGAGTCACATTAAAACAGGTGACACCTTTAAAACTTACTTGTTACTACTTCCTCAGAATGTAATTTACTAATTTCAACTAGAAAAATTAGATTTTGAAAGTCTATTCAATTGTTTCTTGACATTCCTTCGAGATTTGTTTCTCATGGCATTGTATTCTTTTAACTTATGTTTATTGTCCTAATGATCTTTTCTGTTTCAGAACTGTCTTGGCAATTGCTGGAGAAGATTTCTCTGTTGTTGCATCTGATACGAGATTGAGTGAAGGGTTCTCAATCCATTCGAGAGATATGCCTAAAACCTATCAGATGTAAGATCACTACCTAATAACAACATTCCACATTGTACACCTGCAATTTGATTTGGACGAAATAATGTGAACGCCAGTAACTCTCAAATTATCATCTTCAATTATTATTATGATACAAATAGTATTCTAAGAAATTATAAATGTTACTTTATGACAGTCAGCCAAATGCTGCTTAGTCCCTTATGGAGCAAATTGCAAGCTCGTCTGGCCTGTTACATTTTTGATAAACTGAAGTTTCTTTCATACACTGCTTCGCTAAGTTTTATAAAGTTATGATTGTTCTTCATCTTGAGGTAAAAGTATATGTTTTAGTTATGAACTCTTTTTTAAAACACATTAAACTTGTTTATAAACAGGACGGATAGTACTGTCATTGGGGCGTGTGGTTTCCATGGTGATGTTCTGACACTTACAAAAATAATCAAGGCGAGACTGAAGGTATGTTTTATTTGATT
Source organism: Gibbula magus (assembly GCA_936450465.1). Classification (NCBI taxonomy): domain Eukaryota; kingdom Metazoa; phylum Mollusca; class Gastropoda; order Trochida; family Trochidae; genus Gibbula; species Gibbula magus. The sequence continues at coordinate 1,272,926 of OW388301.1, forward strand.
TTTCATATACCGTATACAGTTTTTAATTATAACAGGAAACGTAGGGGGTACATGTCGAGACGCTGTCCGTCTGCCCTGGAAAGGGTACCTGTGTTCTGATACCAACTCTCTCCACGGTTTCTGATAAATCTTTCTGAAATATTGCTAACTGTTTACCATCACAGTTTGTAAATATCAACTCTCTCATAGTATATGTACAAAATATATTCAGAAAAAGAAGTCTTTAACTTGTCCAATAAATCACCTAATAGTCAACGACTTACCTCCTTTTTACATTAAAACAATCAACTATCAATAGTGGGTTGACTTCCAGACAAAACTCAATGACTTACCACAAAAATATGCTGTAAGGCCATGACGAACTGACGTATTAAAATTTTTCAACCCCTGACCTTAAACAAAAGAAAATAATATATATGTTTCTTCTGAATGTTCCAATGAAAATTTGAGTTGTCCGCCAAAATCAAAACTGTATCCTAATGATTGACAATAATTTTAAACCCTGAATTGTAAGGAAATTGTTTGTTCAACAGATATTTGATCACGAGCACCACAAGAAGATGACAACATCAGCAATAGCAGCCATGTTGTCCACCATGTTGTACTACCGCAGGTTCTTCCCCTACTACGTCTACAACATCATCGGTGGGCTGGATGATGAAGGTTAGTTAGTTACCTGCCCTCTACATTCAGCTACACTCTACTTTCAGTTTCCCTCTAATTTCAGTTTCCTTCTACTTTCAGTTTCCTTCTACTTCAGCTACCCTCTACATTCAGCTACCCTCTTCTTTCATTTTTCTTCTTTCTTTCAGTTTCCTTCTACTTTCAGTGTCCTTCTACCTTCAGTTTCCTTCCACATTCAGCTACCTTCTACTTTCAGTTTCTTTCCACATTCAGTTACCCTATACATTCAGTTTCCCTCTACATTCGGCTACACTGTACTTTCAGTTTCCTTCTACATTCAGTTTCTTCTACTTTCAGTTTCCTTCTACTTTCAGCTACACTGTACTTTCAGTTTCCTTCTACTTTCAGCTACACTGTACTTTCAGTTTCCTTCTACTTTCAGCTACCTTCTACATTCAGCAACCTTCTACTTTCAGTTTCCTTCTACATTCAGCTACCTTCTACTTTCAGTTTCCTTCTACACAGCTACCCTCTACTTTCAGTTTCCCTCTACTTTCATTTTTCTTCTACTTTCAACTGCCTTCTACTTTCAGTTTCCTTTTACTTTCAGTTTCCCTCTTCTTTCAGTTACCTACCCTGTATTTTCAGTGCCTACCCTACACTTTCAGTTTCCTTCTACTTTCAGTTTTCCTCTACTTTCAGATATCCTATACTTACAGTTACCCTGTTCTTCAAGAATATTTATTTTTTAATTGAAGTGTACATAAAATCATCATAGTTTGGTAGAATGTTTCTTTCCCGTTAACTTAGTTTATACCTCATGTGATGTTGATTAGCTAGTTATTCATTTAAAAAAGATGTCAAGTTCTAATTTCAAAATAAACATTTAAATGTCTAAAGTTGATGCATGTGCTATATTTGTTCTCTGCAGGCAAAGGTTGCGTATACAGTTTTGACCCTGTAGGGAGCTACGAGAGAGAGGCGTACAGAGCTGGAGGTTCCGCTAGCGCCATGTTGCAGCCTCTCCTTGACAACCAGGTCAGTCAGTCAGTCAGTCAGTCGGGGAGGGGACACCTTCTAGAATGTTTGGAGTCAATCCAGATACTAATCTTTGAATAACACTAGTCCTTTATCTTTAAGGTCCATCCATTTAAAATAGATTTGAGCCAGAATATTATCTTTACTCAACTAGAATACAAAATAGTCTATCTGTACATACTGCTTTCTCTCTTTGGGATACCCTCATACGACTTTTCATGAAGCGCTAATAAAATTCTACTGTCATATTGCAGCATAACATTAGTTATTATGTGAGCTTGTTTTTCGAGCGATCTGATTGGTCGAAAGGCGGAGCTGCTATCAGTTTTTGCGCAGTTTCCATCGCCGCCGCCGCCTGCGCGTTTTGTATTGGCTATAACTTTTTTCCTAGAAGGATTTAAGAACTCATATACATAACTTCTTACTTATACCCCTGGGGAATTTTTTTGACATGTTCACATTCAAGGTCAAAGGTCAAGGTCACGAGTTCTGAAATCTCTAAAAAAAATCCTTGTAAACACAATAACTTGAAAAATATTTGTGCTATCAGGCTCTTCTTTGGTTTATATCAACTATGGAGAAAGGCCAAGATTTGAAATGGTTTTCGCTAACATCCGTCAAAGGTCAAGGTCATAGCAAGGTCACAACTTAAGCATGCTTTTTCGAAAATGTCTTATTTCAACTATTAACACTTTGAATCATTACATGATTGTGATACACAATGAAAAGTGATCACTGATTGTGTGACCTTGAATTTTAAAGGTCAAGGTCACGAGATAGGGTCATGGTCACCAGTTCTGAAATCACTAAATAACTTCTTTCCAAGGAGGTATCAACACGTCATATACATAACCTCTTACTTATGTCCCTCGGGAATTATTTTGACATGTACATATTCAATGTCAAAGGTCAAGGTCACAAGTTCTGGAATTTCTAAAAAAATCCTTGTAAACACGATAACTTGAAAAATATTTGTGCTATTAGGCTCTAATTTGGTTTATATCAACTATGGAGAAAGGCCAAAATTTGAAAAGGTTTTCGCTAACATCCATCCGAGGTCAAGGTCATAGCGAGGTCACAACTTAGGGATGCTTTTGCGAAAATGTCTTATTTCAACTATTAACACTTTGAATCATTACGTGATTGTGATACACAATGAAAAGTGATCACTGATTGTGTGACCTTGTTTTTTAAAGGTCAAGGTCACGAGTTATGGTCATGCTGACCAGTTCTGAAATCACTAAGTAACTTTTTTCCATGAAGATATTAACACCTCATATAGATAGCTTAATTTCTTCCTTTTCACCTGGTGAATGATTTTGACATGTTCACATTCAAGGTCAACGGTCAAGGTCATGAGTTCTGAAATCACTACAACAATCTTTGTAAACATGATAACTTCAAACTTTTTTTTGTGCTATTAGGCTCTTATTTGGTATATATGAACTATGGAGAAAGACCAAGATTTGAAAACGTTTTCGCTAAAATCTGTCAAAGGTCAAAGTCACAGTGAGGTCAAAACTTAAGCATGCTTTTGTGAATATGCCGTATTTTAACTATGAACACTTTTTGCATGTTTGTTCACGCTATAAAAAGTGCTCATTGATGGTGTGACCTTCAAGGTCAAAGGTCAAGGTCATGAGATATTGGTTAAGGCCACGTTAATCCTTTGATAAAATTTTGAAAGAAGAAATAGGTTTTAATAACAAACTTGTGAAAAGTGACCCCAGTGATGATTAGTAATATTAACTCGAATAATGAAAAACATTTTGTTAAAAAGAATTCCCATTTTATTGATGCTGACGAGAAGGCGGAACAGGGAAAGACGAGACCCTAAGTTTCGGAGCTGCTCTGCTTTTGCGGTGTCCCGCAAACGCTAATCTAGTGTAATCATGACGTCATGTGACCGTAGCCCCAGCTGTTCAAACCAAATTGCATTTTGACTGTATTTCATTGAATACATAATAAAACAATTATAGACTGGTGAATTCGGTCAATACCTGTTTTTATGGACCAGAGAAAACAATATTGACCGCGGACTTTGTCCTTGGTCAATATTGTTTTCTTGGGGTTCATAAAAACAGGTATTGACCGAATTCACCAGTCTATAATTGTATAATAACGTATATTGCCAATTGTGAGCTAACGTAACATAGCGCATATTGCAGATTAAAGCTAACATAAGAAAACGTACAATGCAGATTGTAAGCTAACATAAAATAACGTATATTACAGATTGTAACCTAACGTAACATAGCGTACATTGCAGATCGTAAGCTGACGTAAGATAACGTTAATTGCAGATTGAAGCTAACATTAGATAATGTATATTGCAGATTGAAGCTAACATTGGATAACGTTTATTGCAGATTGAAGCTAACATTAGATAACGTATATTGCAGATTGAAGCTAACATTGGATAACATATATTGCAGATTGAAGCTAACATTGGATAACGTTTATTGCAGATTGAAGCTAACATTGGATAACATATATTGCAGATTGAAGCTAACATTGGATAACGTTTATTGCAGATTGAAGCTAACATTGGATAACATATATTGCAGATTGAAGCTAACATTGGATAACGTTTATTGCAGATTGAAGCTAACATTAGATAACATATATTGCAGATTGAAGCTAACATTGGATAATGTTTATTGCAGATTGAAGCTAACATTGGATAACGTTTATTGCAGATTGAAGCTAACATTGGATAACGTTTATTGCAGATTGAAGCTAACATTGGATAACGTTTATTGCAGATTGAAGCTAACATTGGATAACGTTTATTGCAGATTGAAGCTAACATTGGATAACGTTTATTGCAGATTGAAGCTAACATTGGATAACGTTTATTGCAGATTGAAGCTAACATTGGATAACATATATTGCAGATTGAAGCTAACATTGGATAACGTTTATTGCAGATTGAAGCTAACATTGGATAACATATATTGCAGATTGAAGCTAACATTGGATAACGTTTATTGCAGATTGAAGCTAACATTAGATAACATATATTGCAGATTGAAGCTAACATTGGATAATGTATATTGCAGATTGAAGCTAACATTGGATAACGTTTATTGCAGATTGAAGCTAACATTAGATAACATATATTGCAGATTGAAGCTAACATTGGATAACGTTTATTGCAGATTGAAGCTAACATTGGATAACATATATTGCAGATTGAAGCTAACATTGGATAACGTTTATTGCAGATTGAAGCTAACATTGGATAACGTTTATTGCAGATTGAAGCTAACATTGGATAACGTTTATTGCAGATTGAAGCTAACATTGGATAACGTTTATTGCAGATTGAAGCTAACATTAGATAACGTATATTGCAGATTGAAGCTAACATTACATAATGTATATTGCAGATTGAAGCTAACATTAGATAACGTATATTGCAGATTGAAGCTAACATTGGATAACGTTTATTGCAGATTGAAGCTAACATTGGATAACGTTTATTGCAGATTGAAGCTAACATTAGATAACGTATATTGCAGATTGAAGCTAACATTGGATAACGTATATTGCAGATTGAAGCTAACATTGGATAACGTTTATTGCAGATTGAAGCTAACATTAGATAACGTTTATTGCAGATTGAAGCTAACATTGGATAACGTATATTGCAGATTGAAGCTAACATTGGATAACGTATATTGCAGATTGAAGCTAACATTGAATAACGTTTATTGCAGATTGAAGCTAACATTGGATAACGTTTATTGCAGATTGAAGCTAACATTGGATAACATATATTGCAGATTGAAGCTAACATTGGATAACGTATATTGCAGATTGAAGCTAACATTGGATAACGTATATTGCAGATTGAAGCTAACATTGAATAACGTTTATTGCAGATTGAAGCTAACATTGGATAACGTTTATTGCAGATTGAAGCTAACATTGGATAACATATATTGCAGATTGAAGCTAACATTGGATAACGTTTATTGCAGATTGAAGCTAACATTGGATAACGTTTATTGCAGATTGAAGCTAACATTGGATAACGTTTATTGCAGATTGAAGCTAACATTGGATAACATATATTGCAGATTGAAGCTAACATTGGATAACATATATTGCAGATTGAAGCTAACATTGGATAACGTTTATTGCAGATTGAAGCTAACATTGGATAACGTTTATTGCAGATTGAAGCTAACATTGGATAACGTATATTGCAGATTGAAGCTAACATTGGATAACGTATATTGCAGATTGAAGCTAACATTAGATAACATATATTGCAGATTGAAGCTAACATTAGATAACATATATTGCAGATTGAAGCTAACATTGGATAACGTATATTGCAGATTGAAGCTAACATTAGATAACGTTTATTGCAGATTGAAGCTAACATTGGATAACGTTTATTGCAGATTGAAGCTAACATTGGATAACATATATTGCAGATTGAAGCTAACATTGGATAACATATATTGCAGATTGAAGCTAACATTGGATAACGTTTATTGCAGATTGAAGCTAACATTGGATAACGTTTATTGCAGATTGAAGCTAACATTGGATAACGTATATTGCAGATTGAAGCTAACATTGGATAACGTATATTGCAGATTGAAGCTAACATTAGATAACATATATTGCAGATTGAAGCTAACATTGGATAACGTATATTGCAGATTGAAGCTAACATTGGATAAAGTTTATTGCAGATTGAAGCTAACATTGGATAACGTATATTGCAGATTGAAGCTAACATTGGATAACGTTTATTGCAGATTGAAGCTAACATTAGATAACGTATATTGCAGATTGAAGCTAACATTGGATAACGTATATTGCAGATTGAAGCTAACATTGGATAACATATATTGCAGATTGAAGCTAACATTGGATAACGTTTATTGCAGATTGAAGCTAACATTGGATAACGTTTATTGCAGATTGAAGCTAACATTGGATAACATATATTGCAGATTGAAGCTAACATTGGATAACATATATTGCAGATTGAAGCTAACATTGGATAACGTTTATTGCAGATTGAAGCTAACATTGGATAACGTTTATTGCAGATTGAAGCTAACATTGGATAATGTATATTGCAGATTGAAGCTAACATTGGATAACGTATATTGCAGATTGAAGCTAACATTAGATAACATATATTGCAGATTGAAGCTAACATTGGATAACGTATATTGCAGATTGAAGCTAACATTGGATAACGTTTATTGCAGATTGAAGCTAACATTGGATAACGTATATTGCAGATTGAAGCTAACATTGGATAACGTTTATTGCAGATTGAAGATAACATTAGATAACGTATATTGCAGATTGAAGCTAACATTGGATAACGTATATTGCAGATTGAAGCTAACATTGGATAACGTATATTGCAGATTGAAGCTAACATTGGATAACGTATATTGCAGATTGAAGCTAACATTGGATAACGTATATTGCAGATTGAAGCTAACATTGGATAACGTATATTGCAGATTGAAGCTAACATTGGATAACGTTTATTGCAGATTGAAGCTAACATTGGATAATGTATATTGCAGATTGAAGCTAACATTGGATAACTTATATTGCAGATTGAAGCTAACATTGGATAACGTATATTGCAGATTGAAGCTAACATTGGATAACGTATATTGCAGATTGAAGCTAACATTGGATAACGTATATTGCAGATTGAAGCTAACATTGGATAATGTATATTGCAGATTGAAGCTAACATTGGATAACGTTTATTGCAGATTGAAGCTAACATTGGATAACGTTTATTGCAGATTGAAGCTAACATTGGATAACGTATATTGCAGATTGAAGCTAACATTGGATAATGTATATTGCAGATTGAAGCTAACATTGGATAACGTTTATTGCAGATTGAAGCTAACATTGGATAACGTTTATTGCAGATTGAAGCTAACATTGGATGACGTATATTGCAGATTGAAGCTAACATTGGATAACGTATATTGCAGATTGAAGCTAACATTGGATAACGTATATTGCAGATTGAAGCTAACATTGGATAACGTTTATTGCAGATTGAAGCTAACATTGGATAACGTTTATTGCAGATTGAAGCTAACATTGGATAACGTATATTGCAGATTGAAGCTAACATTGGATAACGTATATTGCAGATTGAAGCTAACATTGGATAACGTTTATTGCAGATCGAAGCTAACATTAGATAACGTTTATTGCAGATTGAAGCTAACATTGGATAACGTTTATTGCAGATTGAAGCTAACATTGGATAACGTATATTGCAGATTGAAGCTAACATTGGATAACGTTTATTGCAGATTGAAGCTAACATTGGATAACGTATATTGCAGATTGAAGCTAACATTGGATAACGTATATTGCAGATTGAAGCTAACATTGGATAACGTTTATTGCAGATTGAAGCTAACATTGGATAACGTTTATTGCAGATTGAAGCTAACATTGGATAACGTTTATTGCAGATTGAAGCTAACATTGGATAACGTTTATTGCAGATTGAAGCTAACATTGGATAACGTTTATTGCAGATTGAAGCTAACATTGGATAACGTTTATTGCAGATTGAAGCTAACATTGGATAACGTTTATTGCAGATTGAAGCTAACATTGGATAACGTTTATTGCAGATTGAAGCTAACATTGGATAACATATATTGCAGATTGAAGCTAACATTGGATAACGTTTATTGCAGATTGAAGCTAACATTGGATAACGTTTATTGCAGATTGAAGCTAACATTGGATAACGTTTATTGCAGATTGAAGCTAACATTGGATAATGTATATTGCAGATTGAAGCTAACATTGGATAACGTTTATTGCAGATTGAAGCTAACATTGGATAACGTTTATTGCAGATTGAAGCTAACATTGGATAACGTATATTGCAGATTGAAGCTAACATTGGATAATGTATATTGCAGATTGAAGCTAACATTGGATAACGTTTATTGCAGATTGAAGCTAACATTGGATAACGTTTATTGCAGATTGAAGCTAACATTGGATAACGTATATTGCAGATTGAAGCTAACATTGGATAACGTATATTGCAGATTGAAGCTAACATTGGATAACGTATATTGCAGATTGAAGCTAACATTGGATAACGTTTATTGCAGATTGAAGCTAACATTGGATAACGTTTATTGCAGATTGAAGCTAACATTGGATAACGTATATTGCAGATTGAAGCTAACATTGGATAACGTATATTGCAGATTGAAGCTAACATTGGATAACGTTTATTGCAGATCGAAGCTAACATTAGATAACGTTTATTGCAGATTGAAGCTAACATTGGATAACGTTTATTGCAGATTGAAGCTAACATTGGATAACGTATATTGCAGATTGAAGCTAACATTGGATAACGTTTATTGCAGATTGAAGCTAACATTGGATAACGTATATTGCAGATTGAAGCTAACATTGGATAACGTATATTGCAGATTGAAGCTAACATTGGATAACGTTTATTGCAGATTGAAGCTAACATTGGATAACGTTTATTGCAGATTGAAGCTAACATTGGATAACGTTTATTGCAGATTGAAGCTAACATTGGATAACGTTTATTGCAGATTGAAGCTAACATTGGATAACGTTTATTGCAGATTGAAGCTAACATTGGATAACGTTTATTGCAGATTGAAGCTAACATTGGATAACGTTTATTGCAGATTGAAGCTAACATTGGATAACGTTTATTGCAGATTGAAGCTAACATTGGATAACGTTTATTGCAGATTGAAGCTAACATTGGATAACGTTTATTGCAGATTGAAGCTAACATTGGATAACGTTTATTGCAGATTGAAGCTAACATTGGATAACGTTTATTGCAGATTGAAGCTAACATTGGATAACGTTTATTGCAGATCGGCTTCAAGAACCAGGAGGGAGTAACCAAGGTTCCGCTCACACAGGAGAAATGTGTCAACCTCGTCAAGGATGTTTTCATCTCTGCTGCTGAGCGAGACATCTACACCGGTGACGGCATCGTGATCAACGTCATCACCAAGGATGGAGTCCGGGTGGAGAGGTTCCCTCTACGGAGAGACTGAGCTAGGCCATCGTCACAAAGGTAGACAACTAACTGATCACTGTCAAGATGGTTGACGATGCGACCAAATCAAGTGCTGTTTCATTTCTCATGTCATGGTCTGCAGCATGATCTGATGTGCTCTGCTGCTCTCATAATGTAAATATCATAAAATGAATAAATAATTAATATTTTGTCTTGTGTTTTAATTATGTTTTCATTATCAAAGAACCTGATTCCAGCCTGTCCTTGTGGATGTCCGTTAAGTGACCAAATAGATTAGCAATAATGAATTTCTTCAAAAATAACCGCAATAACCTGAGCCTAAAAGATAACCCAGTAAAAGATGCTAAGATATCTGTTACTTAGACTTTGACCTTGATTATAACTCTGGCATTTCTCCTTGAAATTAAGGCGAATCGCTTATTCACTTGTTTTTGGTCATATGATGCAAATAATGAAATTCCAACATCAATCAAGGCAGGTAGATATCTCTGTGCACCAAATACTTTTATGTTTCCCAAAAGTATCTGAAAATATGTCGAAAGAAGTATTTCACAGTCACTAACTTGTTGAATTATGAAGATGGCAATAGGAAAGTCCTTACATTCCAATACCATGGCAAGAGGAGATGAGATGAGATGAGTTTGGGTTAAACGCCGCTTTCAAGAGTATTTCACTTATATCGCGGTTGCTAGTATTATGGCAGGGAGAAAGCCCGCAACGCCATGTGACTATGCATTGTGGTGAAACCTGCCAGCATCGGCTGGAACTAGCGAGCCATGGGTGGTACTACGCTGAAATTCAGTGTAGCTTTGCATGTGAACCTTACTGCATGTAGAATAGTTCTCTACTGCAGACAAAGTTGCCGTGTCCTTGGCGGGATTCAAACCCTGGACCTATTGATCCGAAGCCAAACACATCGCAAGAGGAAAGTCCTCGCATACAAATAGCATGCTAATAGGAAAGCCCTTAGATACAAATAGCATGCTAATAGGAAAGTCCTCGCATACAAATACCATGGCAATAGGAAAGTCCTCGCATACAAATACCATGGCCATAGGAAAGCCCTTGGATACAAATAGCATGCTAATAGGAAAGTCCTCGCATACAAATACCATGGCAATAGGAAAGCCCTTAGATACAAATACCATGGCAATAGGAAAGTCCTTGCATACAAATACCATGGCAATAGGAAAGCCCTTAGATACAAATACCATGGCAATAGGAAAGCCCTTAGATACACATACCATGGCAATAGGAAAGTCCTCGCATACAAATAGCATGCTAATAGGAAAGTCCTCGCATACAAATAGCATGCTAATAGGAAAGTCCTTGCATACAAATACCATGGCAATAGGAAAGTCCTTGCATACAAATACCATGGCAATAGGAAAGTCCTTGCATACAAATACCATGGCAATAGGAAAGCCCTTAGATACAAATACCATGGCAATAGGAAAGCCCTTAGATACAAATACCATGGCAATAGGAAAGTCCTCGCATACAAATAGCATGCTAATAGGAAAGTCCTCGCATACAAATAGCATGCTAATAGGAAAGTCCTCGCATACAAATACCATGGCAATAGGAAAGCCCTTAGATACAAATACCATGGCAATAGGAAAGTCCTCGCATACAAATAGCATGCTAATAGGAAAGCCCTTAGATACAAATAGCATGCTAATAGGAAAGTCCTCGCATACAAATAGCATGCTAATAGGAAAGTCCTCGCATACAAATACCATGGCAATAGGAAAGTCCTTGCATACAAATACCATGGCAATAGGAAAGTCCTTACATACAAATACCATGGCAATAGGAAAGTCCTCGCATACAAATAGCATGCTAATAGGAAAGTCCTCGCATACAAATAGCATGCTAATAGGAAAGTCCTCGCATACAAATAGCATGCTAATAGGAAAGTCCTTGCATACAAATACCATGGCAATAGGAAAGCCCTTACATACAAATACCATGGCAATAGGAAAGTCCTCGCATACAAATAGCATGCTAATAGGAAAGTCCTTGCATACAAATACCATGGCAATAGGAAAGTCCTTACATACAAATACCATGGCAATAGGAAAGTCCTCGCATACAAATAGCATGCTAATAGGAAAGTCCTCGCATACAAATAGCATGCTAATAGGAAAGTCCTTGCATACAAATACCATGGCAATAGGAAAGCCCTTAGATACAAATACCATGGCAATAGGAAAGCCCTTAGATACAAATACCATGGCAATAGGAAAGTCCTCGCATACAAATAGCATGCTAATAGGAAAGCCCTTACATACAAATACCATGGCAATAGGAAAGTCCTCGCATACAAATAGCATGCTAATAGGAAAGCCCTTAGATACAAATAGCATGCTAATAGGAAAGTCCTCGCATACAAATAGCATGCTTATAGGAAAGTCCTCGCATACAAATACCATGGCAATAGGAAAGCCCTTGCATACAACTACCATGGCAATAGGAAAGTCCTTACATACAAATACCATGGCAATAGGAAAGTCCTCGCATACAAATAGCATGCTAATAGGAAAGTCCTCGCATACAAATAGCATGCTAATAGGAAAGTCCTTGCATACAAATACCATGGCAATAGGAAAGCCCTTAGATACAAATACCATGACAATAGGAAAGCCCTTAGATACAAATACCATGGCAATAGGAAAGTCCTCGCATACAAATAGCATGCTAATAGGAAAGCCCTTAGATACAAATACCATGGCAATAGGAAAGTCCTCGCATACAAATAGCATGCTAATAGGAAAGCCCTTAGATACAAATAGCATGCTAATAGGAAAGTCCTCGCATACAAATAGCATGCTAATAGGAAAGTCCTCGCATACAAATACCATGGCAATAGGAAAGCCCTTAGATACAAATACCATGGCAATAGGAAAGTCCTCGCATACAAATAGCATGCTAATAGGAAAGTCCTCGCATACAAATACCATGGCAATAGGAAAGCCCTTAGATACAAATACCATGGCAATAGGAAAGTCCTCGCATACAAATAGCATGCTAATAGGAAAGTCCTCGCATACAAATAGCATGCTAATAGGAAAGTCCTTACATACAAATACCATGGCAATAGGAAAGTCCTTAGATACAAATACCATGGCAATAGGAAAGTCCTTGCATACAAATAGCATGCTAATAGGAAAGTCCTTGCATACAAATACCATGGCAATAGGAAAGCCCTTAGATACAAATAGCATGGCAATAGGAAAGTCCTCGCATACAAATAGCATGCTAATAGGAAAGTCCTCGCATACAAATAGCATGCTAATAGGAAAGTCCTCGCATACAAATACCATGGCAATAGGAAAGCCCTTAGATACAAATACCATGGCAAAAGGAAAGTCCTTACATACAAATACCATGGCAATAGGAAAGTCCTCGCATACAAATAGCATGCTAATAGGAAAGTCCTCGCATACAAATAGCATGCTAATAGGAAAGTCCTTGGATACAAATAGCATGCTAATAGGAAAGTCCTTACATACAAATACCATGGCAATAGGAAAGCCCTTAGATACAAATACCATGGCAATAGGAAAGTCCTTGCATACAAATAGCATGCTAATAGGAAAGCCCTCGCATACAAATACCATGGCAATAGGAAAGCCCTTAGATACAAATACCATGGCAATAGGAAAGTCCTCGCATACAAATAGCATGCTAATAGGAAAGTCCTCGCATACAAATAGCATGCTAATAGGAAAGTCCTCGCATACAAATACCATGGCAATAGGAAAGCCCTTAGATACAAATACCACGGCAATAGGAAAGTCCTCGCATACAAATAGCATGCTAATAGGAAAGTCCTCGCATACAAATAGCATGCTAATAGGAAAGTCCTCGCATACAAATACCATGGCAATAGGAAAGTCCTTGCATACAAATACCATGGCAATAGGAAAGCCCTCATCCTCGATAATCCAGCGCTATTGTTCCGATAAATCTACACACAAGCGCTGGAAAACAGTAAGGGTATTTATCTCTAACCTAGTTACCTCCCTTCGCAATGACTCAGCGAAACGCTTGCTTTCTAACAACCAATGAGATCACTTGAAATCAAGGGTGAAATAACAAGCACTCTCGTGTCAGGATCTTGGCTTGGTAGCACAGGGATTTTAATCATTTACCTCCACCCGTTTTGATGGACTAAATACACCCTTCTTCTCGTACAGACTTCTTAAAACTTTCTTTTGAGTTTCTGTCAGGTTTTCTACGCTGAATTTGTTACAAACTTTATCGTAATCGAGTGAGTCGGCCCTCAGCCATGTTTGTTTCTATAAACAACGGTAGTGATGCGTTTTGATTGGTCGAGTTGTTTACGCAGATAGTGTCTGCGTTTCGTTTCTGATTGGATAACATGGACCCAAGAGGAGGTAACTAGGTTAGGGATAAATACCCTTACTGTTTTCCAGCGCTTGTGTGTAGATTTATCGGAACAAAAGCGCTGGATTATCGAGGATGGAAAGCCCTTAGATACAAATATCTCCGCTAATGGCTGCGATATTGCACTCACTAGATACTAATAACATGCAAATAGGAAAGTCCTTGTAAACAAATATCACAGCAATAGGTAACCCTTACATATCAATACTATAGCAAGAGGAAAGTCTTTATATTAAAAACAAGATGTGTTTGTTAAACACGGATGACCCCGGATATACCAAAGTTATGGCCAAGGTTAAAGTTTCCTGAATATTGTCCACTGCGGCAAGGTCAAGGTCACAAGGTCAAATATGATGACCTCATCTGAAAGGTCTCATCACAAGGTATGCACATGCCAAGTATTAAAGCCGTAGCTCTGATCAATCTAAAGTTATGGCCAAGGTTAAATTTTTTGTGGACAAACACACGGACAGACAGACAGACCGACAGGTGAAAAACAATATACCCCCGGAATCTCCGATTCGGGGGCCTAAAACATGGCAATATAGGAACGTTTTTACATACAAATAATATGCTAATAGGAAAGTCCTTATACATAAATACCATGGTGATAGCAACAGGAAAGTCATCACATACAAATACCATGGCAAGAGGAATGTCCCTACATACAAATACCATCACAATAGGGAGTTTCCTACATACACATATCAACTATGACATACAAATAACATGGCAACAGGAAAGTCAATACATCGAATACCATAGCAACAGGAAAGTCAATACATCGAATACCATAGCAACAGGAAAGTCATCACATACAAATACCATTGCAAGAGGAATGTCCTTACATACAAAAACCTTCACAATAGGGAGTTCCCTACATACACATATCAACTATGACATACAAATACCATCGCAATAGGAAAATTATGACTTACAAATACAATGGCATTTGAAATGTCCTAACATACACATACCATGGAAATAGGAAAGTCCTTACATACAAATACCTTGGCAATCTGAAAGTCTTTATATACAAATACCATGGGGTAAGCGTCCTTACATACAAATACCATGGCAATTGGAAACTTCTGACATACAAATATCTTGGCAATTGGAATGTCTTTATATACAAATACGATGACAATTGGTAAGTCCTGACATACAAATACTGTGGCAATTGGTAAGTCCCTACATGCAAATACTGTGGCAATTGGTAAGTCCTGACATATAAATACTGTGGCAATTGGTAAGTCCTGACATATAAATACTGTGGCAATTGGAAAGTCCTGACATATAAATACTGTGGCAATTGGAAAGTCCTGACATATAAATACTGTGGCAATTGGAAAGTCCTGACATATAAATACTGTGACAATTGGAAAGTCTTGACATACAAATACTGTGACAATTGGAAAGTCCTGACATACAAATACTGTGGCAATTGGAAAGTCCCTACATGCAAATACTGTGGCAATTGGAAAGTCCTGACATACAAATACTGTGGCAATTGGAAAGTCCCTACATGCAAATACTGTGGCAATTGGAAAGTCCTGACATACAAATACTGTGGCAATTGGAAAGTCCTGACATATAAATACTGTGGCAATTGGAAAGTCCCTACATGCAAATACTGTGGCAATTGGAAAGTCCTGACATACAAATACTGTGGCAATTGGAAAGTCCCTACATGCAAATACTGTGGCAATTGGTAAGTCCTGACATATAAATACTGTGGCAATTGGAAAGTCCCTACATGCAAATACTGTGGCAATTGGAAAGTCCTGACATACAAATACTGTGGCAATTGGAAAGTCCTGACATATAAATACTGTGGCAATTGGAAAGTCCTGACATACAAATACTGTGGCAATTGGAAAGTCCCTACATATAAATACTGTGGCAATTGGAAAGTCCTGACATATAAATACTGTGACAATTGGAAAGTCCTGACATACAAATACTGTGACAATTGGAAAGTCCTGACATACAAATACTGTGGCAATTGGAAAGTCCCTACATGCAAATACTGTGGCAATTGGAAAGTCCTGACATACAAATACTGTGGCAATTGGAAAGTCCCTACATGCAAATACTGTGGCAATTGGTAAGTCCTGACATATAAATACTGTGGCAATTGGAAAGTCCCTACATGCAAATACTGTGGCAATTGGAAAGTCCTGACATACAAATACTGTGGCAATTGGAAAGTCCTGACATATAAATACTGTGGCAATTGGAAAGTCCTGACATACAAATACTGTGGCAATTGGAAAGTCCCTACATATAAATACTGTGGCAATTGGAAAGTCCTGACATATAAATACTGTGACAATTGGAAAGTCCTGACATACAAATACTGTGACAATTGGAAAGTCCTGACATACAAATACTGTGGCAATTGGAAAGTCCCTACATGCAAATACTGTGGCAATTGGAAAGTCCTGACATACAAATACTGTGGCAATTGGAAAGTCCTGACATATAAATACTGTGGCAATTGGAAAGTCCTGACATATAAATACTGTGGCAATTGGAAAGTCCTGACATACAAATACTGTGGCAATTGGAAAGTCCCTACATGCAAATACTGTGGCAATTGGAAAGTCCTGACATACAAATACTGTGGCAATTGGAAAGTCCTGACATACAAATACTGTGACAATTGGAAAGTCCTGACATATAAATACTGTGGCAATTGGAAAGTCCTGACATACAAATACTGTGGCAATTGGAAAGTCCTGACATACAAATACTGTGACAATTGGAAAGTCCTGACATACAAATACTGTGGCAATTGGAAAGTCCCTACATGCAAATACTGTGGCAATTGGAAAGTCCCTACATGCAAATACTGTGGCAATTGGAAAGTCCTGACATACAAATACTGTGGCAATTGGAAAGTCCTGACATATAAATACTGTGGCAATTGGAAAGTCCCTACATGCAAATACTGTGGCAATTGGAAAGTCCTGACATACAAATACTGTGGCAATTGGAAAGTCCCTACATGCAAATACTGTGGCAATTGGAAAGTCCTGACATACAAATACTGTGGCAATTGGAAAGTCCTGACATATAAATACTGTGGCAATTGGAAAGTCCTGACATATAAATACTGTGACAATTGGAAAGTCCTGACATACAAATACTGTGACAATTGGAAAGTCCTGACATACAAATACTGTGGCAATTGGAAAGTCCCTACATGCAAATACTGTGGCAATTGGAAAGTCCTGACATACAAATACTGTGGCAATTGGAAAGTCCTGACATATAAATACTGTGGCAATTGGAAAGTCCTGACATATAAATACTGTGGCAATTGGAAAGTCCTGACATACAAATACTGTGGCAATTGGAAAGTCCCTACATGCAAATACTGTGGCAATTGGAAAGTCCTGACATACAAATACTGTGGCAATTGGAAAGTCCTGACATACAAATACTGTGGCAATTGGAAAGTCCTGACATATAAATACTGTGGCAATTGGAAAGTCCTGACATACAAATACTGTGACAATTGGAAAGTCCTGACATACAAATACTGTGGCAATTGGAAAGTCCCTACATGCAAATACTGTGGCAATTGGAAAGTCCTGACATACAAATACTGTGGCAATTGGAAAGTCCTGACATATAAATACTGTGGCAATTGGAAAGTCCTGACATATAAATACTGTGGCAATTGGAAAGTCCTGACATACAAATACTGTGGCAATTGGAAAGTCCCTACATGCAAACACATGGCAGTTGGAAAATCTTTACATACAAAAAGCATGGAAATAGAAAATCATGGGCCTCATTTCACTAAGCTTTGATGATCGTAAGGTAACCTTTAAAAACGTTAACAAATACTGGTTAGTTCATCAGACTTGAAAGGCTCGATGGACTTATGGCATGGAATGGCATGGCATGGCGTCCGTCCGTCCGTCTGTCTGTCCGTCCGTAAATTTTTCGCTTTTTCGACCTGTTCTCCAGAACCACTGGGTCTAGGGAGCTGAAATTTTGACTCCGTGGGCAATGGGGATTCTAAATTGTAGATTTGGTGATCCAGTGACCCCAAATAAGGGCCTCACAGGCCATAACCTAAAAACCTATTTTCATCTTCTTCTCCAGAAGGAAAAGACCTAGAAGACTGAAATGTTGTGTACAGACTCTTTAGCCAATGACGATTCTAAATTGTAGATTTGGTGACCCTGTGGCCCCAAATAAGGGTCTCACAGGCCATGACCATGACCATTTTGTAAAATTGGTGACCATGTGACCCCAAATAGGGTCACAGGGTTCACAACCTAAAAAACGTATTTTAATCTGAAAAGTTGTGTGCAGACTCCTTGGCCAATTGGGTTTTTAAATTGTTGATTTCGTTACCCTTTGACCTCTAATAGGGTCACAGGGGTCACGACCTTAAAAACCTATTTTCATCTTCTTATCCATTTCCAAAAGGTCTAGAAAGCTGAAATGTTGGGTACAAACTCCTTGGCCAATGGGGATTCTAAATTCTAGAGTTCGTGACCCCGTGACTCGAAATATAGGTCACAGTGGTCATGACCTGAAAACCCATTTTTAGCTCATCAGGCCTGAAAGGCCCGATGGGCTTATGGCATGGGATGGCGTCCGTCCGTCCGTCCGTAAACTTTTCGCTTTTGACAAATTCTCCAGAACCACTGGGTCTAGGTAGCTGAAATTTTGTATACAGACTCCTTGGGCAATGGGAATTCTAAATAGTAGATTTGGTGACCATGTGGCCCCAAATAAGGGCCTCACAGGCCATTACCTAAAATCCTATTTTAATCTTCTTCTTCAGAACGAAAAGACCTAGAAGGCTGTCATGTTGTGTAAAGAATCTTTAGCCAATGGAGATTATAAATTGTAGTTTGGGTGACCCTGTGGCCCCAAATAAGGGCCTCACAGGCCATTACCTAAAATCATGTTTTTATATGTTTCTCCGGAACAAATAGACCTAGAAGGCTGTAATTTTGTGTGCAAACTCTTTAGCCAATGGGGATTCTACCTTGTAAAGTTGGTGACCCTGTGACTCCAAATATTGGCCACAGCCTAAAAAAACCTTTGAAATTGGATTTTGGACTGATATTTTATGTGAACTTCAATCAGTCTTCAATTTATCCCTAATAAAATACCCGAGGGAGAGTCATCTCATCTTGTTGATATGTGAGTCCTAACTTGGGTTTGAGAAATGTTTAACTGAGAAAAAAATGTAACTGTGCAGTTAATTTTATTCAGTAGTAATGTGAAATATATGTCGACTTAAGATTACAATCTGCATTGTGGACATGTTTCCCAAATTGATGTAATCAATGTGAAATGAGAACTATTGAATAGCCTATGAACTTAATATTGTGACAAGCCACAAAGGAATAAATTGAAGAGGAGTTAAGAATTAGTTTATGTTACATGAGATATGTGAACTGCATATGACTGGTATTGAAATGATAAGATAATACAATTTCTATCTTCTTCTCCAGAACAAAAAGACCTAGAAGGCTGTCATGTTGTGTAAAGAGTCTTTAGCCAATGGAGATTCTAAATTGTAGATTTGGTGACCCTGTGGCCCCAAATAAGGGCCTCACAGGCCATTACCTAAAATCATGTTTTCATCCATTCCTCTGGAACAAAAAGACCTAGAAGGCTGTAATATTTGGTGCAAACTCTTTAGCCAATGGGGATTCTAACTTGTAAATTTGGTGACCCTGTGACCCCAAATATAGGCCACAGCCTAAAAAAACCCTTTGAAATTGAATTTTGAACTGATATTTTATGGCATTTCAACCAGTCTTCAATTTATCCCTAATAAAATACCTGAGGAAGAGTCTTCTCATCTTTTAGATATGAGAGTCCTAACTTGGGTCTGAGAAATGCAGAATTGAGAAAAAAAAAGTAACTTTGCAGTTAATCTTATTCAGTAGGAATGTGAAATATATTTTGAAGATCAAGTCTCCATTATGGACATGTTCGTCAAATTGATGTAATCAATGTGAATTAAGAACTGTTAAATAGCCTATGAACTGAATGTTGTGGATATTATAAAAAAGGCCCTCACAGGTCAAAACATAAAAATCTATTTTCATCTTCTTCTCCAGAACAAACTAGAAGGAATATTGCGTTCAGAATGTTTAGATGTTTAGATGAAAAGGCTTAGAACCGTTAAATTGTGCAAAGATTATTTAGCCAAGGTGATTCTAAATTGTACTATGTACCATGAGATTCATCACATTGCCTGTTCTCTCTAAGCCTTATACAGTTAGATCAGTGCTGCCAGTGTTTAGTGCAAGGCAGAGGCTATTACATAATTTGGCTGTAAAAGCACAGCTGCCTCGTAACCAGAGCCAAGGGGTCAGCATATTGCATAATCTCCTGTGTGTTGACCTTGCTGAGTGCTTTCTCTCAATTTCAAGACTAAGATTTCTCAGGGCTCACCGGGCTAAGGATTGTGCATTATATTGAGACAATATTATTTCTGTCTTCATCATTAAACAATATAAACCCTGATGAGCTACAGAGCCCATGGCTCTATTTTTCATCTTCTTCTCAAGAACCACTAACACTGGAGACTTTAAATTTCATGTACATGCTCCTTGGCCAATTGGGATTTTAAATTGTAGATTTCGTGATCCTGCGACCCCAAATATAGGTCACAGAGGCCATGACCTGAAAAGCTATTTTCATCTTGAGATTTGATGTGCTCTTCAAAGGGAGGTAATTTAAAGGAAACAACAGTGATGAATTAAATCTTCAAGTCTGTCTTTATTTGTAGGGGATTTTATCTCTGGCCTCAAAGCTAAGTCTGAGGGGTAAGGACCTTAAGACATATTTTATCTTCTCCATTTAAAGTGCTTCCTTTTTGTTGTACCTCTCACCTAGAAGTTGACATTTTGAATTAGTTAATGTATATAAAGCCTGATGAGCTACAAGGCCAGTGGCTCTGTTTCGCGTGTAATGTTTCAAAATGTCCTGTGTCTGCTTACGCCTACGCGTACAAACTGCATCTTTACTTACATTTATGAAATTCCATCGTGCTTATGTGACACAAGTTCATTTTATTTAAAACAATCGACCATATGATATACTTAAAACAACATTTCCCTGAAGGCCAGTTATTTATTATGTGTAAAGATTAAATGGAAATTTGCCCTGAAATCATTTAATGTTGCATTATACGAGGACTTTCTGTATGGGAGCCGTGAGTGGACTGGTTCTGTACGGGAGCTGTGAGTGGACTGGTTCTGTATGGGAGCTGTGAGTGGACTGGTTCTGTACGGGAGCTGTGAGTGGACTGGTTCTGTACGGGAGCTGTGAGTGGACTGGTTCTGTTTGGGAGCCGTGAGTGGACTGGTTCTGTACGGGAGCCGTGAGTGGACTGGTTCTGTACGGGAGCTGTGAGTGGACTGGTTCTGTACGGGAGATGTGAGTGGACTGGTTCTGTATGGGAGCTGTAAGTGGACTGGTTCTGTATATATTGAAATAGGTATGTGGTATCAAACGTGGAGAAGTGTATAAGTAAATTTAAATAATACACTGAAGACGTATATCAACTTTCATAATCAATACTTTACATTCCGATATGCATATTTCTGCTTCTTGTTTCGAAGCTTCATCAGGGAATGATTGTTTGAAGCATAGCAGTAGTCTTATAGTCTATGTACAATGTCTAGTGGGGATAACTCTCAAAGACGCTTGTTGATTGCTTTGACGTTATTAGCAACCTGTGTTGCCAAGACAGACCATTTGTACATAGACTATAAGACTATATATATATATTACACATATACCATACAGAAATACCCATAAACATATAAACCTGTCAATGAATACTGTTGATAAAACCCTAGCTACCATAATTACCAAAGACGCGGAGCGCTACCGGATAAGCTGGACATGCATGAACATTTCGTCTTGGCCTTATGCTACAATAAACTATTCCTTATTGTAGCTATAGCCCTGTTTATACAGCGAGAATTACACATATGCAAATTTGCTCATAAGAGCAAAATTCGCCGTATGGACGCATGTATATTTTACTACCGTAAGCATATTTTTCACTACCGTAAACAACTTTGCACCTAGTCAGGGGCAGGTGCAAATGTTTACTACCGTGAGTAAATATGGTATTTTCACTTTTCTAGTAAAACTTCGTCGTATACAGACATAGTGACTTCACACAGGTTGAAAACATATATTAGAGAACTTTAGAAACTCTTAATACTGTTTTTCAAATTCTCTATATTGGATAATCTCGTTCTTGCACGCGATGACCTTCAAAATCTATCTGACTGTCCAATTTTCATTATATAATTAGGGCGATATAGTCAAAACAATGTTGACAAATATAGATTAATGTCATTTATTTAGTTTACATCTAATAAATATTAATTGGCATGTTTAGGAATTCTCTATTCATATATTAAAATAATTGGAAACATTTGCTTAGGCAAAAATTAAACGCATATGAACGCAAAGTAAATTTACTTTTACTCACGTGTGTATATTACTACCATAAGCAATATTGCATATGTGCAAAGTTCGCCGTATAAACAGAGCTTATGATGATCTTTCTACAGTTTCGGTCGGTATGTAAACGCGTCATACCCACTCTATATTCATAAAGAAATTCATGTACCCTTCACCTACCTTATCGTCAAAACGAATGACAATTGAGTGCTAACGGTTAGGTAGTAATGTTAATCAATTCGTTTAGACCTACAGATTGTAATTAAACCAATTCCTAACAACAACTGTTTGGTGTCGATCAATAATAGCTGCACTTATTTGATCGTTGACCATATTTGTCCAATGTAAATAGACATATGAAAATGTGCACCTTGAACATGCTCATGCATCGAATAACGCTGTACTCATTATATCACATGTAAGGACAATCAGACAGCCACATGCGGTTGATTCATAATCAAAGACAAGAAAGAGTGTTGTTTATCACTTACACCTTGTGTACAGGAAATAGGTAAACGTATACCGCTCGCCCGGGGGCACTCGCATTGAAAATACTTTGAAGTAATAGGAGGCTGCAGAGTTTGTGTAAATATTATTTATATGTATAAAGAGATTATTACCCGAGGAAGTGTGTCATATGACCTTTTGAATTTTTGTATTGCCCGAGCGATAGAGAGGGTTATACACAAATTTGCACGAGTTTCGTAAAAGTCATATGGCTCACTTTCGAGTGTAATAATTTCTTTATTACCCAGTTTCACTCGCGTAAAAATAGGCACGAAGCGGCCCACTTCCCCTGCGACGGCAAGAAACAGTGACGTCACGAACAATTGTTTTATGACGTCACAGACGACACAATACGGGACGCCGCTTTGAAACAATAGTTACTAGGCAAACGTGATATGTGCACATGTGCTCATATCAAAATCATTAACTCGGTTATTTTCAACCATATGGGTAATAAATGTTTATATCACATCTACTCTTATTAGATATCTATAAACATCAACAAGTGCATAATACATTCTCTGTGCCAACTATCCACACCTCTACCTGACAACGGAAGACAAACGGTTTTCTTAGCGGTTTAAACTACTCGTATTACACGGTTTGTGACAGAGAATCGAACAAAGTACTTCAACCCACTAAACAGATCCAGGACAATAAGTAACAGAGACCGATGTCTTTCATACCAACTCGAGATCAATGAAAGTACAGCGGGTGTAGAACCCATGGAGCGGACAGAAAGTGTAGGTTCGACATCTACAAGGCATTTTCTCCCGGGTGTTTTGTTTCTCTTTAGGCATGGAGTTGTCGTCACGGTCGGTCAGCTTTATCGATAAATGAGAATTATCACATTGCTTCTTCCATGGGGGATAATAGCTCATAATCACCCTTCCATACCTGGGTGATTGGTATTTATTGATTATGTTGTCATAGTTACAAGAAACGTCACCGCGTGTCAACTCCATCGGATCTTCAAATCGGACTTGACACGACTGCAGTCGGTGAATACCTGAGAGTCCGAGGACGATATATCTCATGTAGGTGTGTTAACAGGTGCCCGATGTACGTATAGTATACCTGCTCGTATATCATACATCATTTCCGGATTGTCGATTTCACCAGGTGAGTGGATTCAGTCACGTGTATTAAAACATAATCGTTAACCCTCCACCTGCTGAAAGCAAAGTTGTTTGTCAATTCGTAAACTAGGAATTTTTAAGAAGATCACAATTCACATAGAATTAAAATGTTAATTCAGCGTTGCATAAATGTGTTGTACAGCACGTATGGGTTAAAGACGAGGCCAATCAAGGTTAACATTCTACATGCATCATTCAATGACACGCTGATTTACAAATACTATTATCGTGTTAAGTGTGTCCCTAAGCGTAAGTCCAATCACATGTAAATATTGACACTCCGAGATAAGAAGAACCCTCTCTGCATAACTGTTTATCTGTAAATCATAAACTCATGTCCGAGCCAATTTTATAACATTGTAAAGCAGCTCTTGATGTTTAGAACACACCCATGGGGCAACACGCTATCTCCGCTCTACCCTCGAGTCAGTTCGGGACCAGTGTTCGTCATGGAGGTTACCCTTGGCGTCGAGACCAGCGTGGATAAAGAATCCGTAAAGGATAAAATAGGCAGAATAGAACGGGAGAAGGAGGAAAACAAGAAGGATAAAATCGATAACAAGGGCAAAGAGGTTAAAACTGAGAGGACGAAGGATAAAGAACGACTTAACGGGAAGAAAGAAGACAAGGTTAAAGACACGGGAAACACTGATGGCGGAAGCGCTGATAAAGATGACAAGAGAATTGAGAAAGATGAAAGCAAGAACGACGATGGGGAAAAGGTTAAAGTAAGTCTTAACGTTTTTAAGGAAGCCAAGGAGACCAAGAAGGAAAAAGAAGAGAAGACGAAAGGAGAGAAAAAGGAAGATAAGTCCAAGAAAGGAAAAGATAAAGAGAAAGAAGTTTACGTGATCAAAGTTTCGGATCGGATCGAACGACCGCCGAGGACGATCAAGGTGTGCGAGATGAAGGAAGATGAAGAGGGGAGCAGATTCCCTCAGTACCGGGGGTAGGTATTGGTAATTATACTGATCATGTATTGATGGGTTCTTGATTTTGTATTGATTATTGATGTTTGATAGACGGATCGATAAAACAATATAGCAAATCCAGACTCGTCACTAGTGTATTCTGCTGAAGAATTACAGCCTGCGCCAATGGGGAGGATTTGGAAGGGCAGATTTCCGTTATACAGAGAACAACGTTTGTAATTCAGGGGCAGATTTCCGTTATACAGAGAACAACGTTTGTAATTCAGGGGCAGATTTCCGTTATATAGAGAACAACGTTTGTAATTCAGGGGCAGATTTCCGTTATACAGAGAACAACGTTTGTAATTCAGGGGCAGATTTCCGTTATATAGAGAACAACGTTTGTAATTCTGGGGCAGATTTCCGTTATACAGAGAACAACGTTTGTAATTCTGGGGCAGATTTCCGTTATATAGAGAACAACGTTTGTAATTCTGGGGCAGATTTCCGTTATACAGAGAACAGCGTTTGTAATTCTGGGGCAGATTTCCTTTATACAGAGAACAACGTTTGTAATTCTGGGGCAGATTTCCTTTATACAGAGAACAACGTTTGTAATTCTGCACTGCACCTGTCCTCGTGAATATTATTATCACTACAGTAGTATATTTGTGCAAAACTTAAATAGAATTGGCTGAATAGTGCTTCTGCAATAGATCTAAGAATATGGCGGAGTACAAAATACAGAAATTCAAACTCGCTTTAAATTAGACACTGCACTCCCCTTAGGAATATAAAAGATTTGTGGAATCGGATGAATAACTTTACGGACGGCCAAATTTAGATCTGATAAAAGACAAAGTACAAAACACAATAATTCGTAAAAAAATAACAAATTCACAAATCGCTTGTAATTGGCATGCAACTCTCCTTGTCGTGAAGAAGATTTGTGCAAAGTTTGAAAAGAATTGGACATATAGTTTTTTTTGTACTCGTCGCACAAAAATGTACACGGACGAAAGGACGGACGGACGGACCCTTTGGAGCACATGCATATATATCGTTGATCGGTTATATAATTAGTCGAACAAAAAGAGTATGAATTTATAGGAAACAGCCTCCTCAATCAGTGGCTAATAAGTAAGTAGTCACTGATTGGTTATTGATTACCGATCGTTGGTACAAATCAGCCTTGACCGGAAGTGAAATGGCCAGCACGAGTCCAACTGGACAGATTAGATATATCGATTATGTATTAGTAATCGATTCCTATTGCACATTAATTGGTTATTGATTATCGATAAGTCTAAATATGTTGTATTTGTATACTGTCGATTGACCGGAAATTAAATAACTGATAAGAGATTAAGACACGGATTGTTGTCAGTACAGATACAACTGTCCATAGTTGATTATACAGATACAACTGTCCATAGTTGATGATACAGATACAACTGTCCATAGTCGATGATACATATACAAGTGTCCATAGTTGATGATACAGGTACAAGTGTCCATAGTTGATGATACATATACAACTGTCCATAGTTGATGATACAGATACAAGTGTCCATAGTTGATGATACATATACAACTGTCTATAGTTGATGATACAGATACAACTGTCCATAGTTGATGATACAGATACAAGTGTCCATAGTTGATGATACATATACAACTGTCCATAGTTGATGATACAGATACAAGTGTCCATAGTTGATGATACATATACAACTGTCTATAGTTGATGATACAGATACAACTGTCCATAGTTGATGATACAGATACAAGTGTCCATAGTTGATGATACATATACAACTGTCCATAGTTGATGATACAGATACAACTGTCTATAGTCGATGATACATATACAACTGTCTATAGTCGATGATACAGATACAACTGTCCATAGTTGATGATACAGATACAAGTGTCCATAGTTGATGATACAGATACAACTGTCCATAGTCGATGATACAGATACAACTGTCCATAGTTGATGATACATATACAACTGTCCATAGTTGATGATACAGATACAAGTGTCCATAGTTGATGATACATATACAACTGTCCATAGTCGATGATACATATACAAGTGTCCATAGTTGATGATACAGATACAAGTGTCCATAGTTGATGATACAGATACAACTGTCCATAGTTGATGATACAGATACAACTGTCCATAGTCGATGATACAGATACAACTGTCCATAGTTGATGATACATATACAACTGTCCATAGTTGATGATACAGATACAAGTGTCCATAGTTGATGATACATATACAAGTGTCCATAGTTGATGATACAGATACAAGTGTCCATAGTTGATGATACAGATACAACTGTCCATAGTTGATGATACAGATACAACTGTCCATAGTTGATGATACAGATACAACTGTCCATAGTCGATGATACAGATACAACTGTCCATAGTCGATGATACAGATACAACTGTCCATAGTTGATGATACATATACAACTGTCCATAGTTGATGATACAGATACAAGTGTCCATAGTTGATGATACATATACAACTGTCCATAGTCGATGATACATATACAAGTGTCCATAGTTGATGATACAGATACAAGTGTCCATAGTTGATGATACAGATACAACTGTCCATAGTTGATGATACAGATACAACTGTCCATAGTCGATGATACAGATACAAGTGTCCATAGTTGATGATACATATACAACTGTCCATAGTTGATGATACAGATACAACTGTCCATAGTTGATGATACAGATACAAGTGTCCATAGTTGATGATACAGATACAAGTGTCCATAGCTGATGATACAGATACAACTGTCCATAGTTGATGATACAGATACAACTGTCCATAGTTGATTATACAGATACAAGTGTCCATAGTCGATGATACATATACAACTGTCTATAGTTGATGATACAGATACAAGTGTCCATAGTTGATGATACAGATACAACTGTCCATAGTTGATGATACAGATACAACTGTCCATAGTTGATGATACAGATACAACTGTCCATAGTTGATGATACAGATACAACTGTCTATAGTTGATGATACAGATACAAGTGTCCATAGTTGATGATACAGATACAACTGTCCATAGTTGATGATACAGATACAACTGTCCATAGTTGATGATACAGATACAACTGTCCATAGTTGATGATACAGATACAACTGTCCATAGTTGATGATACAGATACAACTGTCCATAGTTGATGATACAGATACAACTGTCCATAGTTGATGATACAGATACAACTGTCCATAGTTGATTATACAGATACAAATGTCCATAGTTGATGATACAGATACAACTGTCCATAGTTGATGATACAGATACAAGTGTCCATAGTTGATGATACAGATACAACTGTCCATAGTTGATGATACAGATACAACTGTCCATAGTTGATGATACAGATACAACTGTCCATAGTTGATGATACAGATACAACTGTCCATAGTTGATTATACAGATACAAATGTCCATAGTTGATGATACAGATACAACTGTCCATAGTTGATGATACAGATACAAGTGTCCATAGTTGATGATACAGATACAACTGTCCATAGTTGATGATACATATACAACTGTCTATAGTCGATGATACAGATACAACTGTCCATAGTTGATGATACAGATACAACTGTCCATAGTCGATGATACATATACAACTGTCTATAGTCGATGATACAGATACAACTGTCCATAGTTGATTATACAGATACAACTGTCCATAGTTGATGATACATATACAACTGTCTATAGTCGATGATACAGATACAACTGTCCATAGTTGATGATACATATACAACTGTCTATAGTCGATGATACAGATACAACTGTCCATAGTCGATGATACATATACAAGTGTCCATAGTTGATGATACAGATACAACTGTCTATAGTCGATGATACAGATACAACTGTCCATAGTCGATGATACATATACAAGTGTCCATAGTTGATTATACAGATACAACTGTCCATAGTTGATGATACAGATACAAGTGTCCATAGTTGATGATACAGATACAACTGTCTATAGTCGATGATACATATACAACTGTCTATAGTCGATGATACAGATACAACTGTCCATAGTCGATGATACATATACAACTGTCTATAGTTGATGATACAGATACAACTGTCCATAGTTGATGATACAGATACAACTGTCCATAGTTGATGATACAGATACAACTGTCCATGGTTGATGATACAGATACAACTGTCCATAGTCGATGATACAGATACAACTGTCCATAGTTGATGATACAGATACAACTGTCCATAGTTGATGATACAGATACAAGTGTCCATAGTTGATGATACATATACAACTGTCCATAGTTGATGATACAGATACAACTGTCCATAGTCGATGATACAGATACAACTGTCCATAGTTGATGATACAGATACAACTGTCCATAGTTGATGATACAGATACAACTGTCTATAGTCGATGATACAGATACAACTGTCCATAGTTGATGATACAGATACAACTGTCCATAGTTGATGATACAGATACAACTGTCTATAGTCGATGATACAGATACAACTGTCCATAGTTGATGATACAGATACAACTGTCCATAGTTGATGATACAGATACAACTGTCCATAGTCGATGATACAGATACAACTGTCCATAGTTGATGATACAGATACAACTGTCCATAGTTGATGATACAGATACAAGTGTCCATAGTTGATGATACATATACAACTGTCCATAGTTGATGATACAGATACAACTGTCCATAGTCGATGATACATATACAAGTGTCCATAGTTGATGATACATATACAACTGTCCATAGTTGATGATACAGATACAACTGTCCATAGTTGATGATACAGATACAACTGTCCATAGTCGATGATACATATACAAGTGTCCATAGTTGATGATACATATACAACTGTCCATAGTTGATGATACAGATACAACTGTCCATAGTTGATGATACAGATACAACTGTCCATAGTTGATGATACAGATACAAGTGTCCATAGTTGATGATACATATACAACTGTCCATAGTTGATGATACAGATACAACTGTCCATAGTTGATGATACAGATACAACTGTCTATAGTCGATGATACAGATACAACTGTCCATAGTTGATGATACAGATACAAGTGTCCATAGTTGATGATACATATACAACTGTCCATAGTTGATGATACAGATGCAACTGTCCATAGTTGATGATACAGATACAACTGTCCATAGTCGATGATACAGATACAACTGTCCATAGTTGATGATACAGATACAACTGTCCATAGTTGATGATACAGATACAAGTGTCCATAGTTGATGATACATATACAACTGTCCATAGTTGATGATACAGATACAACTGTCCATAGTTGATGATACATATACAACTGTCCATAGTTGATGATACAGATACAACTGTCCATAGTTGATGATACAGATACAACTGTCCATAGTTGATGATACAGATACAAGTGTCCATAGTTGATGATACATATACAACTGTCCATAGTTGATGATACAGATACAACTGTCCATAGTTGATGATACAGATACAACTGTCCATAGTCGATGATACAGATACAACTGTCCATAGTTGATTATACAGATACAACTGTCCATAGTTGATGATACAGATACAACTGTCCATAGTCGATGATACAGATACAACTGTCCATAGTTGATGATACAGATACAACTGTCCATAGTTGATGATACATATACAACTGTCCATGGTTGATGATACAGATACAAGTGTCCATAGTCGATGATACAGATACAACTGTCCATAGTTGATGATACAGATACAACTGTCCATAGTTGATGATACAGATACAACTGTCCATAGTTGATGATACAGATACAACTGTCCATAGTCGATGATACAGATACAACTGTCCATAGTTGATTATACAGATACAACTGTCCATAGTTGATGATACAGATACAAGTGTCCATAGTTGATGATACAGATACAACTGTCCATAGTTGATGATACAGATACAACTGTCCATAGTTGATGATACAGATACAAGTGTCCATAGTCGATGATACAGATACAAGTGTCCATAGTTGATGATACATATACAACTGTCCATAGTTGATGATACATATACAAGTGTCCATAGTTGATGATACAGATACAACTGTCCATAGTTGATGATACAGATACAACTGTCCATAGTTGATGATACAGATACAACTGTCCATAGTCGATGATACAGATACAACTGTCCATAGTTGATGATACAGATACAAGTGTCCATAGTTGATGATACAGATACAAGTGTCCATAGTTGATGATACAGATACAACTGTCCATAGTTGATGATACAGATACAAGTGTCCATAGTTGATGATACAGATACAACTGTCCATAGCTGATGATACAGATACAACTGTCCATAGTTGATGATACAGATACAACTGTCCATAGTTGATGATACAGATACAACTGTCCATAGTTGATGATACAGATACAAGTGTCCATAGTTGATGATACAGATACAACTGTCCATAGTTGATGATACATATACAACTGTCCATAGTCGATGATACATATACAACTGTCCATAGTTGATGATACAGATACAAGTGTCCATAGTTGATGATACAGATACAACTGTCCATAGCTGCTGATACAGATACAACTGTCCATAGTTGATGATACAGATACAACTGTCCATAGTTGATGATACAGATACAACTGTCCATAGTTGATGATACAGATACAACTGTCCATAGTTGATGATACAGATACAACTGTCCATAGTTGATGATACAGATACAACTGTCCATAGTTGATGATACAGATACAACTGTCCATAGTTGATGATACAGATACAAGTGTCCATAGTTGATGATACAGATACAACTGTCCATAGTTGATGATACATATACAACTGTCCATAGTTGATGATACAGATACAACTGTCCATAGTCGATGATACAGATACAAGTGTCCTTAGTTGATGATACATATACAACTGTCCATAGTTGATGATACAGATACAAGTGTCCATAGTTGATGATACATATACAACTGTCCATAGTTGATGATACATATACAACTGTCCATAGTTGATGATACAGATACAACTGTCCATAGTTGTTGATACAGATACAACTGTCCATAGTTGATGATACAGATACAACTGTCCATAGTTGATGATACAGATACAAGTGTCCATAGTCGATGATACATATACAACTGTCCATAGTTGATGATACAGATACAACTGTCCATAGTCGATGATACAGATACAAGTGTCCATAGTTGATGATACAGATACAAGTGTCCATAGTCGATGATACATATACAACTGTCCATAGTTGATGATACAGATACAACTGTCCATAGTCGATGATACAGATACAAGTGTCCATAGTTGATGATACAGATACAACTGTCCATAGTTGATGATACAGATACAAGTGTCCATAGTTGATGATACAGATACAACTGTCCATAGTTGATGATACAGATACAAGTGTCCATAGTCGATGATACAGATACAACTGTCCATAGTTGATTATACAGATACAACTGTCCATAGTCGATGATACAGATACAAGTGTCCATAGTTGATGATACAGATACAAGTGTCCATAGTTGATGATACAGGTACAAGTGTCCATAGTTGATGATACAGATACAAGTGTCCATAGTTGATGATACAGATACAACTGTCCATAGTTGATGATACAGATACAACTGTCCATAGTTGATGATACAGATACAACTGTCCATAGTTGATGATACAGATACAACTGTCCATAGTTGATGATACAGATACAAGTGTCCATAGTTGATGATACAGATACAACTGTCCATAGTTGATGATACAGATACAAGTGTCCATAGTCGATGATACAGATACAACTGTCCATAGTTGATTATACAGATACAACTGTCCTTAGTTGATGATACAGATACAAGTGTCCATAGTTGATGATACAGATACAAGTGTCCATAGTTGATGATACATATACAACTGTCCATAGTTGATGATACATATACAACTGTCCATAGTTGATGATACAGATACAACTGTCCATAGTTGTTGATACAGATACAACTGTCCATAGTTGATGATACAGATACAACTGTCCATAGTTGATGATACAGATACAAGTGTCCATAGTCGATGATACATATACAACTGTCCATAGTTGATGATACAGATACAACTGTCCATAGTCGATGATACAGATACAAGTGTCCATAGTTGATGATACAGATACAAGTGTCCATAGTCGATGATACATATACAACTGTCCATAGTTGATGATACAGATACAACTGTCCATAGTCGATGATACAGATACAAGTGTCCATAGTTGATGATACAGATACAACTGTCCATAGTTGATGATACAGATACAAGTGTCCATAGTTGATGATACAGATACAACTGTCCATAGTTGATGATACAGATACAAGTGTCCATAGTCGATGATACAGATACAACTGTCCATAGTTGATTATACAGATACAACTGTCCATAGTCGATGATACAGATACAAGTGTCCATAGTTGATGATACAGATACAAGTGTCCATAGTTGATGATACAGGTACAAGTGTCCATAGTTGATGATACAGATACAAGTGTCCATAGTTGATGATACAGATACAACTGTCCATAGTTGATGATATAGATACAAGTGTCCATAGTTGATGATACATATACAACCGTCCATAGTTGATGATACAGATACAACTGTCCATAGTTGATGATACAGATACAAGTGTCCATAGTTGATGATACAGATACAAGTGTCCATAGTTGATGATACAGATACAAGTGTCCATAGTCGATGATACAGATACAACTGTCCATAGTTGATTATACAGATACAACTGTCCATAGTTGATGATACAGATACAAGTGTCCATAGTTGATGATACAGATACAACTGTCCATAGTTGATGATACAGATACAAGTGTCCATAGTCGATGATACATATACAACTGTCTATAGTTGATGATACAGATACAACTGTCCATAGTTGATGATACAGATACAACTGTCCATAGTTGATGATACAGATACAAGTGTCCATAGTTGATGATACATATACAACTGT
The DNA here is from genome assembly GCA_936450465.1 of Gibbula magus. Taxonomy (NCBI): domain Eukaryota; kingdom Metazoa; phylum Mollusca; class Gastropoda; order Trochida; family Trochidae; genus Gibbula; species Gibbula magus. The sequence continues at coordinate 1,307,243 of OW388301.1, forward strand.
CCATAGTTGATGATACAGATACAACTGTCCATAGTCGATGATACAGATACAACTGTCCATAGTTGATTATACAGATACAACTGTCCATAGTTGATGATACAGATACAAGTGTCCATAGTTGATGATACAGATACAACTGTCCATAGTTGATGATACAGATACAACTGTCCATAGTTGATGATACAGATACAAGTGTCCATAGTTGATGATACATATACAACTGTCCATAGTTGATGATACAGATACAACTGTCCATAGTTGATGAACGCGTGAGTAATTGCTGACCGGAAGCAATTCGACTGCCCGAGTGAAGATATACGTTAGCTCTATTGGAATTATAGAAACTTAGATGAATGGTCTCTATGTCTATCTAACGATTGGTTCATCGATGCAGATTGATTGATTATTGATCGATGGAACTATATAGTATCTAGAAGACAATTAAGAATTGTATTGATTATCAACTTCTTAACGCTTTAAAAGACTATCAACTATTGATAATAGGCATAAATCGACCGAAACGACACCATGGTTTAATACAGAAGTTAAACATCCATGAAACTCTTGTCTTCCATATAATACCAACTTCTTGAATGCCTAGAATCTACCCCCCCCCCCCCCCCCCCCCCCCCCTTTCTCACTTGGATGTAATTTTTTTGTTTAAACATCTTACTTTGTTCATAGGATAATCTATACAAACACAAACACTGCCAGTGTGAAAAATACAACATAAAATGCAAATATGCGCACAGGAATTCGATGAAATATTCGACATTACATACTTTGTTTTTGTATTACTTTATTATGTGTTGGCAAATAACACCGTATAGAGGAGATCGCAACTATCCAATAACTGCAACTTCTAAACACAAGAGTATCGGAGAATGTCAGTGGCAACTGACAACAAAACAAGATGCAGCGAGCAGTGTTTAGTTCCTGCAGTGTAATCACAAATCTATATAATCGATCTAACAATTGATATTTAGCCACGTGTTGCCACCACCAATGGTTCCATATATAGATCAATAAAGCTTGTCACATATCATCTAAAGCGAACGTTTCGAATGAATATGGTTTTTATCAATCACAGTCTACAGATGTATGCTAATTTAATTTAAAGGGGCAGTAGCACGTTTTTTGCAAAAAATATTTTCTCAAATATCCCATTTATAATGATAGTTTATGTCATTTTAATTAATTTTAGAGGGTAAAACATCTTATTACACAAACCAATTATCTGTAGTGGTAATAACTATGTTGCGCATAAAGCAAAAATTGCATGGTGGCCATTTTATTGTGAACATAATTTATTATTTTGTATTACAAAAACGATTTCCATGGCTTTACCGAAACATGTACACTCATTTTAAATGGGCAGTAGCACGTTTTTTGCAAAATTTATTTTTTAAAATTTCCCATTTATAATGATAGGTTGTGTCATTTAAATTAACTTTAGAGGATAAAACATCTCATTACACAAACCAATAATCTGTAGTGGTAAAAACTATGTTGCGTATATAGCAAAAATTGCATGGCGGCCATTTTATTGTGAACACAATTTATTATTTTGTATTTCAAAAACGATTCCCATGGCTTTACCGAAACATGTACACTAATTTTTTAACTTTATTTTCCGAAGAGAGAAGAATGTTTTACTATTGGTGAAATTATTTTTCAAATACATTTCATCAACTTATTTGAGCGAAAAAACGTGCTACTGCCCCTTTAAACTTTATTTTCCGAAGAGAGATGGATGTTTTACTATTGGTGAAATTATTTTTCAAATCCTTGCATATTCACCGAAATCGACTTGCATTTACGTAAAGTCGGCTCCAGAATGAGCCTGTCGCCTCAGCAACAATGTGACGTCATGAACGTGTCATGACGTCGGAGCATTGTTTTATGACGTCAGGTCATTGTTATATCAGTCACTAGTGACTGATAACACGTTCCATTGTTATTTTCACTAGTGACTGATAACAAGGTTTATTTTCATTGATAGATCCCGGTATTTCACCTGCAATCATATAATATTCAAATACATTTCATCAACTTATTTGAGCGAAAAAACTTGCTACTGCCCCTTTAATGCTACTGTTCCTCGAGTTCTGTGTGAAGCTAGTGCGACGTATTTAATGTACCATTACATTAAAAAAAATGCCGGCATTGGAAACTATATATCAAACAAAGGTGTTCGAAAGTCCATCTGTGTAAATATATTTATCTGATATTAGATTTCATTCTGCTTTGATAGGAAATTATGTTTGATGATTACCGCATTGATTCTATTTTATTACAAGGACATCATAGGACTCAGTCGAACTTCTTGAGTTCTTTACGAGGGGTGCGGACGCTATACACCGGGGTAACACATTGTGAACACACTGCTAGTGTTACCAGAGGGAAGAATTGTTTTAAGTTGTAGGCGGGGGTGTTTAAGTCCTTAAGTGCTATCTGCCTACATTGAGAAGGCAGTGAAGAGTGCACAGACATTAATGCGATGAGAATTTACTCGAATAAAAATAAGATCGGTATCGTATATTTTATGTTTATTCAATGTTTACAATTCTAGCAGTTTAAAATATTTACCATCGGTAACAAGAACAACAACAACGTTATTACCATGAACTGAAATGTTTATAATTACGAATTATAAAACACTCTTGAGAAATCTATGTGAATATTTATACCATGCCTTACCAAAGAGAATCCCACTTTTTTGTCATTTCACTAAAGTATTATAGTATTCACCATGATTATGATTTAAACTCACATTGAACTAACGTATACGTTGTTTATGTATATACTTTGTATACAGATCTGAGGCCTATAGACAATTAAAATACCTTGACTTGACTTGAGTGACATTGAGGTGAGGTGAGGTGAGGTGTGGTTTAACGCCGCTTTCAAGAGCATTTCACTTATATCGCGGCTGTTAGTAAAGCCCACAACGCCATGTGGTTATGCATTGCATAAGAAACCTGCGAGCATCGGCTGGAACTAGCGAACCATGCTGGAATTCAGTGTAGCATTGCACCCAAACCTTACTGCGTGTAGAACAGTTCTCTACTGCAGACAAAGTTGCCGTGCCCCTGGCGAGATTCGAACCCAGGACTCTTGATCCGAAGCCGAACGCGCTAACCACTGCGCTATCCCGCCCCCTGATTGACATTGAACCAACAGCTCTAAGCAGAATTACCAACTGCAGCTTACGGGTGATGACTCACAAGGGTTACGTAATGTTCATAGACACGCACACTGTCGACAATAAATTGCCTGAAAGGATTTAATCATATCCTCAATGTCATATCAGCAACTCAATCTCACGTATTGATGGGAGACCTCGGGAGGTTTACGCTTTAGAGAGGGTGAAGTGACGCGATCATGGAGTCATAGAGTAACCCTTTCAATATTGAGACATACAGAACCATTCGAATAAATACTTCAATAAATACTTCAATAAATACTTCAATAAATATTTCAATAAATACTTCAATAAACACTTCAATAAATGCTTCAATAAAGCGGGTCCTTGAAATGCATTTCGAAGTGACATACTCAAGAACAGTTTTCTGGTTTACAACTTCTTTAATGTGAAAATACATGACGTTTCGGGGGATACACTCGCTGAGGAGTAAATCTGCAACTTATGTCTTAATCGTATGTTTATTGATTGATGCAATGGTTTGTCCTGTTCGGCTAATAACGACAATCATGTTCGGCTAATAACGACAATCATGTTCGGCTAATAACGACAATCATGTTCGGCTAATAACGACAATCATGTTCGGCTCATAACGACAATCATGTTCGGCTAATAACGACAATCATGTTCGGCTAATAACGACAATCATGTTCGGCTAATAACGACAATCATGTTCGGCTAATAACGACAATCATGTTCGGCTAATAACGACAATCATGTTCGGCTAATAACGACAATCATGTTCGGCTCATAACGACAATCATGTTCGGCTAATAACGACAATCATGTTAGGCTAATAACGACAATCATGTTCGGCTAATAATGACAATCATGTTAGGCTAATAACGACAATCATGTTCGGCTTTTACTACTGAATGTCCAATGAACAATATGAATGATTTAACTAGTCATCCAACAATATTTTACTTTGAAAATAAACAGATTCAGAACATTTTAAAACACTTTCTGTATCCATATTCTACACAAATTTACTTGCGGTCCATTGGACCCCAGATGACCCAGAGTGTGGGTTTTACCAAGGGCCTGGATAGGGTTAAAGAAGGTACTATACAGAAAATGTTCCTGTTCTCGAAAAAAGCGATTAAATAATGTAATATTGTTATATTTGGAATCCTACTTTCGTCACTGATAGGTAAAGTCTTGCACATGTTCGAACCACGCCCTCATAATATACAACCCATATGATTTTACTAACCACGATGTTGCTGTAATGTTTTTAATTATTTGATAACTAAAGGCTGCCATGCAACTGGATATTTTTGTGCACAAATATATGTATATTTTATTGAATGTGTTTCTTCAATTTATTCTTTCTTGAGGAAAACAGTAGAATTGAGTTTCTACATTCCAGTAAGCATCATGGATAGTAACTGCGTTGTCTAGAATGTTATATAATAACCGTGATCCTGGTATATTCCAGGTTCGCACTTGCTCTGGCTGGAGAGAACTACACCATCGTGGCGTGTGGGGTGGGGGAGAGGGAGGGAGAGGCGCTCCCCCCACGGGACATCACCTACAAAATGTGAGTTCTCTGTGCATTTAGGACGAATTTTAAAGTATGTTGTCAGTTTTAAATAAAGATGAAATTATATAATTTTGAAGTGAAGAAAGAAATGTGTATACTAGGGTTGGGTTGGTGACGTATTTCACTCTCTTTTGTCGTTTGAGATAATTGGAACATAATATCTGAGCGTCTTTTATCTAAAACAAAGGAGTTGCTTACCTTGATCTCGAGTTAGAAAATTGTAAATCACACCCCACAACAATAACTCTGCCCTGACTCGAGAGTGTTCATAAAAGTTATAGGAGAAGATTCCTTTGTAGAGGACACAAGAGCTGTCTTCGCCTCGAGTGTTTGCTAAAAGCCATATATCATGTCGGGTTATGAAAAGACGGTCACCAGGTTTTGTCTTAACTTGTGTAAACTAAACAAAGTCACATCTGTTGTCTTTGAAGGTTCTAGGATATCAACTTAAGAATGTTGTTGTACTTAAACTAAGTAGAACTCGAAAGTTATCTCTTTGAATATTTATATTTTTCGTTCAAGATGTTTATGTATTTAACAATATGATTGTATTTATTCAAGTGGAACCTGAATGTGTGACCTTTCACTATTTATCTATATACTACATACTTATTTTACGATAATTCACAGTTGTCTTTTGAAGGAGAAATATTAAAATCCCCATTAAGACATCAAACTCAATAATGTATTCCGTTTTCAGAAACAAGACAACCATAATGGCCTCGCACGGCTTCCATAATGACGTCATCTACTTCAACCGGGACATGCAAGCTAAGATAGATGTATGTCAAGATCATCATGATCACGTGACTAGCCAGCTTTCTCCTGTGTAGACTTATTTTCTATACTCGACACAGTAGAGTTTCAATATCTATAATAGCGTCTTGAGCAAGCATTAAATGTATGGAAGAGTGCGGGACATAAATATCCCCTATTATATTGATACTTTTAAAAAATAATCTTTAATACTAATTTCGTCCTTGGTCAATATTGTTTTCGCGGGTCCAAAAAAACAGGTCATCGCCAGTCTATAATTGTATACTGTTAGAACGTATGAAGTCAGTTCTCTGGTTTTGATGTCTGTTTGCGTTAAATGAGACCGTCTTTTCTTCCAATTTACCCCTGTAATAATACAACCTTCTTCTTCTTCAATTCTGATTGGTTGCAATCAATTTAGTTGTCTAATCGAGGACACTGTTTCAACCATAGTTGTCCAATTAGGAACGTCGTTTCAATCAATGTAGCCACCCGAGTTCTGTGCGATCCTACATCTTAACACATGACTACTGCCCCTTTAACACAGGAGTCTTTGTAATTCCATTAGGTGCTAGATGTTTTACTTTCCCCGTTATTTATTTTAAAGGGGCAGTAGCACGTTTTTTTTGCTGAAATAAGTTGATAAAATGTATTTGAAAAATAATGTCACTAATAGTAAACCACCCTTCTCTCTTCGGAAAATCAAGTTTAAAATGAGTGTACATGGTTCCAAAAAGCTATGGGAATCGTTTCTGTAATTCGAAATAATAAATTGTGTTCACAATAAAATGGCCGCCATGCAATTTTGGCTTAATACGCAACATCGTTATTACCACTACGGATATTTGGTTTGTTTAATAAGATGTTTTACCCTCTAAAGTAAATATAAATGACATAAACTATCATTGTAAATGGGAAAATTGAAAAAAGAAAATTTGCAAAAAACGTGCTACTGTCCCTTTAAGATGGGTTCATATCAATCGTCTGTTATTCTATCCAGCAATGTGTGGCGACGCTGGGAAAGCCGATGTCTCTTCTAGGAATGGCTGGGATCATCAAGGCACTGCTGTACAACCGGAAGTTCAACACATTCTTCAAATGCAACATCCTGACGGGGCTAGACCAACACGGTAAGCGGTTATCTGTGGTTTAAACATATATCATTTCAATGAAAATGAAATCGGGATTGGTAAACAAGCAAACACTTCATATGTGAATGGCGCTCCCGATGATCTATGTGACAAGTGTGTACACATTTGAGATTTTGGGTTCGATGTTCAACTCTTGTATTTGCGAATGTAATCAGCATTTGACTCTCTTTGTTTTATTGGTATTTTGGAAAAGATAACAACTTCTCTATTCGTAAATTGCGACACTTCGGCACGTTGGTTTAGTTTTTAGGCAACTCATAACATCGTTTATGACGTCATGTCACCAAGACAAAGCAATGTTTTGTCCAAGAGCTTCGCATGCAAAATATGAACCCCGATATGACTACCTTCCCAGGTAATCGATAACACTTTAAAACATTTCTTTGGTAAGTGAAATGATGCGTATTCACTTTATCCCCTGGCTGTATGGACGGACATGGTTGATGACGTCATCTCACCAAGATCAAAGTGATGACGTGGAACGCTTTATGCGAAATGTGAATCCAGATATGATTTCCCTCGTCTATCTTTTGAACATTTCTTTGGTAACTGCCATGGTTACAAGGTTACAAGTGTGCTATTGTGATTTGATTTATGTTGCTGTACCAGGTTGGGACTGTATCTACAATATATATATTTATATATATAAATATATATATATAAGTATGAGTATGGGAGGTTGGCCTTAGTGTGACGTTCGTGGGAACTCTTAAAGTGAGGATATTGTTTTGTATCCGTAGGTTTATGGTAGATGTCAGTGATAATACTTGTCCCTTCTTTTTTTTATCAATATGTCTAGAAATGGGAGTTCGTGCTTGTTTGTGTCCATTGTAAATTTAATTTTAGGATGTAGGCCTTGTAGGGATTTTACAATTTATTTTATGTCTATATTTTTGTTTTCCCAAAATATAAAGCAATCATCTAGATATCGTTTCCATTGGGCACGGTAATTATCTGCAAATGTTTTACCAGAACTGGTTTCCAAATCTGAATAGAGTCTTTCTTCTAAGAAACCCAGCACCATGTTTTCATAAACTGGAGCAAATTTTGTTCCCATGGCTGTCCCAAGTATCTGAATGAATGATGTATCATTAAAGTTGAATGTATAGTTTTCAAGGATAAACTGGAATCAATTATGAAGTTTTTCTGATCAATGTCATTTAGATACTTTGAGAGCCAAAAGTCAAAGGCCTCTAAAGTTACCTAAATCATTTGGAATGTTGCTGTAAAGAGATGTAACATCAAAACTCACTAGTAGTGTGTCTTCATTAACTGAAACTGGAATATGGTTTAGGAAATCCAAGTCATATATATATATATATATATATATATATATATATATTTATATAGAAAAGAGTAAACATCAGATGGTTTTGACTGGATCAATCTTCTTTAATACAATATGATGAGCTCATTTCGACCAGTATATCGGTCTTTTCAAGTACAAGGTGGGGTGTATCTGCAATATATATTAAACTTATATTGTACCAGGTGGGGTGTATCTACACTATATATATACTTATATTGTCCCAGGTGGGGTGTATCTACACTATATATATACTTATATTGTACCAGGTGGGGTGTATCTACACTATATATATACTTATATTGTACCAGGTGGGGTGTATCTACACTATATATATACTTATATTGTACCAGGTGGGGTGTATCTACACTATATATATACTTATATTGTCCCAGGTGGGGTGTATCTACACTATATATATACTTATATTGTACCAGGTGGGGTGTATTTACACTATATATATATATACTTATATTGTACCAGGTGGGTTGTATCTACACTATATATATACTTATATTGTACCAGGTGGGGTGTATCTACACTATATATATACTTATATTGTACCAGGTGGGGTGTATCTACACTATATATATACTTATATTGTCCAAGGTGGGGTGTATCTACACTATATATATACTTATATTGTACCAGGTGGGGTGTATCTACACTATTTATATAATTATATTGTACCAGGTGGGTGTATCTACACTATATATATACTTATATTGTACCAGGTGGGATGTATCTTCACTATATATATACTTATATTGTTCCAGGTGGGGGCTGTATCTACGAGTTCGACCAGTTGGGGGGTTACAAGAGACAGGCGTATGCAGCCGGAGGGTCTCACTCGATCAACATGAAGAACCTCCTGACCAGAACGGTAAACTTGTGAATTACAGATACTTATATATACTGGACACCAAGCCTATCCCTATCATAACAATTCATCTTCATATCGCATGTATATATTGTTTCATATCGTACCTGCTAATATATCTGTATCAAATATTCATTATATATACAATACGATACCTGCTCTAGGGAATGAATATACTTATCAAATATATCAAATATCAGATATGCAGTATAACGTATATTATCTCCAAGTTGATGTGATACAAAGCAAATGTAATCACGAGGTGGAACTCACTTTAGTCAATACTTGAGTTCATATCAGATACCCGACCATTTCAAATATTTTATCACCATTTCAAATATTTTATCACCGTAATGCATCGTGGGAATTATGGTCGCCAAAATAAACAGGGCATATTCTGTTCTTGGCCCCTCCACTGTTGAGTCTTAGAACAAGTTTTCTTTTCATAATGCTATAATATCCCAGCTTTTTCATGGCGTTGATATTTTCTGTTGCTTTTGTCATAAAACTCTCGATTTTATTATTTTTGATTTAATTACACTCAACTGTGCTTCTCTTCATCTGTCTCGTATCGTGTCACGTGACCATGCTTAATACAATAATATATGACCTCAACTTTCCCGAAATATCCCTTTTGTCATGACATAATGTTTCGATTGTTCTTATCATACGTTGTAGTCAAATACTGAAATTGAAGTTTATTATATACTTTAAATCCTTTAAAACATTATTTTGAATTCTATATTGTGTGTTCTGATTCCAGCTTCTCTTCTACAAGGTAAGATTGAGAGGTCGCCAGCATACTAATCCACATCCTCGGTAACCAGGGTTTTATTTATGCTTCGTTACCATCACATAGGTGGAGAGTAACGGAGCATATATAAACCCTGGGTAACCGAGGATGACTAATCAACTACCGTCCGGGATTTGACCCCTTCTGCAAATACTCTCTTTCTTTCTGAACAATTTAAGGTTCCTCTCTCAAATTTCAATCGCCGATTACAGGATACCAATCATATATTAAGTTATCCAATAAGCAATCTCATTAAAATCAGATGGAACATAACACCCGTACCTCTCTGCGCTCTGAGTAGCTCTTGGTGTGGGTCATGCCTTTTGACTTCGACCGTGACCTTCAACCTTCCTTAAAGGTCAACATCGTCCCGGTCCGAAAACTTTCTAGCCTCGTCGTTGATTGGCTGGAGTGAAAGGTCACAAGACAGCACATAGCAGTCCTCAGATCGAGGACTCGTCCAGCTGCGGTTACTGCTACATTCGGTTGAATGAGATTGATTTCAGCTCAACGTTTCTAACTCAGTCGTCAGTTACCTCGTCATTTAGAATCAATCAAGTTCTTCAAATGAGGCTCTTTATCTTGCTTCGTTCAAAGGCGAAATTCTATGTAAGAAATAAACCATACATATCGCGCCCTGAAAAAGAAAAACGATATATTTGCATGTGCATGTGTCTTTATATAATGATTCTAAATCTCATCGCTTTGTCTCATCCATATCATTGCCTCACATTTAGAAACACTCATTTGCAATCATTTAATTTGTGAATGTTACCCCTTCGGTTCCACATTCGCCAGACCATCAACACCATTGCTCCATATTTGCCCCTGTGTCACTCTTGACGATGTTTAATGTTTTTATTCTTTCAATCAAGCCTCCAGACCCAATCAGTTTCTGTTTCTGCACCACTAAACATTAGCCACATCGTTAGATATATACTTGCAAGCATGCCGCATGTGTACCCCAGTTCCAATCATTTTCTCTAAGGAAGTAAACTTGCATGAGTTGTCCTTCTTCAGGCAATCTTCCTGAAACTACTTCCTACCAGATAGGTACTTTCCCAGCATGCAACTGAGCATTTTCCGGAAGTACACTGAAATTGCTCTATACAGACCCCCGCTGCATGTTCTTCATGGTTCTGTGTATTTAAAGTGAACATTTTATCGATTATTTTTCACGTGGAGACCATTTTGATGACAGAGTTCAAATACTGCAAGGTTTTTACAAGGGTATATCAAAGGTTTATCTTTTGTTTGGGAATATTTTGAAAGAAGGAGCTATTAAAGCAAACAACGTAGATCTGGGCTCTGTTCCATAACATCCATAACAGCGAGCGCTAAATAATCGCTCATTGAGCTATTAAACCTCTCTTGGACGCGATTGCTCAAAGTAGCGCTACGTAGCAAGGCGAGCAAACTTCGAGGGATTTGCACTGCGTCGCTCAAAAGAGAAAGAGCGCTACTTGAGCGCTACCTAAGCGCTACTGGAGCGCTACATTGAGCGATCAATGAGCAATTTAAAGCGCTCGCTGTTATTGAACAGAGCCCCGCTGCAACGTTTCAGGGTTGATCAACCGATTTATCAGAATATTCGCCTAACAAGAACCGTGTATAAAAACAAATGTTAAACATTTCCGTTAGCATCAATTGACATGATGGTGGGGTTGTTGTTCTAGGTGCAGATGATTAACTCGATCTTGGTTCTCTTTTAGAAATCACTGAGGATTTAGAGGGTTCTATTTTTTTTAGGAAACGAAATTCTCATTTCACTTCTTGAACAACAACAAAATGGCTGATATATAGGCTATACATTTCTGCTTTTAGCCCGCATTTCTAAGCCAAGTGGGGCTCTTTGATGAACAAGTGCCCTCCGCATGGTTAACCAATATAAATAATTCATATTATTTAGATTGCTGGTTAACAATCACTTATTGATTCACATTTGACAACCGTTGACGTTCCTTTGCAGATCGCATTGTCAGATTCCCGCGCAATTCAGGTTCCGGTCGAAGAAAACGAGGCTGTGGCCATCTTAACAGACGTCTTCCGTTCAGCCGCTAAACAGAAAATATTCAACGGATTCGCAGTCGCCATTCATCGCATTACATCGTCCGGCGTCGTGGAGGAGTTTAGACGAGTCGGAAGCTGAAATATAGACTATATTCATATACCAGAGAGAGAGAGTTATGGTGATGGACTGAGTGTATACAGGACCTACAATAAACGTCCTTAGTTGTATGAAATGATATTCTTATAGTTTATAAAAAACGAAATGGAAAATGTACGAATGAGAACAAATTTATAAAATGAAGAAAATAAATTACATTTAACTATTAAAATGAAGAGAAGTGTCGATATTATTTGTAACTGACAGCGACTGATGAAATGGAAAGATACAAATGGTGACATTGAAAAACTCGACTGATGGCGTGAACTGGGGAGATACATATAGGGCCTAAAGGTGACAGTGAACAACTCGACTGATGGCGTGAACTGGGGAGATACTAATATGGCCTAAAGGTGACAGTGAACAACTCGACTGATGGCGTGAACTGGGGAGATACATATAGGGCCTAAAGGTGACAGTGAACAACTCGACTGATGGCGTGAACTGGGGAGATACATGTAGGGCCTAATGGTGACAGTGAACAACTCGACTGATGGCGTGAACTGGGGAGATACAAATAGGGCCTAAAGGTGACAGTGAACAACTCGACTGATGGCGTGAACTGGGGAGATACATATAGGGCCTAAAGGTGACAGTGAACAACTCGACTGATGGCGTGAACTGGGGAGATACATATAGGGCCTAATGGTGACAGTGAACAACTCGACTGATGGCGTGAACTGGGGAGATACATATAGGGCCTAATGGTGACAGTGAACAACTCGACTGATGGCGTGAACTTGGGAGATACATATAGGGCCTAATGGTGACAGTGAACAACTCGACTGATGGCGTGAACTGGGGAGATACATATAGGGCCTAATGGTGACAGTGAACAACTCGACTGATGGGGTGAACTGGGGAGATACATATAGGGCCTAAAGGTGACAGTGAACAACTCGACTGATTGGGTGAACTGGGGAGATACATATAGGGCCTAAAGGTGACAGTGAACAACTCGACTGATGGCGTGAACTGGGGAGATACATATAGGGCCTAAAGGTGACAGTGAACAACTCGACTGATGGCGTGAACTGGGGAGATACATGTAGGGCCTAATGGTGACAGTGAACAACTCGACTGATGGCGTGAACTTGGGAGATACATATAGGGCCTTAAGGTGACAGTGAACAACTCGACTAATGGCGTGAACTGGGGAGATACATATAGGGCCTAAAGGTGACAGTGAACAACTCGACTGATGGCGTGAACTGGGGAGATACATATAGGGCCTAAAGGTGACAGTGAACAACTCGACTGATGGCGTGAACTGGGGAGATACATATAGGGCCTAATGGTGACAGTGAACAACTCGACTGATGGCGTGAACTGAGGAGATACATATAGGGCCTAATGGTGACAGTGAACAACTCGACTGATGACGTGAACTGGGGAGATACATGTAGGGCCTAATTGTGACAGTGAACAACTCGACTGATGGCGTGAACTGGGGAGATACATATAGGGCCTTAAGGTGACAGTGAACAACTCGACTAATGGCGTGAACTGGGGATATACATATAGGGCCTAAAGGTGACAGTGAACAACTCGACTGATGGCGTGAACTGGGGAGATACATATAGGGCCTAAAGGTGACAGTGAACAACTCGACTGATGGCGTGAACTGGGGAGATATATATAGGGCCTAAAGGTGACAGTGAACAACTCTACTGATGGCGTGAACTGGGGAGATACATATAGGGCCTAAAGGTGACAGTGAACAACTCGACTAATGGCGTGAACTGGGGAGATACATATAGGGCCTAATGATGACAGTGAACAACTCGACTAATGGCGTGAATTGGGGAGATACATATAGGGCCTAAAGGTGATAGTGAACAACTCGACTAATGGCGTGAATTGGGGAGATACATATAGGGCCTAATGGTGACAGTGAACAACTCGACTGATGGCGTGAACTGGGGAGATACATATAGGGCCTAAAGGTGACAGTGAACAACTCGACTGATGGCGTGAACTGGGGAGATACATATAGGGCCTAATGGTGACAGTGAACAACTCGACTGATGGCGTGAACTGGGGAGATACATATAGGGCCAAAAGGTGACAGTGAACAACTCTACTGATGGCGTGAACTGGGGAGATACATATAGGGCCTTAAGGTGACAGTGACGACTCGACTAATAGCGTGAACTGGGGAGATACATATAGGGCCTAAAGGTGACAGTGAACAACTCGACTGATGGCGTGAACTGGGGAGATACATATAGGGCCTAATGGTGACAGTGAACAACTCGACTGATGTCGTGAACTGGGGAGATACATATATGGCCTAATGGTGACAGTGAACAACTCGACTGATGGCGTGAACTGGGGATATACATATAGGGCCTTAAGGTGACAGTGAACAACTCGACTGATGGCGTGACCGGGGAGATACATATAGGGCCTAAAGGTGACAGTGAACAACTCGACTGATGGCGTGAACTGGGGAGATACATATAGGGCCTAAAGGTGACAGTGAACAACTCGACTGATGGCATGAACTTGGGAGATACATATAGGGCCTAAAGGTGACAGTGAACCACTCGACTGATGGCGTGAACTGGGGAGATACATATAGGGCCTAATGGTGACAGTGAACAACTCGACTAATGGCGTGAACTGGGGAGATACATATAGGGCCTAAAGGTGACAGTGAACAACTCGACTAATGGCGTGAACTGGGGAGATACATATAGGGCCTAATGGTGACAGTGAACAACTCGACTGATGGCGTGAACTGGGGAGATACACAGGGCCTAATGGTGACAGTGAACAACTCGACTAATGGCGTGAACTGGGGAGATACATATAGGGCCTAAAGGTGACAGTGAACAACTCGACTGATGGCGTGAACTGGGGAGATACATATAGGGCCTAAAGGTGACAGTGAACAACTCGACTGATGGCGTGAACTGGGGAGATACATATAGGGCCTAAAGGTGACAGTGAACAACTCTACTGATGGCGTGAACTGGGGAGATACATATAGGGCCTAAAGGTGACAGTGAACAACTCGACTAATGGCGTGAACTGGGGAGATACATATAGGGCCTAATGGTGACAGTGAACAACTCGACTAATGGCGTGAATTGGGGAGATACATATAGGGCCTAAAGGTGATAGTGAACAACTCGACTAATGGCGTGAATTGGGGAGATACATATAGGGCCTAATGGTGACAGTGAACAACTCGACTGATGGCGTGAACTGGGGAGATACATATAGGGCCTAAAGGTGACAGTGAACAACTCGACTGATGGCGTGAACTGGGGAGATACATATAGGGCCTAATGGTGACAGTGAACAACTCGACTGATGGCGTGAACTGGGGAGATACATATAGGGCCTAAAGGTGACAGTGAACAACTCGACTGATGGCGTGAACTGGGGAGATACATATAGGGCCTTAAGGTGACAGTGAACAACTCGACTGATGGCGTGAACTGGGGCGATACATATAGGGCCTAAAGGTGACAGTGAACAACTCGACTGATGGCGTGAACTGGGGAGATACATATAGGGCCTAGTGGTGACAGTGAACAACTCGACTGATGTCGTGAACTGGGGAGATACATATATGGCCTAATGGTGACAGTGAACAACTCGACTGATGGCGTGAACTGGGGAGATACATATAGGGCCTAATGGTGACAGTGAACAACTCGACTGATGTCGTAAACTGGGGAGATACATATACGGCCTAAAGGTGACAGTGAACAACTCGACTGATGGCGTGAACTGGGGAGATACATATAGGGCCTAATGGTGACAGTGAACAACTCGACTGATGGCGTGAACTTGGGAGATACATATAGGGCCTAATGGTGACAGTGAACAACTCGACTGATGGCGTGAACTGGGGAGATACATATACGGCCTAAAAGTGACAATGAACAATTCGACTGAAGGCGTGAACTGGGGAGATACATATAGGGCCTAATGGTGACAGTGAACAACTCGACTGATGGCGTGAACTGGGGAGATACATATAGGGCCTAAAGGTGACAGTGAACAACTCGACTGATGGCGTGAACTGGGGAGATACATATAGGGCCTAATGGTGACAGTGAACAACTCGACTGATGGCGTGAACTGGGGAGATACATATAGGGCCTAAAGGTGACAGTGAACAACTCTACTGATGGCGTGAACTGGGGAGATACATATAGGGCCTTAAGGTGACAGTGAACAACTCGACTAATGGCGTGAACTGGGGAGATACATATAGGGCCTAAAGGTGACAGTGAACAACTCGACTAATGGCGTGAACTGGGGAGATACATATAGGGCCTAATGGTGACAGTGAACAACTCGACTGATGGCGTGAACTGGGGAGATACACAGGGCCTAATGGTGACAGTGAACAACTCGACTAATGGCGTGAACTGGGGAGATACATATAGGGCCTAAAGGTGACAGTGAACAACTCGACTGATGGCGTGAACTGGGGAGATACATATAGGGCCTAAAGGTGACAGTGAACAACTCGACTGATGGCGTGAACTGGGGAGATACATATAGGGCCTAAAGGTGACAGTGAACAACTCTACTGATGGCGTGAACTGGGGAGATACATATAGGGCCTAAAGGTGACAGTGAACAACTCGACTAATGGCGTGAACTGGGGAGATACATATAGGGCCTAATGGTGACAGTGAACAACTCGACTAATGGCGTGAATTGGGGAGATACATATAGGGCCTAAAGGTGATAGTGAACAACTCGACTAATGGCGTGAATTGGGGAGATACATATAGGGCCTAATGGTGACAGTGAACAACTCGACTGATGGCGTGAACTGGGGAGATACATATAGGGCCTAAAGGTGACAGTGAACAACTCGACTGATGGCGTGAACTGGGGAGATACATATAGGGCCTAATGGTGACAGTGAACAACTCGACTGATGGCGTGAACTGGGGAGATACATATAGGGCCTAAAGGTGACAGTGAACAACTCGACTGATGGCGTGAACTGGGGAGATACATATAGGGCCTTAAGGTGACAGTGAACAACTCGACTGATGGCGTGAACTGGGGAGATACATATAGGGCCTAAAGGTGACAGTGAACAACTCGACTGATGGCGTGAACTGGGGAGATACATATAGGGCCTAGTGGTGACAGTGAACAACTCGACTGATGTCGTGAACTGGGGAGATACATATATGGCCTAATGGTGACAGTGAACAACTCGACTGATGGCGTGAACTGGGGAGATACATATAGGGCCTAATGGTGACAGTGAACAACTCGACTGATGTCGTAAACTGGGGAGATACATATACGGCCTAAAGGTGACAGTGAACAACTCGACTGATGGCGTGAACTGGGGAGATACATATAGGGCCTAATGGTGACAGTGAACAACTCGACTGATGGCGTGAACTTGGGAGATACATATAGGGCCTAATGGTGACAGTGAACAACTCGACTGATGGCGTGAACTGGGGAGATACATATACGGCCTAAAAGTGACAATGAACAATTCGACTGAAGGCGTGAACTGGGGAGATTCATATAGGGCCTAATGGTGACAGTGAACAACTCGACTGATGGCGTGAACTGGGGAGATACATATAGGGCCTAAAGGTGACAGTGAACAACTCGACTGATGGCGTGAACTGGGGAGATACATATAGGGCCTAATGGTGACAGTGAACAACTCGACTGATGGCGTGAACTGGGGAGATACATATAGGGCCTAAAGGTGACAGTGAACAACTCTACTGATGGCGTGAACTGGGGAGATACATATAGGGCCTTAAGGTGACAGTGAACAACTCGACTAATGGCGTGAACTGGGGATATACATATAGGGCCTAAAGGTGACAGTGAACAACTCGACTGATGGCGTGAACTGGGGAGATACATATAGGGCCTAAAGGTGACAGTGAACAACTCGACTGATGGCGTGAACTGGGGAGATATATATAGGGCCTAAAGGTGACAGTGAACAACTCTACTGATGGCGTGAACTGGGGAGATACATATAGGGCCTAAAGGTGACAGTGAACAACTCGACTAATGGCGTGAACTGGGGAGATACATATAGGGCCTAATGATGACAGTGAACAACTCGACTAATGGCGTGAATTGGGGAGATACATATAGGGCCTAAAGGTGATAGTGAACAACTCGACTAATGGCGTGAATTGGGGAGATACATATAGGGCCTAATGGTGACAGTGAACAACTCGACTGATGGCGTGAACTGGGGAGATACATATAGGGCCTAAAGGTGACAGTGAACAACTCGACTGATGGCGTGAACTGGGGAGATACATATAGGGCCTAATGGTGACAGTGAACAACTCGACTGATGGCGTGAACTGGGGAGATACATATAGGGCCAAAAGGTGACAGTGAACAACTCTACTGATGGCGTGAACTGGGGAGATACATATAGGGCCTTAAGGTGACAGTGAACAACTCGACTAATAGCGTGAACTGGGGAGATACATATAGGGCCTAAAGGTGACAGTGAACAACTCGACTGATGGCGTGAACTGGGGAGATACATATAGGGCCTAATGGTGACAGTGAACAACTCGACTGATGTCGAGAACTGGGGAGATACATATATGGCCTAATGGTGACAGTGAACAACTCGACTGATGGCGTGAACTGGGGATATACATATAGGGCCTTAAGGTGACAGTGAACAACTCGACTGATGGCGTGACCGGGGAGATACATATAGGGCCTAAAGGTGACAGTGAACAACTCGACTGATGGCGTGAACTGGGGAGATACATATAGGGCCTAAAGGTGACAGTGAACAACTCGACTGATGGCATGAACTTGGGAGATACATATAGGGCTTAAAGGTGACAGTGAACCACTCGACTGATGGCGTGAACTGGGGAGATACATATAGGGCCTAATGGTGACAGTGAACAACTCGACTAATGGCGTGAACTGGGGAGATACATATAGGGCCTAAAGGTGACAGTGAACAACTCGACTAATGGCGTGAACTGGGGAGATACATATAGGGCCTAATGATGACAGTGAACAACTCGACTAATGGCGTGAATTGGGGAGATACATATAGGGCCTAAAGGTGATAGTGAACAACTCGACTAATGGCGTGAATTGGGGAGATACATATAGGGCCTAATGGTGACAGTGAACAACTCGACTGATGGCGTGAACTGGGGAGATACATATAGGGCCTAAAGGTGACAGTGAACAACTCGACTGATGGCGTGAACTGGGGAGATACATATAGGGCCTAATGGTGACAGTGAACAACTCGACTGATGGCGTGAACTGGGGAGATACATATAGGGCCAAAAGGTGACAGTGAACAACTCTACTGATGGCGTGAACTGGGGAGATACATATAGGGCCTTAAGGTGACAGTGAACAACTCGACTAATAACGTGAACTGGGGAGATACATATAGGGCCTAAAGGTGACAGTGAACAACTCGACTGATGGCGTGAACTGGGGAGATACATATAGGGCCTAATGGTGACAGTGAACAACTCGACTGATGTCGTGAACTGGGGAGATACATATATGGCCTAATGGTGACAGTGAACAACTCGACTGATGGCGTGAACTGGGGATATACATATAGGGCCTTAAGGTGACAGTGAACAACTCGACTGATGGCGTGACCGGGGAGATACATATAGGGCCTAAAGGTGACAGTGAACAACTCGACTGATGGCGTGAACTGGGGAGATACATATAGGGCCTAAAGGTGACAGTGAACAACTCGACTGATGGCATGAACTTGGGAGATACATATAGGGCCTAAAGGTGACAGTGAACCACTCGACTGATGGCGTGAACTGGGGAGATACATATAGGGCCTAATGGTGACAGTGAACAACTCGACTAATGGCGTGAACTGGGGAGATACATATAGGGCCTAAAGGTGACAGTGAACAACTCGACTAATGGCGTGAACTGGGGAGATACATATAGGGCCTAATGGTGACAGTGAACAACTCGACTGATGGCGTGAACTGGGGAGATACACAGGGCCTAATGGTGACAGTGAACAACTCGACTAATGGCGTGAACTGGGGAGATACATATAGGGCCTAAAGGTGACAGTGAACAACTCGACTGATGGCGTGAACTGGGGAGATACATATAGGGCCTAATGGTGACAGTGAACAACTCGACTGATGGCGTGAACTGGGGAGATACATATAGGGCCTAATGGTGACAGTGAACAACTCGGCTGATGGCGGGAACTGGGGAGATACATATAGGGCCTAAAGGTGACAGTGAACAACTCGGCTGATGGCGTGAACTGGGGAGATAGATATAGGGCCTTAAGGTGACAGTGAACAACTCGACTAATGGCGTGAACTGGGGAGATACATATAGGGCCTAAAGGTGACAGTGAACAACTCGACTGATGGCGTGAACTGGGGAGATACATATAGGGCCTAATGGTGACAGTGAACAACTCGACTGGTGTCGTGAACTGGGGAGATACATATATGGCCTAATGGTGACAGTGAACAACTCGACTGATGGCGTGAACTGGGGAGATACATATAGGGCCTTAAGGTGACAGTGAACAACTCGACTGATGGCGTGAACTGGGGAGATACATATAGGGCCTAAAGGTGACAGTGAACAACTCGACTGATGGCGTGAACTGGGGAGATACATATAGGGCCTAAAGGTGACAGTGAACAACTCGACTGATGGCATGAACTTGGGAGATACATATAGGGCCTAAAGGTGACAGTGAACAACTCGACTGATGGCGTTAACTGGGGAGATACATATAGGGCCTAATTGTGACAGTGAACAACTCGACTGATGGCGTGAACTGGGGAGATACACAGGGCCTAATGGTGACAGTGAACAACTCGACTGATGGCGTGAACTGGGGAGATACATACAGGGCCTAATGGTGACAGTGAACAACTCGACTGATGGCGTGAACTGGGGAGATACATATAGGGCCTAATGGTGACAGTGAACAACTCGACTGATGGCGTGAACTGAGGAGATACATATAGGGCCTAATGGTGACAGTGAACAACTCGACTGATGGGGTGAACGGGGGAGATACATATAGGGCCTAAAGGTGACAGTGAACAACTCGACTGATGGGGTGAACTGGGGATATACATATACGGCCTAATGGTGACAGTGAACAACTCGACTGATGTCGTGAACTGAGGAGATACATATAGGGCCTAATGGTGACAGTGAACAACTCGACTGATGGGGTGAACTGGGGAGATACATATAGGGCCTAAAGGTGACAGTGAACAACTCGACTGATGGCGTGAACTTGGGAGATACATATAGGGCCTAAAGGTGACAGTGAACAACTCGACTGATGACGTGAACTGGGGAGATACATATAGGGCCTAATGGTGACAGTGAACAACTCGACTGATGTCGTGAACTGGGGAGATACATATAGGGCCTAATGGTGACAGTGAACAACTCGACTGATGGCGTGAACTGGGGAGATACATATAGGGCCTAAAGGTATCAGTGAACAACTCGACTGATGGCGTGAACTGAGGAGATACATATAGGGTCTAATGGTGACAGTGAACAACTCGACTGATGGCGTGAACTTGGGAGATACATATAGGGTCTAATGGTGACAGTGAACAACTCGACTGATGGCGTGAACTGGGGAGATACATATAGGGCCTAATGGTGACAGTGAACAACTCGACTGATGTCGTAAACTGGGGAGATACATATACGGCCTTAAGGTGACAGTGAACAACTCGACTGATGGCGTGAACTGGGGAGATACATATAGGGCCTAATGGTGACAGTGAACAACTCGACTGATGGCGTGAACTTGGGAGATACATATAGGGCCTAATGGTGACAGTGAACAACTCGACTGATGGCGTGAACTGGGGAGATACATATACGGCCTAAAAGTGACAATGAACAATTCGACTGAAGGCGTGAACTGGGGAGATTCATATAGGGCCTAATGGTGACAGTGAACAACTCGACTGATGGCGTGAACTGGGGAGATACATATAGGGCCTAAAGGTGACAGTGAACAACTCGACTGATGGCGTGAACTGGGGAGATACATATAGGGCCTAATGGTGACAGTGAACAACTCGACTGATGGCGTGAACTGGGGAGATACATATAGGGCCTAAAGGTGACAGTGAACAACTCTACTGATGGCGTGAACTGGGGAGATACATATAGGGCCTTAAGGTGACAGTGAACAACTCGACTAATGGCGTGAACTGGGGAGATACATATAGGGCCTAAAGGTGACAGTGAACAACTCGACTGATGGCGTGAACTGGGGAGATACATATAGGGCCTAATGGTGACAGTGAACAACTCGACTGATGTCGTGAACTGGGGAGATACATATATGGCCTAATGGTGACAGTGAACAACTCGACTGATGGCGTGAACTGGGGAGATACATATAGGGCCTTAAGGTGACAGTGAACAACTCGACTGATGGCGTGAACTGGGGAGATACATATAGGGCCTAAAGGTGACAGTGAACAACTCGACTGATGGCGTGAACTGGGGAGATACATATAGGGCCTAAAGGTGACAGTGAACAACTCGACTGATGGCATGAACTTGGGAGATACATATAGGGCCTAAAGGTGACAGTGAACAACTCGACTGATGGCGTTAACTGGGGAGATACATATAGGGCCTAATGGTGACAGTGAACAACTCGACTGATGGCGTGAACTGGGGAGATACACAGGGCCTAATGGTAACAGTGAACAACTCGACTGATGGCGTGAACTGGGGAGATACATACAGGGCCTAATGGTGACAGTGAACAACTCGACTGATGGCGTGAACTGGGGAGATACATATAGGGCCTAATGGTGACAGTGAACAACTCGACTGATGGCGTGAACTGAGGAGATACATATAGGGCCTAATGGTGACAGTGAACAACTCGACTGATGGGGTGAACGGGGGAGATACATATAGGGCCTAAAGGTGACAGTGAACAACTCGACTGATGGGGTGAACTGGGGATATACATATACGGCCTAATGGTGACAGTGAACAACTCGACTGATGTCGTGAACTGAGGAGATACATATAGTGCCTAATGGTGACAGTGAACAACTCGACTGATGGGGTGAACTGGGGAGATACATATAGGGCCTAAAGGTGACAGTGAACAACTCGACTGATGGCGTGAACTTGGGAGATACATATAGGGCCTAAAGGTGACAGTGAACAACTCGACTGATGACGTGAACTGGGGAGATACATATAGGGCCTAATGGTGACAGTGAACAACTCGACTGATGTCGTGAACTGGGGAGATACATATAGGGCCTAATGGTGACAGTGAACAACTCGACTGATGGCGTGAACTGGGGAGATACATATAGGGCCTAAAGGTATCAGTGAACAACTCGACTGATGGCGTGAACTGAGGAGATACATATAGGGTCTAATGGTGACAGTGAACAACTCGACTGATGGCGTGAACTGGGGAGATACATATAGGGCCTAATGGTGACAGTGAACAACTCGACTGATGGCGTGAACTGGGGAGATACATATAGGGCCTAATGGTGACAGTGAACAACTCGGCTGATGGCGGGAACTGGGGAGATACATATAGGGCCTAAAGGTGACAGTGAACAACTCGGCTGATGGCGTGAACTGGGGAGATAGATATAGGGCCTTAAGGTGACAGTGAACAACTCGACTAATGGCGTGAACTGGGGAGATACATATAGGGCCTAAAGGTGACAGTGAACAACTCGACTGATGGCGTGAACTGGGGAGATACATATAGGGCCTAATGGTGACAGTGAACAACTCGACTGGTGTCGTGAACTGGGGAGATACATATAGGGCCTAATGGTGACAGTGAACAACTCGACTGATGGCGTGAACTGGGGAGATACATATAGGGCCTTAAGGTGACAGTGAACAACTCGACTGATGGCGTGAACTGGGGAGATACATATAGGGCCTAAAGGTGACAGTGAACAACTCGACTGATGGCGTGAACTGGGGAGATACATATAGGGCCTAAAGGTGACAGTGAACAACTCGACTGATGGCATGAACTTGGGAGATACATATAGGGCCTAAAGGTGACAGTGAACAACTCGACTGATGGCGTTAACTGGGGAGATACATATAGGGCCTAATTGTGACAGTGAACAACTCGACTGATGGCGTGAACTGGGGAGATACACAGGGCCTAATGGTGACAGTGAACAACTCGACTGATGGCGTGAACTGGGGAGATACATACAGGGCCTAATGGTGACAGTGAACAACTCGACTGATGGCGTGAACTGGGGAGATACATATAGGGCCTAATGGTGACAGTGAACAACTCGACTGATGGCGTGAACTGAGGAGATACATATAGGGCCTAATGGTGACAGTGAACAACTCGACTGATGGGGTGAACGGGGGAGATACATATAGGGCCTAAAGGTGACAGTGAACAACTCGACTGATGGGGTGAACTGGGGATATACATATACGGCCTAATGGTGACAGTGAACAACTCGACTGATGTCGTGAACTGAGGAGATACATATAGGGCCTAATGGTGACAGTGAACAACTCGACTGATGGGGTGAACTGGGGAGATACATATAGGGCCTAAAGGTGACAGTGAACAACTCGACTGATGGCGTGAACTTGGGAGATACATATAGGGCCTAAAGGTGACAGTGAACAACTCGACTGATGGCGTGAACTGGGGAGATACATATAGGGCCTAATGGTGACAGTGAACAACTCGACTGATGTCGTGAACTGGGGAGATACATATAGGGCCTAATGGTGACAGTGAACAACTCGACTGATGGCGTGAACTGGGGAGATACATATAGGGCCTAAAGGTATCAGTGAACAACTCGACTGATGGCGTGAACTGAGGAGATACATATAGGGTCTAATGGTGACAGTGAACAACTCGACTGATGGCGTGAACTTGGGAGATACATATAGGGTCTAATGGTGACAGTGAACAACTCGACTGATGGCGTGAACTGGGGAGATACATATAGGGCCTAATGATGACAGTGAACAACTCGACTGATGGCGTGAACTGAGGAGATACATATAGGGTCTAATGGTGACAGTGAACAACTCGACTGATGGCGTTAACTTGGGAGATACATATAGGAACTAATGGTGACAGTGAACAACTCGACTGATGGCGTGAACTGGGGAGATACATATAGGGCCTAATGGTGACAGTGAACAACTCGACTGATGGCGTGAACTGGGGAGATACACAGGGCCTAAAGGTGACAGTGAACAACTCGACTGATGGCGTGAACTGGGGAGATACATATAGGGCCTAATGGTGACAGTGAACAACTCGACTGATGGCGTGAACTGGGGAGATACACAGGGCCTAAAGGTGACAGTGAACAACTCGACTGATGGCGTGAACTGGGGAGATACATATAGGGCCTAATGGTGACAGTGAACAACTCGACTGATGGCGTGAACTGGGGAGATACACAGGGCCTAAAGGTGACAGTGAACAACTCGACTGATGGCGTGAACTGGGGAGATACATATACGGCCTAAAGGTGACAATGAACAATTCGACTGAAGGCGTGAACTGGGGAGATACATATACGGCCTAAAGGTGACAATGAACAATTCGACTGAAGGCGTGAACTGGGGAGATACATATAGGGCCTAATGGTGACAATGAACAACTCGACTGATGGCGTGAACTTGGGAGATACATATAGGGCCTAATGGTGACAGTGAACAACTCGACTGATGGCGTGAACTGGGGAGATACATATAGGGCCTAATGGTGACAGTGAACAACTCGACTGATGGCGTGAACTGGGGAGATACATATAGGGCCTAATGGTGACAGTGAACAACTCGACTGATGGCGTGAACTGAGCAGATACATATAGGGCCTAATGGTGACAGTGAACAACTCGACTGATGGCGTGAACTGGGGAGATACACAGGGCCTAAAGGTGACAGTGAACAACTCGACTGATGGCGTGAACTGGGGAGATACATATAGGGCCTAAAGGTGACAATGAACAACTCGACTGATGGCGAGAACTGGGGAGATACATATACGGCCTAAAGGTAACAGTGAACAACTCGACTGATGGCGTGAACTGGGGAGATACATATAGGGCCTAATGGTGACAGTGAACAACTCGACTGATGGCGTGAACTTGGGAGATACATATAGGGCCTAATGGTGACAGTGAACAACTCGACTGATGGCGTGAACTGGGGAGATACATATACGGCCTAAAAGTGACAATGAACAATTCGACTGAAGGCGTGAACTGGGGAGATACATATAGGGCCTAATGGTGACAGTGAACAACTCGACTGATGGCGTGAACTTGGGAGATACATATGGGGCCTAATGGTGACAGTGAACAACTCGACTGATGGCGTGAACTGGGGAGATACATATAGGGCCTAATGGTGACAGTGAACAACTCGACTGATGGCGTGAACTGGGGAGATACATATGGGGCCTAATGGTGACAGTGAACAACTCGACTGATGGCGTGAACTGGGGAGATACACAGGGCCTAATGGTGACAATGAACAATTCGACTGATGGCGTGAACTGGGGAGATACATATAGGGCCTAATGGTGACAGTGAACAACTCGACTGATGGCGTTAACTGGGGAGATACATATAGGGCCTAATGGTGACAGTGAACAACTCGACTGATGGCGTGAACTGGGGAGATACACAGGGCCTAATGGTGACAATGAACAATTCGACTGAAGGCGTGAACTGGGGAGATACATATAGGGCCTAATGGTGACAGTGAACAACTCGACTGATGGCGTGAACTGGGGAGATACACAGGGCCTAAAGGTGACAGTGAACAACTCGACTGATGGCGTGAACTGGGGAGATACATATAGGGCCTAATGGTGACAGTGAACAACTCGACTGATGGCGTGAACTGAGCAGATACATATAGGGCCTAATGGTGACAGTGAACAACTCGACTGATGGCGTGAACTGGGGAGATACACAGGGCCTAAAGGTGACAGTGAACAACTCGACTGATGGCGTGAACTGGGGAGATACATATAGGGCCTAAAGGTGACAATGAACAACTCGACTGATGGCGAGAACTGGGGAGATACATATACGGCCTAAAGGTAACAGTGAACAACTCGACTGATGGCGTGAACTGGGGAGATACATATAGGGCCTAATGGTGACAGTGAACAACTCGACTGATGGCGTGAACTTGGGAGATACATATAGGGCCTAATGGTGACAGTGAACAACTCGACTGATGGCGTGAACTGGGGAG
Organism: Gibbula magus; assembly: GCA_936450465.1. Lineage (NCBI taxonomy): Eukaryota > Metazoa > Mollusca > Gastropoda > Trochida > Trochidae > Gibbula > Gibbula magus. Next base: position 1,334,335 of record OW388301.1, read on the forward strand.
ATACATATACGGCCTAAAAGTGACAATGAACAATTCGACTGAAGGCGTGAACTGGGGAGATACATATAGGGCCTAATGGTGACAGTGAACAACTCGACTGATGGCGTGAACTTGGGAGATACATATGGGGCCTAATGGTGACAGTGAACAACTCGACTGATGGCGTGAACTGGGGAGATACATATAGGGCCTAATGGTGACAGTGAACAACTCGACTGATGGCGTGAACTGGGGAGATACATATGGGGCCTAATGGTGACAGTGAACAACTCGACTGATGGCGTGAACTGGGGAGATACACAGGGCCTAATGGTGACAATGAACAATTCGACTGATGGCGTGAACTGGGGAGATACATATAGGGCCTAATGGTGACAGTGAACAACTCGACTGATGGCGTTAACTGGGGAGATACATATAGGGCCTAATGGTGACAGTGAACAACTCGACTGATGGCGTGAACTGGGGAGATACACAGGGCCTAATGGTGACAATGAACAATTCGACTGAAGGCGTGAACTGGGGAGATACATATAGGGCCTAATGGTGACAGTGAACAACTCGACTGATGGCGTGAACTGGGGAGATACACAGGGCCTAAAGGTGACAGTGAACAACTCGACTGATGGCGTGAACTGGGGAGATACATATAGGGCCTAATGGTGACAGTGAACAACTCGACTGATGGCGTGAACTGGGGAGATACACATGGCCTAAAGGTGACAGTGAACAACTCGACTGATGGCGTGAACTGAGGAGATACATATAGGGTCTAATGGTGACAGTGAACAACTCGACTGATCGCGTGAACTGGGGAGATACATATAGGGCCTAATGGTGACAGTGAACAACTCGACTGATGGCGTGAACTGGGGAGATACATATAGGGCCTAATGGTGACAGTGAACAACTCGACTGATGGCGTGAACTTGGGAGATACACAGGGCCTAAAGATGACAATGAACAATTCGACTGAAGGCGTGAACTGAGGAGATACATATAGGGCCTAATGGTGACAGTGAACAACTCGACTGATGGCGTGAACTGGGGAGATACATATAGGGCCTAATGGTGACAGTGAACAACTAGACTGATGGCGTGAACTGGGGAGATACATATAGGGCCTAATGGTGACAGTGAACAACTCGACTGATGGCGTGAACTGAGGAGATACATATAGGGCCTAATGGTGACAGTGAACAACTAGACTGATGGCGTGAACTGGGGAGATACATATAGGGCCTAATGGTGACAGTGAACAACTCGACTGATGGCGTGAACTGAGGAGATACATATAGGGCCTAATGGTGACAGTGAACAACTCGACTGATGGTGTGAACTGGGGAGATACATATAGGGCCTAATGGTGACAGTGAACAACTCGACTGATGGCGTGAACTGGGGAGATACATAGGGCCTAATGGTGACAGGGAACAACTCGACTGATGGCGTGAACTGGGGAGATACATATAGGGCCTAATGGTGACAGTGAAGAATTCGACTGATGGCGTGAACTGGGGAGATACGTAGGGCCTAATGGTGACAGTGAACAACTCGACTGATGGCGTGAACTGGGGAGATACACAGGGCCTAATGGTGACAGTGAACAACTCGACTGATGGCGTGAACTGGGGAGATATATATAGGGCGTAAAGGTGACAGTGAACAACTCGACTGATGGCGTGAACTGGGGAGATACACAGGGCCTAAAGGTGACAGTGAACAACTCGACTGATGGCGTTAACTGGGGAGATACATATAGGGCCTAATGGTGACAGTGAACAACTCGACTGATGGCGTTAACTGGGGAGATACATAAAGGGCCTAAAGGTGACAATGAACAACTCGACTGATGGCGTGAACTGTGGAGATACATATAGGGCCTTATGGTGACAGTGAACAACTCGACTGATGGCGTTAACTGGGGAGATACATATAGGGCCTAATGGTGACAATGAACAATTCGACTGAAGGCGTGAACTTGGGAGATACATATAGGGCCTAAAGGTGACAGTGAACAACTCGACTGATGGCGTGAACTGGGGAGATACATATAGGGCCTAAAGGTGACAATGAACAACTCGACTGATGGCGTGAACTGGGGAGATACATATAGGGCCTTAAGGTGACAGTGAACAACTCGACTGATGGCGTGAACTGGGGAGATACATATAGGGCGTAAAGGTGACAGTGAATAACTCGACTGATGGCGTTAACTGAGGAGATACACAGGGCCTAAAGGTGACAATGAACAATTCGACTGAAGGCGTGAACTGGGGAGATACATATAGGGCCTAATGGTGACAATGAACAATTCGACTGAAGGCGTGAACTGGGGAGATACATATAGGGCCTAAGGTGACAGTGAACAACTCGACTGATGGCGTGAACTGGGGAGATACATATAGGGCCTAAAGGTGACAGTGAACAACTCGACTGATGGCGTGAACTGGGGAGATACATATAGGGCCTAAAGGTGACAGTGAACAACTCGACTGATGGCGTGAACTGGGGAGATACATATATGGCCTAATGGTGACAGTGAACAACTCGACTGATGGCGTGAACTGGGGAGTACACAGGGCCTAAATATGACAGTGAACAACTCGACTGATGGCGTGAACTGGTGAAATACATATAGGGCCTAATGGTGACAGTGAACAACTCGACTGATGGCGTGAACTTGGGAGATACACAGGGCCTAAAGGTGACAGTGAACAACTCGACTGATGGCGTGAACTGAGGAGATACATATAGGGCCTAATGGTGACAATGAACAATTCGACTGAAGGCGTGAACTGGGGAGATACATATAGGGCCTAATGGTGACAGTGAACAACTCGACTGATGGCGTGAACTTGGGAGATACATATAGGGCCTAATGGTGACAGTGAACAACTCGACTGATGGCGTGAACTGGGGAGTACAAAGGGCCTAAAGATGACAGTGAACAACTCGACTGATGGCGTGAACTGGGGAGATACATATAGGGCCTAATGGTGACAGTGAACAACTCGACTGATGGCGTGAACTGGGGAGATACACAGGGCCTAATGGTGACAGTGAACAACTCGACTGATGGCGTGAATTGGGGAGATACACAGGGCCTAAAGGTGACAGTGAACAACTCGACTGATGGCGTGAACTGAGGAGATACATATAGGGCCTAATGGTGACAGTGAACAACTCGACTGATGGCGTGAACTGGGGAGATACATATAGGGCCTAATGGTGACAGTGAACAACTCGACTGATGGCGTGAACTTGGGAGATACACAGGGCCTAAAGGTGACAGTGAACAACTCGACTGATGGCGTGAACTGAGGAGATACATATAGGGTCTAATGGTGACAATGAACAACTCGACTGATGGCGTGAACTGGGGACATACATATAGGGCCTAATGGTGACAGTGAACAACTCGACTGATGGCGTGAACTGGGGAGATACACAGGGCCTAATGGTGACAGTGAACAACTCGACTGATGGCGTGAACTGAGGAGATACATATAGGGTCTAATGGTGACAGTGAACAACTCGACTGATGGCGTTAACTGGGGAGATACATATAGGGCCTAATGGTGAAAGTGAACAACTCGACTGATGGCGTGAACTGGGGAGATACATATACGGCCTAAAGGTGACAATGAACAATTCGACTGAAGGCGTGAACTGGGGAGATACATATAGGGCCTAATGGTGACAGTGAACAACTCGATTGATGGCGTGAACTTGGGAGATACATATAGGGCCTAATGGTGACAGTGAACAACTCGACTGATGGCGTGAACTGGGGAGATACATATAGGGCCTAATGGTGACAGTGAACAACTCGACTGATGGCGTGAACTGGGGAGATACATATAGGGCCTAACGGTGACAGTGAACAACTCGACTGATGGCGTGAACTGGGGAGATACATATAGGGCCTAATGGTGACAGTGAACAACTCGACTGATGGCGTTAACTGGGGAGATACACAGGGCCTAAAGGTGACAGTGAACAACTCGACTGATGGCGTAAACTGGGGAGATACACAGGGCCTAAAGGTGACAGTGAACAACTCGACTGATGGCGTGAACTGGGGAGATACACATAGGGCCTAATGGTGACAGTGAACAACTCGACTGATGGCGTGAACTGGGGAGATACACAGGGCCTAAAGGTGACAGTGAACAACTCGACTGATGGCGTGAACTGAGGAGATACATATAGGGTCTAATGGTGACAGTGAACAACTCGACTGATGGCGTTAACTGGGGAGATACATATAGGGCCTAATGGTGACAGTGAACAACTCGACTGATGGCGTGAACTGGGGAGATACACAGGGCCTTAAGGTGACAATGAACAATTCGACTGATGGCGTGAACTGAGGAGATACATATAGGGTCTAATGGTGACAGTGAACAACTCGACTGATGGCGTGAACTGAGGATATACATATAGGGACTAATGGTGACAGTGAACAACTCGACTGATGGCGTGAACTGGGGAGATACACAGGGCCTAAAGGTGACAATGAACAATTCGACTGATGGCGTGAACTGGGGAGATACATATAGGGCCTAATGGTGACAGTGAACAATTCGACTGATGGCGTGAACTGGGGAGATACATATAGGGCCTAATGATGACAGTGAACAACTCGACTGATGGCGTGAACTGGGGAGATACACAGGGCCTAAAGGTGACAGTGAACAACTCGACTGATGGCGTGAACTGGGGAGATACATATAGGGCCTAATGGTGACAGTGAACAACTCGACTGATGGCGTGAACTGGGGAGATACACAGGGCCTAAAGATGACAATGAACAATTCGACTGAAGGCGTGAACTGGGGAGATACATATAGGGCCTAATGGTGACAGTGAACAACTCGACTGATGGCGTGAACTGGGGAGATACACAGGGCCGAAAGGTGACAGTGAACAACTCGACTGATGGCGTGAACTGGGGAGATACATATAGGGCCTAATGGTGACAATGAACAATTCGACTGAAGGCGTGAACTGGGGAGATACATATAGGGCCTAATGGTGACAGTGAACAACTCGACTGATGGCGTGAACTGGGGAGATCCATATAGGGCCTAATGGTGACAGTGAACAGCTCGACTGATGGCGTGAACTGGGGAGATACACAGGGCATAAAGGTGACAGTGAACAACTCGACTGATGGCGTGAACTGAGGAGATACATATAGGGCCTAATGGTTACAGTGAACAACTCGACTGATGGCCTGAACTGAGGAGATACATATAGGGCCTAATGGTGAAAGTGAACAACTCGACTGATGGCGTGAACTGGGGAGATACATATAGGGCCTAATGGTGACAATGAACAATTCGACTGAAGGCGTGAACTGGGGAGATACATATAGGGCCTAATGGTGACAGTGAACAACTCGACTGATGGCGTGAACTGAGGAGATACATATAGGGCCTAATGGTGACAGTGAACAACTCGACTGATGGCGTGAACTGGGGAGTACACAGGGCCTAAAGATGACAGTGAACAACTCGACTGATGGCGTGAACTGGGGAGATACATATAGGGCCTAATGGTGACAGTGAACAACTCGACTGATGGCGTGAACTGGGGAGATACAAAGGGCCTAATGGTGACAGTGAACAACTCGACTGATGGCGTGAACTGGGGAGATACACAGGGCCTAAAGGTGACAGTGAACAACTCGACTGATGGCGTGAACTGAGGAGATACATATAGGGCCTAATGGTGACAGTGAACAACTCGACTGATGGCGTGAACTGGGGAGATACACAGGGCCTAAAGGTGACAGTGAACAACTCGACTGATGGCGTGAACTGAGGAGATACATATAGGGTCTAATGGTGACAGTGAACAACTCGACTGATGGCGTGAACTTGGGAGATACATATAGGGCCTAATGGTGACAGTGAACAACTCGACTGATGGCGTGAACTGGGGAGATACACAGGGCCTAAAGGTGACAATGAACAATTCGACTGATGGCGTGAACTGAGGAGATACATATAGGGTCAAATGGTGACAGTGAACAACTCGACTGATGGCGTGAACTGAGGAGATACATATAGGGCCTAATGGTGACAGTGAACAACTCGACTGATGGCGTGAACTGGGGAGATACATATAGGGCCTAATGGTGACAGTGAACAACTCGACTGATGGCGTGAACTGGGGAGATACACAGGGCCTAAAGGTGACAATGAACAATTCGACTGATGGCGTGAACTGGGGAGATACATATAGGGCCTAATGGTGACAGTGAACAATTCGACTGCTGGCGTGAACTGGGGAGACACATATAGGGCCTAATGATGACAGTGAACAACTCGACTGATGGCGTGAACTGGGGAGATACACAGGGCCTAAAGGTGACAGTGAACAACTCGACTGATGGCGTGAACTGGGGAGATACATATAGGGCCTAATGGTGACAGTGAACAACTCGACTGATGGCGTGAACTGGGGAGATACACAGGGCCTAAAGATGACAATGAACAATTCGACTGAAGGCGTGAACTGGGGAGATACATATAGGGCCTAATGGTGACAGTGAACAACTCGACTGATGGCGTGAACTGGGGAGATACACAGGGCCTAAAGGTGACAGTGAACAACTCGACTGATGGCGTGAACTGGGGAGATACATATAGAGCCTAATGGTGACAATGAACAATTCGACTGATGGCGTGAACTGGGGAGATACATATAGGGCCTAATGGTGACAGTGAACAACTCGACTGATGGCGTGAACTGGGGAGATACATATAGGGCCTAATGGTGACAGTGAACAACTCGACTGATGGCGTTAACTGGGGAGATACACAGGGCATAAAGGTGACAGTGAACAATTCGACTGATGGCGTGAACTGAGGAGATACATATAGGGCCTAATGGTGACAGTGAACAACTCGACTGATGGCGTGAACTGAGGAGATACATATAGGGCCTAATGGTGACAGTGAACAACTCGACTGATGGCGTGAACTGAAGAGATACATATAGGTCCTAATGGTGACAATGAACAATTCGACTGAAGGCGTGAACTGGGGAGATACATATAGGGCCTAATGGTGACAGTGAACAACTTGACTGATGGCGTGAACTTGGGAGATACATATAGGGCCTAATGGTGACAGTGAACAACTCGACTGATGGCGTGAACTGGGGAGTACACAGGGCCTAAAGATGACATTGAACAACTCGACTGATGGCGTGAACTGAGGAGATACATATAGGGCCTAATGGTGACAGTGAACAACTCGACTGATGGCGTGAACTGGGGAGATACACAGGGCCTAAAGGTGACAATGAACAATTCGACTGATGGCGTGAACTGGGGAGATACATATAGGGCCTAATGATGACAGTGAACAACTCGACTGATGGCGTGAACTGGGGAGATACATATAGGGCCTAATGATGACAGTGAACAACTCGACTGATGGCGTGAACTGGGGAGATACACAGGGCCTAATGGTGACAGTGAACAACTCGACTGATTGAGGGAACTGGGGAGATACATATAGGGCCTAATGGTGACAGTGAACAACTCGACTGATGGCGTGAACTGGGGAGATACACAGGGCCTAAAGATGACAATGAACAATTCGACTGAAGGCGTGAACTGGGGAGATACATATAGGGCCTAATTGTGACAGTGAACAACTCGACTGATGGCGTGAACTGGGGAGATCCATATAGGGCCTAATGGTGACAGTGAACAACTCGACTGATGGCGTGAACTGGGGAGATACACAGGGCATAAAGGTGACAGTGAACAACTCGACTGATGGCGTGAACTGAGGAGATACATATAGGGCCTAATGGTTACAGTGAACAACTCGACTGATGGCGTGAACTGAGGAGATACATATAGGGCCTAATGGTGAAAGTGAACAACTCGACCGATGGCGTGAACTGGGGAGATACATATAGGGCCTAATGGTGACAATGAACAATTCGACTGAAGGCGTGAACTGGGGAGATACATATAGGGCCTAATGGTGACAGTGAACAACTCGACTGATGGCGTGAACTTGGGAGATACATATAGGGCCTAATGGTGACAGTGAACAACTCGACTGATGGCGTGAACTGGGGAGTACACAGGGCCTAAAGATGACAGTGAACAACTCGACTGATGGCGTGAACTGGGGAGATACATATAGGGCCTAATGGTGACAGTGAACAACTCGACTGATGGCGTGAACTGAGGAGATACAAGGGCCTAATGGTGACAGTGAACAACTCGACTGATGGCGTGAACTGGGGAGATACACAGGGCCTAAAGGTGACAGTGAACAACTCGACTGATGGCGTGAACTGAGGAGATACATATAGGGCCTAATGGTGACAGTGAACAACTCGACTGATGGCGTGAACTGGGGAGATACACAGGGCCTAAAGGTGACAGTGAACAACTCGACTGATGGCGTGAACTGAGGAGATACATATAGGGTCTAATGGTGACAGTGAACAACTCGACTGATGGCGTTAACTGGGGAGATACATATAGGGCCTAATGGTGACAGTGAACAACTCGACTGATGGCGTGAACTGGGGAGATACACAGGGCCTAAAGGTGACAGTGAACAATTCGACTGATGGCGTGAACTGAGGAGATACATATAGGGTCTAATGGTGACAGTGAACAACTCGACTGATGGCGTGAAGTGAGGAGATACATATAGGGCCTAATGGTGACAGTGAACAACTCGACTGATGGCGTGAACTGGGGAGATACATATAGGGCCTAATGGTGACAGTGAACAACTCGACTGATGGCGTGAACTGGGGAGATACACAGGGCCTAAAGGTGACAATGAACAATTCGACTGATGGCGTGAACTGGGGAGATACATATAGGGCCTAATGGTGACAGTGAACAATTCGACTGCTGGCGTGAACTGGGGAGATACATATAGGGCCTAATGATGACAGTGAAAAACTCGACTGATGGCGTGAACTGGGGAGATACACAGGGCCTAAAGGTGACAGTGAACAACTCGACTGATGGCGTGAACTGGGGAGATACATATAGGGCCTAATGGTGACAGTGAACAACTCGACTGATGGCGTGAACTGGGGAGATACACAGGGCCTAAAGATGACAATGAACAATTCGACTGAAGGCGTGAACTGGGGAGATACATATAGGTTCTAATGGTGACAGTGAACAACTCGACTGATGGCGTGAACTGGGGAGATACACAGGGCCTAAAGGTGACAGTGAACAACTCGACTGATGGCGTGAACTGGGGAGATACATATAGAGCCTAATGGTGACAATGAACAATTCGACTGAAGGCGTGAACTGGGGAGATACATATAGGGCCTAATGGTGACAGTGAACAACTCGACTGATGGCGTGAACTGGGGAGATACATATAGGGCCTAATGGTGACAGTGAACAACTCGACTGATGGCGTTAACTGGGGAGATACACAGGGCATAAAGGTGACAGTGAACAATTCGACTGATGGCGTGAACTGAGGAGATACATATAGGGCCTAATGGTGACAGTGAACAACTCGACTGATGGCGTGAACTGAGGAGATACATATAGGGCCTAATGGTGAGAGTGAACAACTCGACTGATGGCGTGAACTGAAGAGATACATATAGGGCCTAATGGTGACAATGAACAATTCGACTGAAGGCGTGAACTGGGGAGATACATATAGGGCCTAATGGTGACAGTGAACAACTCGACTGATGGCGTGAACTTGGGAGATACATATAGGGCCTAATGGTGACAGTGAACAACTCGACTGATGGCGTGAACTGGGGAGATACATATAGGGCCTAATGGTGACAGTGAACAACTCGACTGATGGGGTGAACTTGGGAGATACATATAGGGCCTAATGGTGACAGTGAACAACTCGACTGATGGCGTGAACTGGGGAGATACATATAGGGCCTAATGGTGACAGTGAACAACTCGACTGATGGCGTGAACTGGGGAGATACACAGGGCCTAAAGGTGACAATGAACAATTCGACTGATGGCGTGAACTGGGGAGATACATATAGGGCCTAATGGTGACAGTGAACAATTCGACTGCTGGCGTGAACTGGGGAGATACATATAGGGCCTAATGATGACAGTGAAAAACTCGACTGATGGCGTGAACTGGGGAGATACACAGGGCCTAAAGGTGACAGTGAACAACTCGACTGATGGCGTGAACTGGGGAGATACATATAGGGCCTAATGGTGACAGTGAACAACTCGACTGATGGCGTGAACTGGGGAGATACACAGGGCCTAAAGATGACAATGAACAATTCGACTGAAGGCGTGAACTGGGGAGATACATATAGGGCCTAATGGTGACAGTGAACAACTCGACTGATGGCGTGAACTGGGGAGATACACAGGGCCTAAAGGTGACAGTGAACAACTCGACTGATGGCGTTAACTGGGGAGATACATATAGAGCCTAATGGTGACAATGAACAATTCGACTGAAGGCGTGAACTGGGGAGATACATATAGGGCCTAATGGTGACAGTGAACAACTCGACTGATGGCGTGAACTGGGGAGATACATATAGGGCCTAATGGTGACAGTGAACAACTCGACTGATGGCGTTAACTGGGGAGATACACAGGGCATAAAGGTGACAGTGAACAATTCGACTGATGGCGTGAACTGAGGAGATACATATAGGGCCTAATGGTGACAGTGAACAACTCGACTGATGGCGTGAACTGAGGAGATACATATAGGGCCTAATGGTGAGAGTGAACAACTCGACTGATGGCGTGAACTGAAGAGATACATATAGGGCCTAATGGTGACAATGAACAATTCGACTGAAGGCGTGAACTGGGGAGATACATATAGGGCCTAATGGTGACAGTGAACAACTCGACTGATGGCGTGAACTTGGGAGATACATATAGGGCCTAATGGTGACAGTGAACAACTCGACTGATGGCGTGAACTGGGGAGATACATATAGGGCCTAATGGTGACAGTGAACAACTCGACTGATGGCGTGAACTTGGGAGATACATATAGGGCCTAATGGTGACAGTGAACAACTCGACTGATGGCGTGAACTGGGGAGATACATATAGGGCCTAAAGATGACAGTGAACAACTCGATTGATGGCGTGAACTGGGGAGTACACAGGGCCTAATGATGACAGTGAACAACTCGACTGATGGCGTGAACTGGGGAGATACACAGGGCCTAATGGTGACAGTGAACAACTCGACTGAAGGCGTGAACTGGGGAGTACACAGGGCCTAAAGGTGACAGTGAACAACTCGACTGATGGCGTGAACTGGGGAGATACATATAGGGCCTAAAGGTGACAGTGAACAATTCGACTGATGGCGTGAACTGGGGAGATACATATAGGGCCTAATGGTGACAGTGAACAACTCGACTGATGGCGTGAACTGGGGAGTACACAGGGCCTAATGGTGACAGTGAACAACTCGACTGATGGCGTTAACTGGGGAGATACATATAGGGCCTAATGGTGACAGTGAACAACTCGACTGATGGCGTGAACTGGGGAGATACATATAGGGCCTAATGGTGACAGTGAACAACTCGACTGATGGCGTGAACTGGGGAGATACATATAGGGCCTAATGGTGACAGTGAACAACTCGACTGATGGCGTGAACTGGGGAGTACACAGGGCCTAAAGGTGACAGTGAACAACTCGACTGATGGCGTGAACTGGGGAGATACATATAGGGCCTAATGGTGACAGTGAACAACTCGACTGATGGCGTGAACTGGGGAGATACACAGGGCCTAAAGGTGACAGTGAACAACTCGACTGATGGCGTGAACTGGGGAGATACATATAGGGCCTAATGGTGACAGTGAACAACTCGACTGATGGCGTGAACTGGGGAGATACATATAGGGCCTAATGGTGACAGTGAACAACTCGACTGATGGCGTGAACTGGGGAGATACATATAGGGCCTAATGGTGACAGTGAACAACTCGACTGATGGCGTGAACTGGGGAGATACATATAGGGCCTAATGGTGACAGTGAACAACTCGACTGATGGCGTGAACTGAGGAGATACATATAGGGCCTAATGGTGACAGTGAACAACTCGACTGATGGCGTGAACTGAGGAGATACATATAGGGCCTAATGGTGACAGTGAAAAACTCGACTGATGGCGTGAACTGAGGAGATACATATAGGGCCTAATGGTGACAGTGAACAACTCGACTGATGGCGTGAACTGGGGAGTACACAGGGCCTAATGGTGACAGTGAACAACTCGACTGATGGCGTGAACTGGGGAGATACATATAGGGCCTAATGGTGACAGTGAACAACTCGACTGATGGCGTGAACTGGGGAGATACACAGGGCCTAATGGTGACAATGAACAACTCGACTGATGGCGTGAACTGGGGAGATACATATAGGGCCTAATGGTGACAGTGAACAACTCGACTGATGGCGTGAACTGGGGAGTACACAGGGCCTAAAGGTGACAGTGAACAACTCGACTGATGGCGTGAACTGGGGAGTACACAGGGCCTAAAGGTGACAGTGAACAACTCGACTGATGGCGTGAACTGGGGAGTACACAGGGCCTAAAGGTGACAGTGAACAACTCGACTGAAGGCGTGAACTGGGGAGATACATATAGGGCCTAAAGGTGACAGTGAACAACTCGACTGATGGCGTGAACTGAGGAGATACATATAGGGCCTAAAGGTGACAGTGAACAACTCGACTGATGGCGTGAACTGGGGAGATACATATAGGGCCTAATGGTGACAGTGAACAACTCGACTGATGGCGTGAACTGGGGAGATACATATAGGGCCTAATGGTGACAGTGAACAACTCGACTGATGGCGTGAACTGAGGAGATACATATAGGGCCTAATGGTGACAGTGAACAACTCGACTGATGGCGTGAACTGGGGAGTACACAGGGCCTAAAGGTGACAGTGAACAACTCGACTGATGGCGTGAACTGAGGAGATACATATAGGGCCTAATGGTGACAGTGAACAACTCGACTGATGGCGTGAACTGAGGAGATACATATAGGGCCTAATGGTGACAGTGAACAACTCGACTGATGGCGTGAACTGGGGAGTACACAGGGCCTAATGGTGACAGTGAACAACTCGACTGATGGCGTGAACTGGGGAGATACATATAGGGCCTAATGGTGACAGTGAACAACTCGACTGATGGCGTGAACTGGGGAGATACACAGGGCCTAATGGTGACAATGAACAACTCGACTGATGGCGTGAACTGGGGAGATACATATAGGGCCTAATGGTGACAGTGAACAACTCGACTGATGGCGTGAACTGGGGAGATACATATAGGGCCTAAAGATGACAGTGAACAACTCGACTGATGGCGTGAACTGGGGAGTACACAGGGCCTAAAGGTGACAGTGAACAACTCGACTGATGGCGTGAACTGAGGAGATACATATAGGGCCTAATGGTGACAGTGAACAACTCGACTGATGGCGTGAACTGGGGAGATACATATAGGGCCTAATGGTGACAGTGAACAACTCGACTGATGGCGTGAACTGGGGAGTACACAGGGCCTAAAGGTGACAGTGAACAACTCGACTGATGGCGTGAACTGAGGAGATACATATAGGGCCTAATGGTGACAGTGAACAACTCGACTGATGGCGTGAACTGAGGAGATACATATAGGGCCTAATGGTGACAGTGAACAACTCGACTGATGGCGTGAACTGGGGAGTACACAGGGCCTAATGGTGACAGTGAACAACTCGACTGATGGCGTGAACTGGGGAGATACATATAGGGCCTAATGGTGACAGTGAACAACTCGACTGATGGCGTGAACTGGGGAGATCCATATAGGGCCTAATGGTGACAGTGAACAACTCGACTGATGGCGTGAACTGGGGAGTACACAGGGCCTAAAGGTGACAGTGAACAACTCGACTGATGGCGTGAACTGAGGAGATACATATAGGGCCTAATGGTGACAGTGAACAACTCGACTGATGGCGTGAACTGGGGAGTACACAGGGCCTAAAGGTGACAGTGAACAACTCGACTGATGGCGTGAACTGAGGAGATACATATAGGGCCTAATGGTGACAGTGAACAACTCGACTGATGGCGTGAACTGGGGAGTACACAGGGCCTAAAGGTGACAGTGAACAACTCGACTGATGGCGTGAACTGAGGAGATACATATAGGGCCTAATGGTGACAGTGAACAACTCGACTGATGGCGTGAACTGGGGAGATACATATAGGGCCTAATGGTGACAGTGAACAACTCGACTGATGGCGTGAACTGGGGAGTACACAGGGCCTAAAGGTGACAGTGAACAACTCGACTGATGGCGTGAACTGGGGAGTACACAGGGCCTAAAGGTGACAGTGAACAACTCGACTGATGGCGTGAACTGAGGAGATACATATAGGGCCTAATGGTGACAGTGAACAACTCGACTGATGGCGTGAACTGGGGAGATACATATAGGGCCTAATGGTGACAGTGAACAACTCGACTGATGGCGTGAACTGGGGAGTACACAGGGCCTAAAGGTGACAGTGAACAACTCGACTGATGGCGTGAACTGAGGAGATACATATAGGGCCTAATGGTGACAGTGAACAACTCGACTGATGGCGTGAACTGGGGAGTACACAGGGCCTAAAGGTGACAGTGAACAACTCGACTGATGGCGTGAACTGAGGAGATACATATAGGGCCTAATGGTGACAGTGAACAACTCGACTGATGGCGTGAACTGAGGAGATACATATAGGGCCTAATGGTGACAGTGAACAACTCGACTGATGGCGTGAACTGGGGAGATACATATAGGGCCTAATGGTGACAGTGAACAACTCGACTGATGGCGTGAACTGAGGAGATACATATAGGGCCTAATGGTGACAGTGAACAACTCGACTGATGGCGTGAACTGGGGAGATACATATAGGGCCTAATGGTGACAGTGAACAACTCGACTGATGGCGTGAAGTGAGGAGATACATATAGGGCCTAATGGTGACAGTGAACAACTCGACTGATGGCGTGAACTGGGGAGTACACAGGGCCTAAAGGTGACAGTGAACAACTCGACTGATGGCGTGAACTGAGGAGATACATATAGGGCCTAATGGTGACAGTGAACAACTCGACTGATGGCGTGAACTGGGGAGATACATATAGGGCCTAATGGTGACAGTGAACAACTCGACTGATGGCGTGAACTGAGGAGATACATATAGGGCCTAATGGTGACAGTGAACAACTCGACTGATGGCGTGAACTGGGGAGTACACAGGGCCTAAAGGTGACAGTGAACAACTCGACTGATGGCGTGAACTGAGGAGATACATATAGGGCCTAATGGTGACAGTGAACAACTCGACTGATGGCGTGAACTGGGGAGATACATATAGGGCCTAATGGTGACAGTGAACAACTCGACTGATGGCGTGAACTGGGGAGTACACAGGGCCTAAAGGTGACAGTGAACAACTCGACTGATGGCGTGAACTGAGGAGATACATATAGGGCCTAATGGTGACAGTGAACAACTCGACTGATGGCGTGAACTGGGGAGATACATATAGGGCCTAATGGTGACAGTGAACAACTCGACTGATGGCGTGAACTGGGGAGTACACAGGGCCTAAAGGTGACAGTGAACAACTCGACTGATGGCGTGAACTGAGGAGATACATATAGGGCCTAATGGTGACAGTGAACAACTCGACTGATGGCGTGAACTTGGGAGAGACATATAGGGCCTAATGGTGACAGTGAACAACTCGACTGATGGCGTGAACTGGGGAGTACACAGGGCCTAAAGGTGACAGTGAACAACTCGACAGATGGCGTGAACTGAGGAGATACATATAGGGCCTAATGGTGACAGTGAACAACTCGACTGATGGCGTGAACTGGGGAGATACATATAGGGCCTAATGGTGACAGTAAACAACTCGACTGATGGCGTGAACTGAGGAGATACATATAGGGCCTAATGGTGACAGTGAACAACTCGACTGATGGCGTGAACTGGGGAGATACATATAGGGCCTAAAGATGACAGTGAACAACTCGACTGATGGCGTGAACTGGGGAGTACACAGGGCCTAAAGGTGACAGTGAACAATTCGACTGATGGCGTGAACTGAGGAGATACATATAGGTCCTAATGGTGACAGTGAACAACTCGACTGATGGCGTGAACTGGGGAGATACATATAGGGCCTAATGGTGACAGTAAACAACTCGACTGATGGCGTTAACTGGGGAGATACATATAGGGCCTAATGGTGACAGTGAACAACTCGACTGATGGCGTGAACTGGGGAGTACACAGGGCCTAAAGGTGACAGTGAACAACTCGACTGATGGCGTGAACTGAGGAGATACATATAGGGCCTAATGGTGACAGTGAACAACTCGACTGATGGCGTGAACTGGGGAGATACATATAGGGCCTAATGGTGACAGTGAACAACTCGACTGATGGCGTTAACTGGGGAGATACATATAGGGCCTAATGGTGACAGTGAACAACTCGACTGATGGCGTGAACTGAGGAGATACATATAGGGCCTAATGGTGACAGTGAACAACTCGACTGATGGCGTGAACTGAGGAGATACATATAGGGCCTAATGGTGACAGTGAACAACTCGACTGATGGCGTGAACTTGGGAGATACATATAGGGCCTAATGGTGACAGTGAACAACTCGACTGATGGCGTGAACTGGGGAGTACACAGGGCCTAAAGATGACAGTGAACAACTCGACTGATGGCGTGAACTGAGGAGATACATATAGGGCCTAATGATGACAGTGAACAACTCGACTGATGACGTGAACTGGGGAGATACATATAGGGCCTAATGGTGACAGTGAACAACTCGACTGATGGCGTGAACTGGGGAGATACACAGGGCCTAATGGTGACAGTGAACAACTCGACTGATGGCGTGAACTGGGGAGATACACGGGGCCTAAAGGTGACAGTGAACAACTCGACTGATGGCGTGAACTGAGGAGATACATATAGGGCCTAATGGTGACAGTGAACAACTCGACTGATGGCGTGAACTGGGGAGATACATATAGGGCCTAATGGTGACAGTGAACAACTCGACTGATGGCGTTAACTGGGGAGATACACAGGGCATAAAGGTGACAGTGAACAACTCGACTGATGGCGTGAACTGGGGAGATACATATAGGGCCTAATGGTGACAGTGAACAACTCGACTGATGGCGTGAACTGGGGAGTACACAGGGCCTAAAGATGACAGTGAACAACTCGACTGATGGCGTGAACTGAGGAGATACATATAGGGCCTAATGGTGACAGTGAACAACTCGACTGATGGCGTGAACTGGGGAGATACATATAGGGCCTAATGGTGACAGTGAACAACTCGACTGATGGCGTGAACTGAGGAGATACATATAGGGCCTAATGGTGACAGTGAACAACTCGACTGATGGCGTGAACTGAGGAGATACATATAGGGCCTAATGGTGACAGTGAACAACTCGACTGATGGCGTGAACTGGGGAGATACATATAGGGCCTAATGGTGATAGTGAACAACTCGACTGATGGCGTGAACTGGGGAGTACACAGGGCCTAAAGATGACAGTGAACAACTCGACTGATGGCGTGAACTGAGGAGATACATATAGGGCCTAATGATGACAGTGAACAACTCGACTGATGACGTGAACTGGGGAGATACATATAGGGCCTAATGGTGACAGTGAACAACTCGACTGATGGCGTGAACTGGGGAGATACACAGGGCCTAATGGTGACAGTGAACAACTCGACTGATGGCGTGAACTGGGGAGATACACAGGGCCTAAAGGTGACAGTGAACAACTCGACTGATGGCGTGAACTGAGGAGATACATATAGGGCCTAATGGTGACAGTGAACAACTCGACTGATGGCGTGAACTGGGGAGATACATATAGGGCCTAATGGTGACAGTGAACAACTCGACTGATGGCGTTAACTGGGGAGATACACAGTGCCTAATGATGACAGTGAACAACTCGACTGATGGCGTGAACTGGGGAGATACATATAGGGCCTAATGGTGACAGTGAACAACTCGACTGATGGCGTGAACTGGGGAGTACACAGGGCCTAAAGATGACAGTGAACAACTCGACTGATGGCGTGAACTGAGGAGATACATATAGGGCCTAATGATGACAGTGAACAACTCGACTGATGGCGTGAACTGGGGAGATACATATAGGGCCTAATGGTGACAGTGAACAACTCGACTGATGGCGTGAACTGGGGAGATACACAGGGCCTAATGGTGACAGTGAACAACTCGACTGATGGCGTGAACTCGGGAGATACACAGGGCCTAAAGGTGACAGTGAACAACTCGACTGATGGCGTGAACTGAGGAGATACATATAGGGCCTAATAGTGACAGTGAACAACTCGACTGATGGCGTGAACTGGGGAGATAAATATAGGGCCTAATGGTGACAGTGAACAACTCGACTGATGGCGTTAACTGGGGAGATACACAGGGCATAAAGGTGACAGTGATCAATTCGACTGATGGCGTGAACTGAGGAGATACATATAGGGCCTAATGGTGACAGTGAACAACTCGACTGATGGCGTGAACTGAGGAGATACATATAGGGCCTAATGGTGACAGTGAACAACTCGACTGATGGCGTGAACTGAAGAGATACATATAGGGCCTAATGGTGACAATGAACAATTCGACTGAAGGCGTGAACTGGGGAGATACATATAGGGCCTAATGGTGACAGTGAACAACTCGACTGATGGCGTGAACTTGGGAGATACATATAGGGCCTAATGGTGACAGTGAACAACTCGACTGATGGCGTGAACTGGGGAGTACACAGGGCCTAAAGATGACAGTGAACAACTCGACTGATGGCGTGAACTGGGGAGATACATATAGGGCCTAATGGTGACAGTGAACAACTCGACTGATGGCGTGAACTGGGGAGATACATATAGGGCCTAATGGTGACAGTGAACAACTCGACTGATGGCGTTAACTGGGGAGATACACAGGGCATAAAGGTGACAGTGAACAACTCGACTGATGGCGTGAACTGGGGAGATACATATAGGGCCTAATGGTGACAGTGAACAACTCGACTGATGGCGTGAACTGGGGAGTACACAGGGCCTAAAGATGACAGTGAACAACTCGACTGATGGCGTGAACTGAGGGATACATATAGGGCCTAATGGTGACAGTGAACAACTCGACTGATGGCGTGAACTGGGGAGATACATATAGGGCCTAATGGTGACAGTGAACAACTCGACTGATGGCGTTAACTGGGGAGATACATATAGGGCCTAATGGTGACAGTGAACAACTCGACTGATGGCGTGAACTGAGGAGATACATATAGGGCCTAATGGTGACAGTGAACAACTCGACTGATGGCGTGAACTGAGGAGATACATATAGGGCCTAATGGTGACAGTGAACAACTCGACTGATGGCGTGAACTGGGGAGATACATATAGGGCCTAATGGTGACAGTGAACAACTCGACTGATGGCGTGAACTGGGGAGTACACAGGGCCTAAAGATGACAGTGAACAACTCGACTGATGGCGTGAACTGAGGAGATACATATAGGGCCTAATGATGACAGTGAACAACTCGACTGATGGCGTGAACTGGGGAGATACATATAGGGCCTAATGGTGACAGTGAACAACTCGACTGATGGCGTGAACTGGGGAGATACACAGGGCCTAATGGTGACAGTGAACAACTCGACTGATGGCGTGAACTGGGGAGATACACAGGGCCTAAAGGTGACAGTGAACAACTCGACTGATGGCGTGAACTGAGGAGATACATATAGGGCCTAATGGTGACAGTGAACAACTCGACTGATGGCGTGAACTGGGGAGATACATATAGGGCCTAATGGTGACAGTGAACAACTCGACTGATGGCGTTAACTGGGGAGATACACAGTGCCTAATGATGACAGTGAACAACTCGACTGATGGCGTGAACTGGGGAGTACACAGGGCCAAAAGATGACAGTGAACAACTCGACTGATGGCGTGAACTGAGGAGATACATATAGGGCCTAATGGTGACAGTGAACAACTCGACTGATGGCGTGAACTGGGGAGATAAATATAGGGCCTAATGGTGACAGTGAACAACTCGACTGATGGCGTTAACTGGGGAGATACACAGGGCATAAAGGTGACAGTGAACAATTCGACTGATGGCGTGAACTGAGGAGATACATATAGGGCCTAATGGTGACAGTGAACAACTCGACTGATGGCGTGAACTGAGGAGATACATATAGGGCCTAATGGTGACAGTGAACAACTCGACTGATGGCGTGAACTGAAGAGATACATATAGGGCCTAATGGTGACAATGAACAATTCGACTGAAGGCGTGAACTGGGGAGATACATATAGGGCCTAATGGTGACAGTGAACAACTCGACTGATGGCGTGAACTTGGGAGATACATATAGGGCCTAATGGTGACAGTGAACAACTCGACTGATGGCGTGAACTGGGGAGTACACAGGGCCTAAAGATGACAGTGAACAACTCGACTGATGGCGTGAACTGGGGAGATACATATAGGGCCTAATGGTGACAGTGAACAACTCGACTGATGGCGTGAACTGGGGAGATACACAGGGCCTAATGGTGACAGTGAACAACTCGACTGATGGCGTGAACTGGGGAGATACACAGGGCCTAAAGGTGACAGTGAACAACTCGACTGATGGCGTGAACTGGGGAGATACATATAGGGCCTAATGGTGACAGTGAACAACTCGACTGATGGCGTGAACTGGGGAGATACATATAGGGCCTAATGGTGACAATGAACAATTCGACTGAAGGCGTGAACTGGGGAGATAAATATAGGGCCTAATGGTGACAGTGAACAACTCGACTGATGGCGTGAACTTGGGAGATACATATAGGGCCTAATGGTGACAGTGAACAACTCTACTGATGGCGTGAACTGGGGAGATACAAAGGGCCTAAAGATGACAGTGAACAACTCGACTGATGGCGTGAACTGGGGAGATACATATAGGGCCTAATGGTGACAGTGAACAACTCGACTGATGGCGTGAACTGGGGAGATACACAGGGCCTAAAGGTGACAGTGAACAACTCGACTGATGGCGTGAACTGAGGAGATACATATAGGGCCTAATGGTGACAGTGAACAACTCGACTGATGGCGTGAACTGGGGAGAGACATATAGGGCCTAATGGTGACAATGAACAATTCGACTGAAGGCGTGAACTGGGTTGATACATATAGGGCCTAATGGTGACAGTGAACAACTCGACTGATGGCGTGAACTTGGGAGATACATATAGAGCCTAATGGTGACAGTGAACAACTCGACTGATGGCGTGAACTTGGGAGATACATATAGGGCCTAATGGTGACAGTGAACACCTCGACTGATGGCGTGAACTGGGGAGATACACAGGGCCTAATGGTGACAGTGAACAACTCGACTGATGGCGTGAACTGGGGAGATACATATAGGGCCTAATGGTGACAGTGAACAACTCGACTGATGGCGTGAACTGGGGAGATACACAGGGCCTAAAGGTGACAGTGAACAACTCGACTGATGGCGTGAACTGAGGAGATACATATAGGGCCTTATGATGACAGTGAACAACTCGACTGATGGCGTGAACTGGGGAGATACATATAGGGCCTAATGGTGACAGTGAACAACTCGACTGATGGCGTGAACTGGGGAGATACACAGGGCCTAAAGGTGACAGTGAACAACTCGACTGATGGCGTGAACTGGGGAGATACATATACGGCCTAATGGTGACAGTGAACAACTCGACTGATGGCGTGAACTGGGGAGATACATATAGGGCCTAATGGTGACAGTGAACAACTCGACTGATGGCGTTAACTGGGGAGATACACAGTGCCTAATGATGACAGTGAACAACTCGACTGATGGCGTGAACTGGGGAGTACACAGGGCCTTAAGATGACAGTGAACAACTCGACTGATGGCGTGAACTGAGGAGATACATATAGGGCCTAATGGTGACAGTGAACAACTCGACTGATGGCGTGAACTGGGGAGATAAATATAGGGCCTAATGGTGACAGTGAACAACTCGACTGATGGCGTGAACTGGGGAGATACACAGGGCATAAAGGTGACAGTGAACAATTCGACTGATGGCGTGAACTGAGGAGATACATATAGGGCCTAATGGTGACAGTGAACAACTCGACTGATGGCGTGAACTGAGGAGATACATATAGGGCCTAATGGTGACAGTGAACAACTCGACTGATGGCGTGAACTGAAGAGATACATATAGGGCCTAATGGTGACAATGAACAATTCGACTGAAGGCGTGAACTGGGGAGATACATATAGGGCCTAATGGTGACAGTGAACAACTCGACTGATGGCGTGAACTTGGGAGATACATATAGGGCCTAATGGTGACAGTGAACAACTCGACTGATGGCGTGAACTGGGGAGTACACAGGGCCTAAAGATGACAGTGAACAACTCGACTGATGGCGTGAACTGGGGAGATACATATAGGGCCTAATGGTGACAGTGAACAACTCGACTGATGGCGTGAACTGGGGAGATACACAGGGCCTAATGGTGACAGTGAACAACTCGACTGATGGCGTGAACTGGGGAGATACACAGGGCCTAAAGGTGACAGTGAACAACTCGACTGATGGCGTGAACTGAGGAGATACATATAGGGCCTAATGGTGACAGTGAACAACTCGACTGATGGCGTGAACTGGGGAGATACATATAGGGCCTAATGGTGACAATGAACAATTCGACTGAAGGCGTGAACTGGGGAGATAAATATAGGGCCTAATGGTGACAGTGAACAACTCGACTGATGGCGTGAACTTGGGAGATACATATAGGGCCTAATGGTGACAGTGAACAACTCTAATGATGGCGTGAACTGGGGAGATACAAAGGGCCTAAAGATGACAGTGAACAACTCGACTGATGGCGTGAACTGGGGAGATACATATAGGGCCTAATGGTGACAGTGAACAACTCGACTGATGGCGTGAACTGGGGAGATACACAGGGCCTAAAGGTGACAGTGAACAACTCGACTGATGGCGTGAACTGAGGAGATACATATAGGGCCTAATGGTGACAGTGAACAACTCGACTGATGGCGTGAACTGGGGAGAGACATATAGGGCCTAATGTTGACAATGAACAATTCGACTGAAGGCGTGAACTGGGTTGATACATATAGGGCCTAATGGTGACAGTGAACAACTCGACTGATGGCGTGAACTTGGGAGATACATATAGGGCCTAATGGTGACAGTGAACAACTCGACTGATGGCGTGAACTGGGGAGATACACAGGGCCTAAAGATGACAGTGAACAGCTCGACTGATGGCGTGAACTGGGGAGATACATATAGGGCCTAATGGTGACAGTGAACAACTCGACTGATGGCGTGAACTGGGGAGATACACAGGGCCTAATGGTGACAGTGAACAACTCGACTGATGGCGAGAACTGGGGAGATACATATAGGGCCTAATGGTGACAGTGAACAACTCGACTGATGGCGTGAACTTGGGAGATACATATAGGGTCTAATGGTGACAATGAACAACTCGACTGATGGCGTGAACTGGGGAGATACATATAGGGCCTAATGGTGACAGTGAACAACTCGACTGATGGCGTGAACTGGGGAGATACACAGGGCCTAATGGTGACAGTGAACAACTCGACTGATGGCGTGAACTTGGGAGATACATATAGGGTCTAATGGTGACAATGAACAACTCGACTGATGGCGAGAACTGGGGAGATACATATAGGGCCTAATGGTGACAGTGAACAACTCGACTGATGGCGTGAACTGAGGAGATGCATATAGGGTCTAATGGTGACAGTGAACAACTCGACTAATGGCGTGAATTGGGGAGATACATATAGGGCCTAATGGTGACAGTGAACAACTCGACTGATGGCGTGAACTGGGGAGATACATATAGGGCCTAATGGTGACAGTGAACAACTCGACTGATGGCGTGAACTGGGGAGATACATATAGGGCCTAATGGTGACAGTGAACAACTCGACTGATGGCGTGAACTGGGGAGATACACAGGGCCTAATGGTGACAGTGAACAACTCGACTGATGGCGAGAACTGGGGAGATACATATAGGGCCTAATGGTGACAGTGAACAACTCGACTGATGGCGTGAACTGAGGAGATGCATATAGGGTCTAATGGTGACAGTGAACAACTCGACTGATGGCGTTAACTGGGGAGATACATATACGGCCTAATGGTAACAGTGAACAACTCGACTGATGGCGTGAACTGGGGAGATACATATACGGCCTAAAGGTGACAATGAACAATTCGACTGAAGGCGTGAACTGGGGAGATACATATAGGGCCTAATGGTGACAGTGAACAACTCGACTGATGGCGTGAACTTGGGAGATACATATAGGGCCTAATGGTGACAGTGAACACCTCGACTGATGGCGTGAACTGGGGAGATACACAGGGCCTAATGGTGACAGTGAACAACTCGACTGATGGCGTGAACTGGGGAGATACACAGGGCCTAAAGGTGACAGTGAACAACTCGACTGATGGCGTGAACTGAGGAGATACATATAGGGCCTAATGGTGACAATGAACAATTCGACTGGAGGCGTGAACTGGGGTGATACATATAGGGCCTAATGGTGACAGTGAACAACTCGACTGATGGCGTGAACTTGGGAGATACATATAGGGCCTAATGGTGACAGTGAACAACTCGACTGATGGCGTGAACTTGGGAGATACATATAGGGCCTAATGGTGACAGTGAACAACTCTACTGATGGCGTGAACTGGGGAGTACACAGGGCCTAAAGATGACAGTGAACAACTCGACTGATGGCGTGAACTGGGGAGATACACAGGGCCTAATGGTGACAGTGAACAACTCGACTGATGGCGTGAACTGGGGAGATACACAGGGCCTAAAGGTGACAGTGAACAACTCGACTGATGGCGTGAACTGAGGAGATACATATAGGGCCTAATGGTGACAGTGAACAACTCGACTGATGGCGTGAACTGGGGAGATACATATAGGGCCTAATGGTGACAATGAACAATTCGACTGAAGGCGTGAACTGGGGAGATAAATATAGGGCCTAATGGTGACAGTGAACAACTCGACTGATGGCGTGAACTTGGGAGATACATATAGGGCCTAATGGTGACAGTGAACAACTCTACTGATGGCGTGAACTGGGGAGATACAAAGGGCCTAAAGATGACAGTGAACAGCTCGACTGATGGCGTGAACTGGGGAGATACATATAGGGCCTAATGGTGACAGTGAACAACTCGACTGATGGCGTGAACTGGGGAGATACACAGGGCCTAAAGGTGACAGTGAACAACTCGACTGATGGCGTGAACTGAGGAGATGCATATAGGGTCTAATGGTGACAGTGAACAACTCGACTGATGGCGTTAACTGGGGAGATACATATACGGCCTAATGGTAACAGTGAACAACTCGACTGATGGCGTGAACTGGGGAGATACATATACGGCCTAAAGGTGACAATGAACAATTCGACTGAAGGCGTGAACTGGGGAGATACATATAGGGCCTAATGGTGACAGTGAACAACTCGACTGATGGCGTGAACTTGGGAGATACATATAGGGCCTAATGGTGACAGTGAACACCTCGACTGATGGCGTGAACTGGGGAGATACACAGGGCCTAATGGTGACAGTGAACAACTCGACTGATGGCGTGAACTGGGGAGATACACAGGGCCTAAAGGTGACAGTGAACAACTCGACTGATGGCGTGAACTGAGGAGATACATATAGGGCCTAATGGTGACAATGAACAATTCGACTGGAGGCGTGAACTGGGGTGATACATATAGGGCCTAATGGTGACAGTGAACAACTCGACTGATGGCGTGAACTTGGGAGATACATATAGGGCCTAATGGTGACAGTGAACAACTCGACTGATGGCGTGAACTGGGGAGATACACAGGGCCTAAAGATGACAGTGAACAGCTCGACTGATGGCGTGAACTGGGGAGATACATATAGGGCCTAATGGTGACAGTGAACAACTCGACTGATGGCGTGAACTTGGGAGATACATATAGGGCCTAATGGTGACAGTGAACAACTCGACTGATGGCGGGAACTGGGGAGATACACAGGGCCTAAAGATGACAGTGAACAGCTCGACTGATGGCGTGAACTGGGGAGATACATATAGGGCCTAATGGTGACAGTGAACAACTCGACTGATGGCGTGAACTGGGGAGATACATATAGGGCCTAAAGGTGACAGTGAACAACTCGACTGATGGCGAGAACGTTGGAGATACATATAGGGCCTAATGGTGACAGTGAACAACTCGACTGATGGCGTGAACTGGGGAGATACATATAGGGCCTAATGGTGACAATGAACAATTCGACTGAAGGCGTGAACTGGGGTGATACATATAGGGCCTAATGGTGACAGTGAACAACTCGACTGATGGCGTGAACTTGGGAGATACATATAGGGCCTAATGGTGACAGTGAACAACTCGACTGATGGCGTGAACTGGGGAGATACACAGGGCCTAAAGATGACAGTGAACAGCTCGACTGATGGCGTGAACTGGGGAGATACATATAGGGCCTAATGGTGACAGTGAACAACTCGACTGATGGCGTGAACTTGGGAGATACATATAGGGCCTAATGGTGACAGTGAACAACTCGACTGATGGCGTGAACTGGGGAGATACACAGGGCCTAAAGATGACAGTGAACAGCTCGACTGATGGCGTGAATTGGGGAGATACATATAGGGCCTAATGGTGACACTGAACAACTCGACTGATGGCGTGAACTGGGGAGATACACAGGGCCTAAAGGTGACAGTGAACAACTCGACTGATGGCGTGAACTGAAGAGATACATATAGGGCCTAATGGTGACAATGAACAATTCGACTGAAGGCGTGAACTGGGGAGATACATATAGGGCCTAATGGTGACAGTGAACAACTCGACTGATGGCGTGAACTTGGGAGATACATATAGGGCCTAATGGTGAAAGTGAACAACTCGACTGATGGCGTGAACTGGGGAGTACACAGGGCCTAAAGATGACAGTGAACAACTCGACTGATGGCGTGAACTGGGGAGATACACAGGGCCTAATGGTGACAGTGAACAACTCGACTGATGGCGTGAACTGGGGAGATACACAGGGCCTAAAGGTGACAGTGAACAACTCGACTGATGGCGTGAACTGGGGAGATACATATAGGGCCTAATGGTGACAGTGAACAACTCGACTGATGGCGTGAACTGGGGAGATACATATAGGGCCTAATGGTGACAATGAACAATTCGACTGAAGGCGTGAACTGGGGAGATAAATATAGGGCCTAATGGTGACAGTGAACAACTCGACTGATGGCGTGAACTTGGGAGATACATATAGGGCCTAATGGTGACAGTGAACAACTCTACTGATGGCGTGAACTGGGGAGATACAAAGGGCCTAAAGATGACAGTGAACAGCTCGACTGATGGCGTGAACTGGGGAGATACATATAGGGCCTAATGGTGACAGTGAACAACTCGACTGATGGCGTGAACTGGGGAGATACACAGGGCCTAAAGGTGACAGTGAACAACTCGACTGATGGCGTGAACTGAGGAGATACATATAGGGCCTAATGGTGACAGTGAACAACTCGACTGATGGCGTGAACTGGGGAGATACATATAGGGCCTAATGGTGACAATGAACAATTCGACTGAAGGCGTGAACTGGGTTGATACATATAGGGCCTAATGGTGACAGTGAACAACTCGACTGATGGCGTGAACTTGGGAGATACATATAGGGCCTAATGGTGACAGTGAACAACTCGACTGATGGCGTGAACTGGGGAGATACACAGGGCCTAAAGATGACAGTGAACAGCTCGACTGATGGCGTGAACTGGGGAGATACATATAGGGCCTAATGGTGACAGTGAACAACTCGACTGATGGCGTGAACTGGGGAGATACACAGGGCCTAATGGTGACAGTGAACAACTCGACTGATGGCGAGAACTGGGGAGATACATATAGGGCCTAATGGTGACAGTGAACAAATCGACTGATGGCGTGAACTTGGGAGATACATATAGGGTCTAATGGTGACAATGAACAACTCGACTGATGGCGTGAACTGGGGAGATACATATAGGGCCTAATGGTGACAGTGAACAACTCGACTGATGGCGTGAACTGGGGAGATACACAGGGCCTAATGGTGACAGTGAACAACTCGACTGATGGCGAGAACTGGGGAGATACATATAGGGCCTAATGGTGACAGTGAACAACTCGACTGATGGCGTGAACTGAGGAGATGCATATAGGGCCTAATGGTGACAGTGAACAACTCGACTGATGGCGTGAACTGGGGAGATACACAGGGCCTAAAGGTGACAGTGAACAACTCGACTGATGGCGTGAACTGAGGAGATACATATAGGGCCTAATGGTGACAGTGAACAACTCGACTGATGGCGTGAACTGGGGAGAGACATATAGGGCCTAATGGTGACAATGAACAATTCGACTGAAGGCGTGAACTGGGTTGATACATATAGGGCCTAATGGTGACAGTGAACAACTCGACTGATGGCGTGAACTTGGGAGATACATATAGGGCCTAATGGTGACAGTGAACAACTCGACTGATGGCGTGAACTTGGGAGATACATATAGGGCCTAATGGTGACAGTGAACACCTCGACTGATGGCGTGAACTGGGGAGATACACAGGGCCTAATGGTGACAGTGAACAACTCGACTGATGGCGTGAACTGGGGAGATACATATAGGGCCTAATGGTGACAGTGAACAACTCGACTGATGGCGTGAACTGGGGAGATACACAGGGCCTAAAGGTGACAGTGAACAACTCGACTGATGGCGTGAACTGAGGAGATACATATAGGGCCTTATGATGACAGTGAACAACTCGACTGATGGCGTGAACTGGGGAGATACATATAGGGCCTAATGGTGACAGTGAACAACTCGACTGATGGCGTGAACTGGGGAGATACACAGGGCCTAATGGTGACAGTGAACAACTCGACTGATGGCGTGAACTGGGGAGATACACAGGGCCTAAAGGTGACAGTGAACAACTCGACTGATGGCGTGAACTGAGGAGATACATATAGGGCCTAATGGTGACAGTGAACAACTCGACTGATGGCGTGAACTGGGGAGATACATATAGGGCCTAATGGTGACAGTGAACAACTCGACTGATGGCGTTAACTGGGGAGATACACAGTGCCTAATGATGACAGTGAACAACTCGACTGATGGCGTGAACTGGGGAGTACACAGGGCCTTAAGATGACAGTGAACAACTCGACTGATGGCGTGAACTGAGGAGATACATATAGGGCCTAATGGTGACAGTGAACAACTCGACTGATGGCGTGAACTGGGGAGATAAATATAGGGCCTAATGGTGACAGTGAACAACTCGACTGATGGCGTTAACTGGGGAGATACACAGGGCATAAAGGTGACAGTGAACAATTCGACTGATGGCGTGAACTGAGGAGATACATATAGGGCCTAATGGTGACAGTGAACAACTCGACTGATGGCGTGAACTGAGGAGATACATATAGGGCCTAATGGTGACAGTGAACAACTCGACTGATGGCGTGAACTGAAGAGATACATATAGGGCCTAATGGTGACAATGAACAATTCGACTGAAGGCGTGAACTGGGGAGATACATATAGGGCCTAATGGTGACAGTGAACAACTCGACTGATGGCGTGAACTTGGGAGATACATATAGGGCCTAATGGTGACAGTGAACAACTCGACTGATGGCGTGAACTGGGGAGTACACAGGGCCTAAAGATGACAGTGAACAACTCGACTGATGGCGTGAACTGGGGAGATACATATAGGGCCTAATGGTGACAGTGAACAACTCGACTGATGGCGTGAACTGGGGAGATACACAGGGCCTAATGGTGACAGTGAACAACTCGACTGATGGCGTGAACTGGGGAGATACACAGGGCCTAAAGGTGACAGTGAACAACTCGACTGATGGCGTGAACTGAGGAGATACATATAGGGCCTAATGGTGACAGTGAACAACTCGACTGATGGCGTGAACTGGGGAGATACATATAGGGCCTAATGGTGACAATGAACAATTCGACTGAAGGCGTGAACTGGGGAGATAAATATAGGGCCTAATGGTGACAGTGAACAACTCGACTGATGGCGTGAACTTGGGAGATACATATAGGGCCTAATGGTGACAGTGAACAACTCTAATGATGGCGTGAACTGGGGAGATACAAAGGGCCTAAAGATGACAGTGAACAACTCGACTGATGGCGTGAACTGGGGAGATACATATAGGGCCTAATGGTGACAGTGAACAACTCGACTGATGGCGTGAACTGGGGAGATACACAGGGCCTAAAGGTGACAGTGAACAACTCGACTGATGGCGTGAACTGAGGAGATACATATAGGGCCTAATGGTGACAGTGAACAACTCGACTGATGGCGTGAACTGGGGAGAGACATATAGGGCCTAATGGTGACAATGAACAATTCGACTGAAGGCGTGAACTGGGTTGATACATATAGGGCCTAATGGTGACAGTGAACAACTCGACTGATGGCGTGAACTTGGGAGATACATATAGGGCCTAATGGTGACAGTGAACAACTCGACTGATGGCGTGAACTGGGGAGATACACAGGGCCTAAAGATGACAGTGAACAGCTCGACTGATGGCGTGAACTGGGGAGATACATATAGGGCCTAATGGTGACAGTGAACAACTCGACTGATGGCGTGAACTGGGGAGATACACAGGGCCTAATGGTGACAGTGAACAACTCGACTGATGGCGAGAACTGGGGAGATACATATAGGGCCTAATGGTGACAGTGAACAACTCGACTGATGGCGTGAACTTGGGAGATACATATAGGGTCTAATGGTGACAATGAACAACTCGACTGATGGCGTGAACTGGGGAGATACATATAGGGCCTAATGGTGACAGTGAACAACTCGACTGATGGCGTGAACTGGGGAGATACACAGGGCCTAATGGTGACAGTGAACAACTCGACTGATGGCGTGAACTTGGGAGATACATATAGGGTCTAATGGTGACAATGAACAACTCGACTGATGGCGAGAACTGGGGAGATACATATAGGGCCTAATGGTGACAGTGAACAACTCGACTGATGGCGTGAACTGAGGAGATGCATATAGGGTCTAATGGTGACAGTGAACAACTCGACTAATGGCGTGAATTGGGGAGATACATATAGGGCCTAATGGTGACAGTGAACAACTCGACTGATGGCGTGAACTGGGGAGATACATATAGGGCCTAATGGTGACAGTGAACAACTCGACTGATGGCGTGAACTGGGGAGATACATATAGGGCCTAATGGTGACAGTGAACAACTCGACTGATGGCGTGAACTGGGGAGATACACAGGGCCTAATGGTGACAGTGAACAACTCGACTGATGGCGAGAACTGGGGAGATACATATAGGGCCTAATGGTGACAGTGAACAACTCGACTGATGGCGTGAACTGAGGAGATGCATATAGGGTCTAATGGTGACAGTGAACAACTCGACTGATGGCGTTAACTGGGGAGATACATATACGGCCTAATCGTAACAGTGAACAACTCGACTGATGGCGTGAACTGGGGAGATACATATACGGCCTAAAGGTGACAATGAACAATTCGACTGAAGGCGTGAACTGGGGAGATACATATAGGGCCTAATGGTGACAGTGAACAACTCGACTGATGGCGTGAACTTGGGAGATACATATAGGGCCTAATGGTGACAGTGAACACCTCGACTGATGGCGTGAACTGGGGAGATACACAGGGCCTAATGGTGACAGTGAACAACTCGACTGATGGCGTGAACTGGGGAGATACACAGGGCCTAAAGGTGACAGTGAATAACTCGACTGATGGCGTGAACTGAGGAGATACATATAGGGCCTAATGGTGACAATGAACAATTCGACTGGAGGCGTGAACTGGGGTGATACATATAGGGCCTAATGGTGACAGTGAACAACTCGACTGATGGCGTGAACTTGGGAGATACATATAGGGCCTAATGGTGACAGTGAACAACTCGACTGATGGCGTGAACTGGGGAGATACACAGGGCCTAAAGATGACAGTGAACAGATCGACTGATGGCGTGAACTGGGGAGATACATATAGGGCCTAATGGTGACAGTGAACAACTCGACTGATGGCGTGAACTTGGGAGATACATATAGGGCCTAATGGTGACAGTGAACAACTCGACTGATGGCGGGAACTGGGGAGATACACAGGGCCTAAAGATGACAGTGAACAGCTCGACTGATGGCGTGAACTGGGGAGATACATATAGGGCCTAATGGTGACAGTGAACAACTCGACTGATGGCGTGAACTGGGGAGATACATATAGGGCCTAAAGGTGACAGTGAACAACTCGACTGATGGCGAGAACGTTGGAGATACATATAGGGCCTAATGGTGACAGTGAACAACTCGACTGATGGCGTGAACTGGGGAGATACATATAGGGCCTAATGGTGACAATGAACAATTCGACTGAAGGCGTGAACTGGGGTGATACATATAGGGCCTAATGGTGACTGTGAACAACTCGACTGATGGCGTGAACTTGGGAGATACATATAGGGCCTAATGGTGACAGTGAACAACTCGACTGATGGCGTGAACTGGGGAGATACACAGGGCCTAAAGATGACAGTGAACAGCTCGACTGATGGCGTGAACTGGGGAGATACATATAGGGCCTAATGGTGACAGTGAACAACTCGACTGATGGCGTGAACTTGGGAGATACATATAGGGCCTAATGGTGACAGTGAACAACTCGACTGATGGCGTGAACTGGGGAGATACACAGGGCCTAAAGATGACAGTGAACAGCTCGACTGATGGCGTGAACTGGGGAGATACATATAGGGCCTAATGGTGACACTGAACAACTCGACTGATGGCGTGAACTGGGGAGATACACAGGGCCTAAAGGTGACAGTGAACAACTCGACTGATGGCGTGAACTGAAGAGATACATATAGGGCCTAATGGTGACAATGAACAATTCGACTGAAGGCGTGAACTGGGGAGATACATATAGGGCCTAATGGTGACAGTGAACAACTCGACTGATGGCGTGAACTTGGGAGATACATATAGGGCCTAATGGTGACAGTGAACAACTCGACTGATGGCGTGAACTGGGGAGTACACAGGGCCTAAAGATGACAGTGAACAACTCGACTGATGGCGTGAACTGGGGAGATACACAGGGCCTAATGGTGACAGTGAACAACTCGACTGATGGCGTGAACTGGGGAGATACACAGGGCCTAAAGGTGACAGTGAACAACTCGACTGATGGCGTGAACTGAGGAGATACATATAGGGTCTAATGGTGACAGTGAACAACTCGACTGATGGCGTGAACTGGGGAGATACATATAGGGCCTAATGGTGACAATGAACAATTCGACTGAAGGCGTGAACTGGGGAGATAAATATAGGGCCTAATGGTGACAGTGAACAACTCGACTGATGGCGTGAACTTGGGAGATACATATAGGGCCTAATGGTGACAGTGAACAACTCTACTGATGGCGTGAACTGGGGAGATACAAAGGGCCTAAAGATGACAGTGAACAGCTCGACTGATGGCGTGAACTGGGGAGATACATATAGGGCCTAATGGTGACAGTGAACAACTCGACTGATGGCGTGAACTGGGGAGATACACAGGGCCTAATGGTGACAGTGAACAACTCGACTGATGGCGTGAACTGAGGAGATACATATAGGGCCTAATGGTGACAGTGAACAACTCGACTGATGGCGTGAACTGGGGAGATACATATAGGGCCTAATGGTGACAATGAACAATTCGACTGAAGGCGTGAACTGGGTTGATACATATAGGGCCTAATGGTGACAGTGAACAACTCGACTGATGGCGTGAACTGGGGAGATACATATAGGGCCTAATGGTGACAGTGAACAACTCGACTGATGGCGTGAACTGGGGAGATACACAGGGCCTAAAGATGACAGTGAACAGCTCGACTGATGGCGTGAACTGGGGAGATACATATAGGGCCTAATGGTGACAGTGAACAACTCGACTGATGGCGTGAACTGGGGAGATACACAGGGCCTAATGGTGACAGTGAACAACTCGACTGATGGCGAGAACTGGGGAGATACATATAGGGCCTAATGGTGACAGTGAACAAATCGACTGATGGCGTGAACTTGGGAGATACATATAGGGTCTAATGGTGACAATGAACAACTCGACTGATGGCGTGAACTGGGGAGATACATATAGGGCCTAATGGTGACAGTGAACAACTCGACTGATGGCGTGAACTGGGGAGATACACAGGGCCTAATGGTGACAGTGAACAACTCGACTGATGGCGAGAACTGGGGAGATACATATAGGGCCTAATGGTGAGAGTGAACAACTCGACTGATGGCGTGAACTGAGGAGATGCATATAGGGTCTAATGGTGACAGTGAACAACTCGACTAATGGCGTGAATTGGGGAGATACATATAGGGCCTAATGGTGACAGTGAACAACTCGACTGATGGCGTGAACTGGGGAGATACATATAGGGCCTAAAGGTGACAGTGAACAACTCGACTGATGGCGTGAACTGGGGAGATACATATAGGGCCTAATGGTGACAGTGAACAACTCGACTGATGGCGTGAACTGGGGAGATACACAGGGCCTAATGGTGACAGTGAACAACTCGACTGATGGCGAGAACTGGGGAGATACATATAGGGCCTAATGGTGACAGTGAACAACTCGACTGATGGCGTGAACTGAGGAGATGCATATAGGGTCTAATGGTGACAGTGAACAACTCGACTGATGGCGTTAACTGGGGAGATACATATACGGCCTAATGGTAACAGTGAACAACTCGACTGATGGCGTGAACTGGGGAGATACATATACGGCCTAAAGGTGACAATGAACAATTCGACTGAAGGCGTGAACTGGGGAGATACATATAGGGCCTAATGGTGACAGTGAACAACTCGACTGATGGCGTGAACTGGGGAGATTCATATAGGGCGTAACGGTGACAGTGAACAACTCGACTGATGGCGTGAACTGAGGAGATACATATAGGGTCTAATGGTGACAGTGAACAACTCGACTAATGGCGTGAATTGGGGAGATACATATAGGGCCTAATGGTGACAGTGAACAACTCGACTGATGGCGTGAACTGGGGAGATACATATAGGGCCTAAAGGTGACAGTGAACAACTCGACTGATGGCGTGAACTGGGGAGATACATATAGGGCCTAATGGTGACAGTGAACAACTCGACTGATGGCGTGAACTGGGGAGATACACAGGGCCTAATGGTGACAGTGAACAACTCGACTGATGGCGAGAACTGGGGAGATACATATAGGGCCTAATGGTGACAGTGAACAACTCGACTGATGGCGTGAACTGAGGAGATGCATATAGGGTCTAATGGTGACAGTGAACAACTCGACTGATGGCGTTAACTGGGGAGATACATATACGGCCTAATGGTAACAGTGAACAACTCGACTGATGGCGTGAACTGGGGAGATACATATACGGCCTAAAGGTGACAATGAACAATTCGACTGAAGGCGTGAACTGGGGAGATACATATAGGGCCTAATGGTGACAGTGAACAACTCGACTGATGGCGTGAACTTGGGAGATACATATAGGGCCTAATGGTGACAGTGAACACCTCGACTGATGGCGTGAACTGGGGAGATACACAGGGCCTAATGGTGACAGTGAACAACTCGACTGATGGCGTGAACTGGGGAGATACACAGGGCCTAAAGGTGACAGTGAACAACTCGACTAATGGCGTGAACTGAGGAGATACATATAGGGCCTAATGGTGACAGTGAACAACTCGACTGATGGCGTGAACTGGGGAGATACATATAGGGCCTAATGGTGACAATGAACAATTCGACTGAAGGCGTGAACTGGGGTGATACATATAGGGCCTAATGGTGACAGTGAACAACTCGACTGATGGCGTGAACTTGGGAGATACATATAGGGCCTAATGGTGACAGTGAACAACTCGACTGATGGCGTGAACTGGGGAGATACACAGGGCCTAAAGATGACAGTGAACAGCTCGACTGATGGCGTGAACTGGGGAGATACATATAGGGCCTAATGGTGACAGTGAACAACTCGACTGATGGCGTGAACTTGGGAGATACATATAGGGCCTAATGGTGACAGTGAACTACTCGACTGATGGCGGGAACTGGGGAGATACACAGGGCCTAAAGATGACAGTGAACAGCTCGACTGATGGCGTGAACTGGGGAGATACATATAGGGCCTAATGGTGACAGTGAACAACTCGACTGATGGCGTGAACTGGGGAGATACATATAGGGCCTAAAGGTGACAGTGAACAACTCGACTGATGGCGAGAACTGGGGAGATACATATAGGGCCTAATGGTGACAGTGAACAACTCGACTGATGGCGTGAACTGGGGAGATACATATAGGGCCTAATGGTGACAATGAACAATTCGACTGAAGGCGTGAACTGGGGTGATACATATAGGGCCTAATGGTGACAGTGAACAACTCGACTGATGGCGTGAACTTGGGAGATACATATAGGGCCTAATGGTGACAGTGAACAACTCGACTGATGGCGTGAACTGGGGAGATACACAGGGCCTAAAGATGACAGTGAACAGCTCGACTGATGGCGTGAACTGGGGAGATACATATAGGGCCTAATGGTGACAGTGAACAACTCGACTGATGGCGTGAACTTGGGAGATACATATAGGGCCTAATGGTGACAGTGAACAACTCGACTGATGGCGTGAACTGGGGAGATACACAGGGCCTAAAGATGACAGTGAACAGCTCGACTGATGGCGTGAACTGGGGAGATACATATAGGGCCTAATGGTGACACTGAACAACTCGACTGATGGCGTGAACTGGGGAGATACACAGGGCCTAAAGGTGACAGTGAACAACTCGACTGATGGTGTGAACTGAAGAGATACATATAGGGCCTAATGGTGACAATGAACAATTCGACTGAAGGCTGACTGGGGAGATACATATAGGGCCTAATGGTGACAGTGAACAACTCGACTGATGGCGTGAACTTGGGAGATACATATAGGGCCTAATGGTGACAGTGAACAACTCGACTGATGGCGTGAACTGGGGAGTACACAGGGCCTAAAGATGACAGTGAACAACTCGACTGATGGCGTGAACTGGGGAGATACACAGGGCCTAATGGTGACAGTGAACAACTCGACTGATGGCGTGAACTGGGGAGATACACAGGGCCTAAAGGTGACAGTGAACAACTCGACTGATGGCGTGAACTGAGGAGATACATATAGGGCCTAATGGTGACAGTGAACAACTCGACTGATGGCGTGAACTGGGGAGATACATATAGGGCCTAATGGTGACAATGAACAATTCGACTGAAGGCGTGAACTGGGGAGATACATATAGGGCCTAATGGTGACAGTGAACAACTCGACTGATGGCGTGAACTTGGGAGATACATATAGGGCCTAATGGTGACAGTGAACAACTCTACTGATGGCGTGAACTGGGGAGATACAAAGGGCCTAAAGATGACAGTGAACAGCTCGACTGATGGCGTGAACTGGGGAGATACATATAGGGCCTAATGGTGACAGTGAACAACTCGACTGATGGCGTGAACTGGGGAGATACACAGGGCCTAAAGGTGACAGTGAACAACTCGACTGATGGCGTGAACTGGGGAGATACATATAGGGCCTAATGGTGACAGTGAACAACTCGACTGATGGCGTGAACTGGGGAGATACATATAGGGCCTAATGGTGACAATGAACAATTCGACTGAAGGCGTGAACTGGGTTGATACATATAGGGCCTAATGGTGACAGTGAACAACTCGACTGATGGCGTGAACTTGGGAGATACATATAGGGCCTAATGGTGACAGTGAACAACTCGACTGATGGCGTGAACTGGGGAGATACACAGGGCCTAAAGATGACAGTGAACAGCTCGACTGATGGCGTGAACTGGGGAGATACATATAGGGCCTAATGGTGACAGTGAACAACTCGACTGATGGCGTGAACTGGGGAGATACACAGGGCCTAATGGTGACAGTGAACAACTCGACTGATGGCGAGAACTGGGGAGATACATATAGGGCCTAATGGTGACAGTGAACAAATCGACTGATGGCGTGAACTTGGGAGATACATATAGGGTCTAATGGTGACAATGAACAACTCGACTGATGGCGTGAACTGGGGAGATACATATAGGGCCTAATGGTGACAGTGAACAACTCGACTGATGGCGTGAACTGGGGAGATACACAGGGCCTAATGGTGACAGTGAACAACTCGACTGATGGCGAGAACTGGGGAGATACATATAGGGCCTAATGGTGACAGTGAACAACTCGACTGATGGCGTGAACTGAGGAGATGCATATAGGGTCTAATGGTGACAGTGAACAACTCGACTAATGGCGTGAATTGGGGAGATACATATAGGGCCTAATGGTGACAGTGAACAACTCGACTGATGGCGTGAACTGGGGAGATACATATAGGGCCTAATGGTGACAGTGAACAACTCGACTGATGGCGTGAACTGGGGAGATACATATAGGGCCTAATGGTGACAGTGAACAACTCGACTGATGGCGTGAACTGGGGAGATACACAGGGCCTAATGGTGACAGTGAACAACTCGACTGATGGCGAGAACTGGGGAGATACATATAGGGCCTAATGGTGACAGTGAACAACTCGACTGATGGCGTGAACTGAGGAGATGCATATAGGGTCTAATGGTGACAGTGAACAACTCGACTGATGGCGTGAACTGGGGAGATACATATACGGCCTAATGGTAACAGTGAACAACTCGACTGATGGCGTGAACTGGGGAGATACATATACGGCCTAAAGGTGACAATGAACAATTCGACTGAAGGCGTGAACTGGGGAGATACATATAGGGCCTAATGGTGACAGTGAACAACTCGACTGATGGCGTGAACTTGGGAGATACATATAGGGCCTAATGGTGACAGTGAACACCTCGACTGATGGCGTGAACTGGGGAGATACACAGGGCCTAATGGTGACAGTGAACAACTCGACTGATGGCGTGAACTGGGGAGATACACAGGGCCTAAAGGTGACAGTGAACAACTCGACTGATGGCGTGAACTGAGGAGATACATATAGGGCCTAATGGTGACAGTGAACAACTCGACTGATGGCGTGAACTGGGGAGATACATATAGGGCCTAATGGTGACAATGAACAATTCGACTGAAGGCGTGAACTGGGGTGATACATATAGGGCCTAATGGTGACAGTGAACAACTCGACTGATGGCGTGAACTTGGGAGATACATATACGGCCTAATGGTGACAGTGAACAACTCGACTGATGGCGTGAACTGGGGAGATACACAGGGCCTAAAGATGACAGTGAACAGCTCGACTGATGGCGTGAACTGGGGAGATACATATAGGGCCTAATGGTGACAGTGAACAACTCGACTGATGGCGTGAACTTGGGAGATACATATAGGGCCTAATGGTGACAGTGAACTACTCGACTGATGGCGGGAACTGGGGAGATACACAGGGCCTAAAGATGACAGTGAACAGCTCGACTGATGGCGTGAACTGGGGAGATACATATAGGGCCTAATGGTGACAGTGAACAACTCGACTGATGGCGTGAACTGGGGAGATACATATAGGGCCTAAAGGTGACAGTGAACAACTCGACTGATGGCGAGAACTGGGGAGATACATATAGGGCCTAATGGTGACAGTGAACAACTCGACTGATGGCGTGAACTGGGGAGATACATATAGGGCCTAATGGTGACAATGAACAATTCGACTGAAGGCGTGAACTGGGGTGATACATATAGGGCCTAATGGTGACAGTGAACAACTCGACTGATGGCATGAACTTGGGAGATACATATAGGGCCTAATGGTGACAGTGAACAACTCGACTGATGGCGTGAACTGGGGAGATACACAGGGCCTAAAGATGACAGTGAACAGCTCGACTGATGGCGTGAACTGGGGAGATACATATAGGGCCTAATGGTGACAGTGAACAACTCGACTGATGGCGTGAACTTGGGAGATACATATAGGGCCTAATGGTGACAGTGAACAACTCGACTGATGGCGTGAACTGGGGAGATACACAGGGCCTAAAGATGACAGTGAACAGCTCGACTGATGGCGTGAACTGGGGAGATACATATAGGGCCTAATGGTGACACTGAACAACTCGACTGATGGCGTGAACTGGGGAGATACACAGGGCCTAAAGGTGACAGTGAACAACTCGACTGATGGCGAGAACTGGGGAGATACATATAGGGCCTAATGGTGATAGTGAACAAATCGACTGATGGCGTGAACTGAGGAGATACATATAGGGTCTAATGGTGACAGTGAACAACTCGACTGATGGCGTGAACTGGGGAGATACATATAGGGCCTAATGGTGACAGTGAACAACTCGACTGATGGCGTGAACTGGGGAGATACACAGGGCCTAATGTTGACAGTGAACAACTCGACTGATGGCGTGAACTGAGGAGATGCATATAGGGTCTAATGGTGACAGTGAACAACTCGACTGATGGCGTTAACTGGGGAGATACATATACGGCCTAATGGTAACAGTGAACAACTCGACTGATGGCGTGAACTGGGGAGATACATATACGGCCTAAAGGTGACAATGAACAATTCGACTGAAGGCGTGAACTGGGGAGATACATATAGGGCCTAATGGTGACAATGAACAACTCGACTGATGGCTTGAACTTGGGAGATACATATAGGGCCTAATGGTGACAGTGAACAACTCGACTGATGGCGTGAACTGAGGAGATACATATAGGGCCTAATGGTGACAGTGAACAACTCGACTGATGGCGTGAACTTGGGAGATACATATAGGGCCTAATGGTGACAGTGAACAACTCGACTGATGGCGTGAACTGGGGAGATACACAGGGCCTAAAGATGACAGTGAACAACTCGACTGATGGCGTGAACTGGGGAGA
Source organism: Gibbula magus (assembly GCA_936450465.1). Classification (NCBI taxonomy): domain Eukaryota; kingdom Metazoa; phylum Mollusca; class Gastropoda; order Trochida; family Trochidae; genus Gibbula; species Gibbula magus. The sequence goes on from OW388301.1 coordinate 1,375,811, forward strand.
TACACAGGGCCTAATTGTGACAGTGAACAACTCGACTGATGGCGTGAACTGGGGAGATACACAGGGCCTAAAGGTGACAATGAACAACTCGACTGATGGCGTGAACTGAGGAGATACATATAGGGCCTAATGGTGACAGTGAACAACTCGACTGATGGCGTGAACTGGGGAGATACATATAGGGCCTAATGGTGACAATGAACAATTCGACTGAAGGCGTGAACTGGGGAGATACATATAGGGCCTAAAGGTGACAGTGAACAACTCGACTGATGGCGTGAACTTGGGAGATACATATAGGGCCTAATGGTGACAGTGAACAACTCTACTGATGGCGTGAACTGGGGAGTACAAAGGGCCTAAAGATGACAGTGAACAACTCGACTGATGGCGTGAACTGGGGAGATACATATAGGGCCTAATGGTGACAGTGAACAACTCGACTGATGGCGTGAACTGGGGAGATACACAGGGCCTAAAGGTGACAGTGAACAACTCGACTGATGGCGTGAACTGAGGAGATACATATAGGGCCTAATGGTGACAGTGAACAACTCGACTGATGGCGTGAACTGGGGAGATACATATAGGGCCTAATGGTGACAATGAACAATTCGACTGAAGGCGTGAACTGGGGTGATAAATATAGGGCCTAATGGTGACAGTGAACAACTCGACTGATGGCGTGAACTTGGGAGATACATATAGGGCCTAATGGTGACAGTGAACAACTCGACTGATGGCGTGAACTGTGGAGATACACAGGGCCTAAAGATGACAGTGAACAACTCGACTGATGGCGTGAACTGGGGAGATACATATAGGGCCTAATGGTGACAGTGAACAACTAGACTGATGGCGTGAACTGGGGAGATACACAGGGCCTAAAGGTGACAGTGAACTACTCGACTGATGGCGTGAACTGGGGAGATACATATAGGGCCTAATGGTGACAGTGAACAACTCGACTGATGGCGTGAACTCAGGAGATACATATAGGGTCTAATGGTGACAATGAACAACTCGACTGATGGCGTGAACTGGGGAGATACATATAGGGCCTAATTGTGACAGTGAACAACTCGACTGATGGCGTGAACTGGGGAGAAACACAGGGCCTAATGGTGACAGTGAACAACTCGACTGATGGCGTGAACTGAGGAGATACATATAGGGTCTAATGGTGACAGTGAACAACTCGACTGATGGCGTTAACTGGGGAGATACATATACGGCCTAATGGTAACAGTGAACAACTCGACTGATGGCGTGAACTGGGGAGATACATATACGGCCTAAAGGTGACAATGAACAATTCGACTGAAGGCGTGAACTGGGGAGATACATATAGGGCCTAATGGTGACAATGAACAACTCGACTGATGGCGTGAACTTGGGAGATACATATAGGGCCTAATGGTGACAGTGAACAACTCGACTGATGGCGTGAACTGGGGAGATACATATAGGGCCTAATGGTGACAGTGAACAACTCGACTGATTGCGTGAACTGGGGAGATACACAGGGCCTAAAGGTGACAGTGAACAACTCGACTGATGGCGTAAACTGGGGAGATACACATATTGCCTAATGGTGACAGTGAACAACTCGACTGATGGCGTGAACTGGGGAGATACACAGGGCCTAAAGGTGACAATGAACAACTCGACTGATGGCGTGAACTGAGGAGATACATATAGGGCCTAATGGTGACAGTGAACAACTCGACTGATGGCGTGAACTGGGGAGATACATATAGGGCCTAATGGTGACAATGAACAATTCGACTGAAGGCGTGAACTGGGGAGATACATATAGGGCCTAAAGGTGACAGTGAACAACTCGACTGATGGCGTGAACTTGGGAGATACATATAGGGCCTAATGGTGACAGTGAACAACTCTACTGATGGCGTGAACTGGGGAGTACAAAGGGCCTAAAGATGACAGTGAACAGCTCGACTGATGGCGTGAACTGGGGAGATACATATAGGGCCTAATGGTGACAGTGAACAACTCGACTGATGGCGTGAACTGGGGAGATACACAGGGCCTAAAGGTGACAGTGAACAACTCGACTGATGGCGTGAACTGAGGAGATACATATAGGGCCTAATGGTGACAGTGAACAACTCGACTGATGGCGTGAACTGGGGAGATACATATAGGGCCTAATGGTGACAATGAACAATTCGACTGAAGGCGTGAACTGGGGTGATAAATATAGGGCCTAATGGTGACAGTGAACAACTCGACTGATGGCGTGAACTTGGGAGATACATATAGGGCCTAATGGTGACAGTGAACAACTCGACTGATGGCGTGAACTGTGGAGATACACATTGCCTAAAGATGACAGTGAACAACTCGACTGATTGCGTGAACTGGGGAGATACATATAGGGCCTAATGGTGACAGTGAACAACTAGACTGATGGCGTGAACTGGGGAGATACACAGGGCCTAAAGGTAACAGTGAACTACTCGACTGATGGCGTGAACTGGGGAGATACATATAGGGCCTAATGGTGACAGTGAACAACTCGACTGATGGCGTGAACTCAGGAGATACATATAGGGTCTAATGGTGACAATGAACAACTCGACTGATGGCGTGAACTGGGGAGATACATATAGGGCCTAATTGTGACAGTGAACAACTCGACTGATGGCGTGAACTGGGGAGAAACACAGGGCCTAATGGTGACAGTGAACAACTCGACTGATGGCGTGAACTGAGGAGATACATATAGGGTCTAATGGTGACAGTGAACAACTCGACTGATGGCGTTAACTGGGGAGATACATATACGGCCTAATGGTAACAGTGAACAACTCGACTGATGGCGTGAACTGGGGAGATACATATACGGCCTAAAGGTGACAATGAACAATTCGACTGAAGGCGTGAACTGGGGAGATACATATAGGGCCTAATGGTGACAGTGAACAACTCGACTGATGGCGTGAACTTGGCAGATACATATAGGGCCTAATGGTGACAGTGAACAACTCGACTGATGGCGTGAACTGGGGAGATACATATAGGGCCTAATGGTGACAGTGAACAACTCGACTGATGGCGTGAACTGAGGAGATACATATAGGGCCTAATGGTGACAGTGAACAACTCGACTGATGGCGTGAACTGGGGAGATACATATAGGGCCTAATGGTGACAGTGAACAACTCGACTGATTGCGTGAACTGGGGAGATACACAGGGCCTAAAGGTGACAGTGAACAACTCGACTGATGGCGTAAACTGGGGAGATACACATATTGCCTAATGGTGACAGTGAACAACTCGACTGATGGCGTGAACTTAGGAGACACACAGGGCCTAAAGGTGACAGTGAACAACTCGACTGATGGCGTGAACTGAGGAGATACATATAGGGTCTAATGGTGACAGTGAACAACTCGACTGATGGCGTTAACTGGGGAGATACATATAGGGCCTAATGGTGACAGTGAACAACTCGACTGATGGCGTGAACTGGGGAGATACATATAGGGCCTAATGGTGACAATGAACAATTCGACTGAAGGCGTGAACTGGGGAGATACATATAGGGCCTAATGGTGACAGTGAACAATTCGACTGATGGCGTGAACTTGGGAGATACATATAGGGCCTAATGGTGACAGTGAACAACTCGACTGATGGCGTGAACTGGGGAGATACACAGGGCCTAAAGGTGACGATGAACAATTCGACTGAAGGCGTGAACTGAGGAGATACATATAGGGCCTAATGGTGACAGTGAACAACTCGACTGATGGCGTGAACTGGGGAGATACATATAGGGTCTAATGGTGACAGTGAACAACTCGACTGATGGCGTGAACTGGGGAGATACACAGGGCCTAAAGGTGACAGTGAACAACTCGACTGATGGCGTGAACTGGGGAGATACATATAGGGCCTAATGGTGACAGTGAACAACTCGACTGATGGCGTGAACTGGGGAGATACACAGGGCCTAAAGGGGACAGTGAACAACTCGACTGATGGCGTGAACTGAGGAGATACATATAGGGCCTAATGGTGACAGTGAACAACTCGACTGATGGCGTGAACTGAGGACATACATATAGGGCCTAATGGTGACAGTGAACAACTCGACTGATGGCGTGAACTGGGGAGATACATATAGGGCCTAATGGTGACAATGAACAATTCGACTGAAGGCGTTAACTGGGGAGATACATATAGGGCCTAATGGTGACAGTGAACAACTCGACTGATGGCGTGAACTTGGGAGATACATATAGGGCCTAATGGTGACAGTGAACAACTCGACTGATGGCGTGAACTGGGGAGATACACAGGGCCTAAAGGTGACAGTCAACAACTCGACTGATGGCGTGAACTGAGGAGATACATATAGGGCCTAATGGTGACAGTGAACAACTCGACTGATGGCGTGAACTGAGGAGATACATATAGGGCCTAATGGTGACAGTGAACAACTCGACTGATGGCGTGAACTGGGGAGATACATATATGGTCTAATGGTGACAATGAACAATTCGACTGAAGGCGTGAACTGGGGAGATACATATAGGGCCTAATGGTGACAGTGAACAACTCGACTGATTGCGTGAACTGGGGAGATACACAGGGCCTAAAGGTGACAGTGAACAACTCGACTGATGGCGTAAACTGGGGAGATACACTTATTTCCTAATGGTGACAGTGAACAACTCGACTGATGGCGTGAACTTAGGAGACACACAGGGCCTAAAGGTGACAGTGAACAACTCGACTGATGGCGTGAACTGAGGAGATACATATAGGGTCTAATGGTGACAGTGAACAACTCGACTGATGGCGTTAACTGGGGAGATACATATAGGGCCTAATGGTGACAGTGAACAACTCGACTGATGGCGTGAACTGGGGAGATACATATAGGGCCTAATGGTGACAATGAACAATTCGACTGAAGGCGTGAACTGGGGAGATACATATAGGGCCTAATGGTGACAGTGAACAATTCGACTGATGGCGTGAACTTGGGAGATACATATAGGGCCTAATGGTGACACTGAACAACTCGACTGATGGCGTGAACTGGGGAGATACACAGGGCCTAAAGGTGACGATGAACAATTCGACTGAAGGCGTGAACTGAGGAGATACATATAGGGCCTAATGGTGACAGTGAACAACTCGACTGATGGCGTGAACTTGGGAGATACATATAGGGCCTAATGGTGACAGTGAACAACTCGACTGATGGCGTGAACTGGGGAGATACACAGGGCCTAAAGGTGACAGTGAACAACTCGACTGATGGCGTGAACTGAGGAGATACATATAGGGCCTAATGGTGACAGTGAACAACTCGACTGATGGCGTGAACTGAGGAGATACATATAGGGCCTAATGGTGACAGTGAACAACTCGACTGATGGCGTGAACTGGGGAGATACATATAGGGCCTAATGGTGACAATGAACAATTCGACTGAAGGCGTTAACTGGGGAGATACATATAGGGCCTAATGGTGACAGTGAACAACTCGACTGATGGCGTGAACTGGGGAGATACATATAGGGCCTAATGGTGACAGTGAACAACTCGACTGATGGCGTGAACTGGGGTGATACACAGGGCCTAAAGGTGACAGTCAACAAATCGACTGATGGCGTGAACTGAGGAGATACATATAGGGCCTAATGGTGACAGTGAACAACTCGACTGATGGCGTGAACTGAGGAGATACATATAGGGCCTAATGGTGACAGTGAACAACTCGACTGATGGCGTGAACTGGGGAGATACATATAGGGCCTAATGGTGACAATGAACAATTCGACTGAAGGCGTGAACTGGGGAGATACATATAGGGCCTAATGGTGACAGTGAACAACTCGACTGATGGCGTGAACTTGGGAGATACATATAGGGCCTAATGGTGACAGTGAACAACTCGACTGATGGCGTGAACTGGGGAGATACACAGGGCCTAAAGATGACAGTGAACAACTCGACTGATGGCGTGAACTGGGGAGATACACAGGGCCTAATGGTGACAGTGAACAACTCGACTGATGGCGTGAACTGGGGAGATACATATAGGGCCTAATGGTGACAGTGAACAACTCGACTGATGGCGTGAACTGGGGAGATACATATAGGGCCTAATGGTGACAGTGAACAACTCGACTGATGGCGTGAACTGGGGAGATACACAGGGCCTAATGGTGACAGTGAACAACTCGACTGATGGCGTGAACTGGGGAGATACACAGGGCCTAAAGGTGACAGTGAACAACTCGACTGATGGCGTGAACTGAGGAGATACATATAGGGCCTAATGGTGACAGTGAACAACTCGACTGATGGCGTGAACTGAGGAGATACATATAGGGCCTAATGGTGACAGTGAACAACTCGACTGATGGCGTGAACTGGGGAGATACATATAGGGCCTAATGGTGACAATGAACAATTCGACTGAAGGCGTTAACTGGGGAGATACATATAGGGCCTAATGGTGACAGTGAACAACTCGACTGATGGCGTGAACTGGGGAGATACATATAGGGCCTAATGGTGACAGTGAACAACTCGACTGATGGCGTGAACTGGGGAGATACACAGGGCCTAAAGGTGACAGTCAACAACTCGACTGATGGCGTGAACTGAGGAGATACATATAGGGCCTAATGGTGACAGTGAACAACTCGACTGATGGCGTGAACTGAGGAGATACATATAGGGCCTAATGGTGACAGTGAACAACTCGACTGATGGCGTGAACTGGGGAGATACATATAGGGCCTAATGGTGACAATGAACAATTCGACTGAAGGCGTGAACTGGGGAGATACATATAGGGCCTAATGGTGACAGTGAACAACTCGACTGATGGCGTGAACTTGGGAGATACATATAGGGCCTAATGGTGACAGTGAACAACTCGACTGATGGCGTGAACTGGGGAGATACACAAGGCCTAAAGATAACAGTGAAAAACTCGACTGATGGCGTGAACTGGGGAGATACACAGGGCCTAATGGTGACAGTGAACAACTCGACTGATGGCGTGAACTGGGGAGATACATATAGGGCCTAATGGTGACAGTGAACAACTCGACTGATGGCGTGAACTGGGGAGATACATATAGGGCCTAATGGTGACAGTGAACAACTCGACTGATGGCGTGAACTGAGGAGATACATATAGGGCCTAATGGTGACAGTGAACAACTCGACTGATGGCGTGAACTGGGGAGATACACAGGGCCTAAAGGTGACAGTGAACAACTCGACTGAAGGCGTTAACTGGGGAGATACATATAGGGCCTAATGGTGACAGTGAACAACTCGACTGATGGCGTGAACTGGGGAGATACATATAGGGCCTAATGGTGACAGTGAACAACTCGACTGATGGCGTGAACTGGGGAGATACATGTAGGGCCTAATGGTGACAATGAACAATTCGACTGAAGGCGTTAACTGGGGAGATACATATAGGGCCTAATGGTGACAGTGAACAACTCGACTGATGGCGTGAACTTGGGAGATACATATAGGGCCTAATGGTGAAAGTGAACAACTCGACTGATGGCGTGAACTGGGGAGATACACAGGGCCTAAAGGTGACAGTCAACAACTCGACTGATGGCGTGAACTGAGGAGATACATATAGGGCCTAATGGTGACAGTGAACAACTCGACTGATGGCGTGAACTGAGGAGATACATATAGGGCCTAATGGTGACAGTGAACAACTCGACTGATGGCGTGAACTGGGGAGATACATATAGGGCCTAATGGTGATAATGAACAATTCGACTGAAGGCGTGAACTGGGGAGATACATATGGGGCCTAATGGTGACAGTGAACAACTCGACTGATGGCGTGAACTTGGGAGATACATATAGGGCCTATTGGTGACAGTGAACAACTCGACTGATGGCGTGAACTGAGGAGATACATATAGGGCCTAATGGTGACAGTGAACAACTCGACTGATGGCGTGAACTGAGGAGATACATATAGGGCCTAATGGTGACAGTGAACAACTCGACTGATGGCGTGAACTGGGGAGATACATATAGGGCCTAATGGTGACAATGAACAATTCGACTGAAGGCGTGAACTGGGGAGATACATATAGGGCCTAATGGTGACAGTGAACAACTCGACTGATGGCGTGAACTTGGGAGATACATATAGGGCCTAATGGTGACAGTGAACAACTCGACTGATGGCGTGAACTGGGGAGATACACAAGGCCTAAAGATGACAGTGAAAAACTCGACTGATGGCGTGAACTGGGGAGATACACAGGGCCTAATGGTGACAGTGAACAACTCGACTGATGGCGTGAACTGGGGAGATACATATAGGGCCTAATGGTGACAGTGAACAACTCGACTGATGGCGTGAACTGGGGAGATACATATAGGGCCTAATGGTGACAGTGAACAACTCGACTGATGGCGTGAACTGAGGAGATACATATAGGGCCTAATGGTGACAGTGAACAACTCGACTGATGGCGTGAACTGGGGAGATACACAGGGCCTAAAGGTGACAGTGAACAATTCGACTGAAGGCGTTAACTGGGGAGATACATATAGGGCCTAATGGTGACAGTGAACAACTCGACTGATGGCGTGAACTGGGGAGATACATATAGGGCCTAATGGTGACAGTGAACAACTCGACTGATGGCGTGAACTGGGGAGATACATATAGGGCCTAATGGTGACAATGAACAATTCGACTGAAGGCGTTAACTGGGGAGATACATATAGGGCCTAATGGTGACAGTGAACAACTCGACTGATGGCGTGAACTTGGGAGATACATATAGGGCCTAATGGTGAAAGTGAACAACTCGACTGATGGCGTGAACTGGGGAGATACACAGGGCCTAAAGGTGACAGTCAACAACTCGACTGATGGCGTGAACTGAGGAGATACATATAGGGCCTAATGGTGACAGTGAACAACTCGACTGATGGCGTGAACTGAGGAGATACATATAGGGCCTAATGGTGACAGTGAACAACTCGAGTGATGGCGTGAACTGGGGAGATACATATAGGGCCTAATGGTGATAATGAACAATTCGACTGAAGGCGTGAACTGGGGAGATACATATAGGGCCTAATGGTGACAGTGAACAACTCGACTGATGGCGTGAACTTGGGAGATACATATAGGGCCTATTGGTGACAGTGAACAACTCGACTGATGGCGTGAACTGAGGAGATACATATAGGGCCTAATGGTGACAGTGAACAACTCGACTGATGGCGTGAACTGAGGAGATACATATAGGGCCTAATGGTGACAGTGAACAACTCGACTGATGGCGTGAACTGGGGAGATACATATAGGGCCTAATGGTGACAATGAACAATTCGACTGAAGGCGTGAAATGGGGAGATACATATAGGGCCTAATGGTGACAGTGAACAACTCGACTGATGGCGTGAACTTGGGAGATACATATAGGGCCTAATGGTGACAGTGAACAACTCGACTGATGGCGTGAACTGGGGAGATACACAAGGCCTAAAGATGACAGTGAACAACTCGACTGATGGCGTGAACTGGGGAGATACACAGGGCCTAATGGTGACAGTGAACAACTCGACTGATGGCGTGAACTGGGGAGATACATATAGGGCCTAATGGTGACAGTGAACAACTCGACTGATGGCGTGAACTGGGGAGATACATATAGGGCCTAATGGTGACAGTGAACAACTCGACTGATGGCGTGAACTGAGGAGATACATATAGGGCCTAATGGTGACAGTGAACAACTCGACTGATGGCGTGAACTGGGGAGATACACAGGGCCTAAAGGTGACAGTGAACAACTCGACTGAAGGCGTTAACTGGGGAGATACATATAGGGCCTAATGGTGACAGTGAACAACTCGACTGATGGCGTGAACTGGGGAGATACATATAGGGCCTAATGGTGACAGTGAACAACTCGACTGATGGCGTGAACTGGGGAGATACATATAGGGCCTAATGGTGACAATGAACAATTCGACTGAAGGCGTTAACTGGGGAGATACATATAGGGCCTAATGGTGACAGTGAACAACTCGACTGATGGCGTGAACTGGGGAGATACATATAGGGCCTAATGGTGACAGTGAACAACTCGACTGATGGCGTGAACTGGGGAGATACACAGGGCCTAAAGGTGACAGTCAACAACTCGACTGATGGCGTGAACTGAGGAGATACATATAGGGCCTAATGGTGACAGTGAACAACTCGACTGATGGCGTGAACTGAGGAGATACATATAGGGCCTAATGGTGACAGTGAACAACTCGACTGATGGCGTGAACTGGGGAGATACATATAGGGCCTAATGGTGATAATGAACAATTCGACTGAAGTCGTGAACTGGGGAGATACATATAGGGCCTAATGGTGACAGTGAACAACTCGACTGATGGCGTGAACTTGGGAGATACATATAGGGCCTAATGGTGACAGTGAACAACTCGACTGATGGCGTGAACTGGGGAGATACACAGGGCCTAAAGATGACAGTGAACAACTCGACTGATGGCGTGAACTGGGGAGATACATATAGGGCCTAATGGTGACAGTGAACAACTCGACTGATGGCGTGAACTGGGGAGATACACAGGGCCTAAAGGTGACAGTGAACAACTCGACTGATGGCGTGAACTGAGGAGATACATATAGGGCCTAATGGTGACAGTGAACAACTCGACTGATGGCGTGAACTGAGGAGATACATATAGGGCCTAATGGTGACAGTGAACAACTCGACTGATGGCGTGAACTGGGGAGATACATATAGGGCCTAATGGTGACAATGAACAATTCGTCTGAAGGCGTTAACTGGGGAGATACATATAGGGCCTAATGGTGACAGTGAACAACTCGACTGATGGCGTGAACTGGGGAGATACATATAGGGCCTAATGGTGACAGTGAACAACTCGACTGATGGCGTGAACTGGGGAGATACACAGGGCCTAAAGGTGACAGTCAACAACTCGACTGATGGCGTGAACTGAGGAGATACATATAGGGCCTAATGGTGACAGTGAACAACTCGACTGATGGCGTGAACTGAGGAGATACATATAGGGCCTAATGGTGACAGTGAACAACTCGACTGATGGCGTGAACTGGGGAGATACATATAGGGCCTAATGGTGACAATGAACAATTCGACTGAAGGCGTGAACTGGGGAGATACATATAGGGCCTAATGGTGACAGTGAACAACTCGACTGATGGCGTGAACTTGGGAGATACATATAGGGCCTAATGGTGACAGTGAACAACTCGACTGATGGCGTGAACTGGGGAGATACACAGGGCCTAAAGATGACAGTGAACAACTCGACTGATGGCGTGAACTGGGGAGATACACAGGGCCTAATGGTGACAGTGAACAACTCGACTGATGGCGTGAACTGGGGAGATACATATAGGGCCTAATGGTGACAGTGAACAACTCGACTGATGGCGTGAACTGGGGAGATACATATAGGGCCTAATGGTGACAGTGAACAACTCGACTGATGGCGTGAACTGGGGAGATACACAGGGCCTAATGGTGACAATGAACAACTCGACTGATGGCGTGAACTGGGGAGATACACAGGGCCTAAAGGTGACAGTGAACAACTCGACTGATGGCGTGAACTGAGGAGATACATATAGGGCCTAATGGTGACAGTGAACAACTCGACTGATGGCGTTAACTGGGGAGATACATATAGGGCCTAATGGTGACAATGAACAACTCGACTGATGGCGTGAACTGGGGAGATACACAGGGCCTAATGGTGACAGTGAACAACTCGACTGATGGCGTTAACTGGGGAGATACATATAGGGCCTAATGGTGACAGTGAACAACTTGACTGATGGCGTGAACTGGGGAGATACATATAGGGCCTAATGGTGACAGTGAACAACTCGACTGATGGCGTGAACTGGGGAGAAACACAGGGCCTAATGGTGACAGTGAACAACTCGACTGATGGCGTGAACTGGGGAGATTCATATAGGGCGTAACGGTGACAGTGAACAACTCGACTGATGGCGTGAACTGAGGAGATACATATAGGGCCTAAAGGTGACAGTGAACAACTCGACTGATGGCGTGAACTGAGGAGATACATATAGGGCCTAATGGTGACAGTGAACAACTCGACTGATGGCGTGAACTGGGGAGATACACAGGGCCTAAAGGTGACAGTGAACAACTCGACTGATGGCGTGAACTGATGAGATACATATAGGGCCTAATGGTGACAGTGAACAACTCGACTGATGGCGTGAACTTGGGAGATACATATAGGTTCTAATGGTGACAGTGAACAACTCGACTGATGGCGTGAACTGGGGAGATACATATAGGGCCTAAAGATGACAGTGAACAACTCGACTGATGGCGTGAACTGGGGAGATACATATAGGGCTTAATGGTGACAGTGAACAACTCGACTGATGGCGTGAACTGGGGAGATACACAGGGCCTAATGGTGACAGTGAACAACTCGACTGATGGCGTGAACTGGGGAGATACATATAGGGCCTAATGGTGACAGTGAACAACTCGACTGATGGCGTGAACTGGGGAGATACACAGGGCCTAATGGTGACAGTGAACAACTCGACTGATGGCGTGAACTGGGGAGATTCATATAGGGCGTAAAGGTGACAGTGAACAACTCGACTGATGGCGTGAACTGGGGAGATACACAGGGCCTAAAGGTGACAGTGAACAACTCGACTGATGGCGTGAACTGGGGAGATACACAGGGCCTAAAGGTGACAGTGAACAACTCGACTGATGGCGTGAACTGAGGAGATACATATAGGGCCTAATGGTGACAGTGAACAACTCGACTGATGGCGTGAACTGGGAAGATACATATAGGGCCTAATGGTGACAATGAACAATTCGACTGAAGGCGTGAACTGGGGAGATACATATAGGGCCTAATGGTGACAGTGAACAACTCGACTGATGGCGTGAACTTGGGAGATACATATAGGTTCTAATGGTGACAGTGAACAACTCGACTGATGGCGTGAACTGGGGAGATACATACAGGGCCTAAAGATGACAGTGAACAACTCGACTGATGGCGTGAACTGGGGAGATACATATAGGGCTTAATGGTGACAGTGAACAACTCGACTGATGGCGTGAACTGGGGAGATACACAGGGCCTAATTGTGACAGTGAACAACTCGACTGATGGCGTGAACTGGGGAGATACATATAGGGCCTAATGATGACAGTGAACAACTCGACTGATGGCGTGAACTGGGGAGATACACAGGGCCTAATGGTGACAGTGAACAACTCGACTGATGGCGTGAACTGGGGAGATTCATATAGGGCGTAAAGGTGACAGTGAACAACTCGACTGATGGCGTGAACTGGGGAGATACACAGGGCCTAAAGGTGACAGTGAACAACTCGACTGATGGCGTGAACTGGGGAGATACACAGGGCCTAATGGTGACAGTGAACAGGGGCATCTCCTCCATAAGTGTCTTTCATCTCATCAACAGTCTCCTTTGGTGTACGACCCTTCAAGACTAAAAACATGATAACCGCTCTGTACTCAACAGCCTCCATTTTACAACTTACTCTACTCTAAGAAAACTGTGCTGACAGAAAGAATGAATATTTTAAAAGTATGAGACATGACTTGACCTATGGAGACATGCTACATATCACATGTGAAATTTCTACTTCTTCCGATAAAGAAAAGTTTGTCAGAGGAAATTATTATTGAACGCCCCTTCGTATATCATTTTGGTCACATATCTGTAACTATGAAATACACATACACAGCTATATACGGTTATTAATTTCAAACATCTATTTGATATTGACGAATATTCAAGGCAGGCGATTATTTTTTTCGAAGCAATAATATCAATGTGACTTTAAATAAAATCACAACAAAAGCACCACTGCAGTATGTTTAAAAATATGAATATTTTAAACGAAATGCGAGTCATGAGGTTACACTTCGCATAAATATAAATATGCTTATGTCGGAATTATTTTTTAAAAAGGATACAGCCATTAGTTTATTTACATTTGCTAAATTTAACCCGGAGATTATTCAAGGCAGGCAATTATTTATTTCAAAGAGGAATTAGACCCCGCGATTATTGAAGTAAGGCGATTATTTAAGTCAGGCGATTATTTAAGTCAGGCGATTATTCAAGTATTTACGATATGTTCCGACCTGCCTCAGACGCAATGGCTATGCTTGATTCGGGACCCGGCGCACTACCCGGCGTATGCTGCCGGAAGCGGCGTAACCGGCGAATCACTTGATTGGAACCCGGCGCACGCCTTAGGCGTACTCCGAATGCGCCGGTTTGAAATGACCGGCGAAGGCGGCGTATAATGGCGGACAAATGTTATCATTGCGACATTTAATAATTATTTTTTAATGAATTTCGTTTTGACAATTGGCTAGTTGACTGATTTATTTTAAAATATTTCTGGTTCTTTAAAACAATGCATTACACGATAATATAATATTTATTCAAGTTTTGAAATAATTTATAAAATATAATTGTTTGATATAAATGACATGTTTATTGAAGCTAGTTTGAGAGATGATGACGTCTTCCTGTCTGTACGCCGATACACTTGTTGCAACTAAGCCTGGTCAATGCCTCTCAAACAGTTTATACGTAGTCTACATGGAGACGGGGCAATCCGAACCATCAACACTCTCAGCCTCCTGGAACCATCATCACTCTCAGCCGCCTGGAACCATCATCACTCTCAGCCGCCTGGAACCATCAACACTCTCAGCCGCCTGGAACCATCATCACTTTCAGCCGCCTTGAACCATCATCACTCTCAGCCGTCTGGAACCATCAACACTCTCAGCCGCCTGGAACCATCATCACTCTCAGCCGCCTGGAACCATCAACACTCTCAGCCGCCTGGAACCATCATCACTCTCAGCCGCCTGGAACCATCATCACTCTCAGCCGCCTGGAACCATCAACACTCTCAGCCGCCTGGAACCATCAACACTCTCAGCCGCCTGGAACCATCAACACTTTCAGCCGTCTGGAACCATCAACACTCTCAGCCGCCTGGAACCATCAACACTCTCAGCCGTCTGGAACCATCAACACTCTCAGCCGCCTGGAACCATCATCACTCTCAGCCGCCTGGAACCATCACCACTCTCAGCCGCCTGGAACCATCAACACTCTCAACCGTCTGGAACCATCAACACTCTCAGCCGCCTGGAACCATCATCACTCTCAGCCGTCTGGAACCATCACCACTCTCAGCCGCCTGGAACCATCAACACTTTCAGCCGTCTGGAACCATCAACACTCTCAGCCGCCTGGAACCATCAATCCTCTCAGCCGCCTGGAACCATCAACACTCTCAGCCGCCTGGAACCATCAACACTCTCAGCCGATTGGAACCATCACCACTCTCAGCCGCCTGGAACCATCACCACTCTCAGCCGCCTGGAACCATCAACACTCTCAGCCGCCTGGAACCATCAACACTCTCAGCCGACTGGAACCATCAACACTCTCAGCCGCCTGGAACCATCAACACTCTCAGCCGCCTGGAACCATCATCACTCTCAGCCGCCTGGAACCATCAACACTCTCAGCCGCCTGGAACCATCAACACTCTCAGCCGCCTGGAACAATCAACACTCTCAGCCGATTGGAACCATCAACACTCTCAGCCGCCTGGAACCATCACCACTCTCAGCCGCCTGGAACCATCAACACTCTCAGCCGCCTGGAACCATCAACACTCTCAGCCGTCTGGAACCATCAACACTCTCAGCCGCCTGGAACCATCAACACTCTCAGCCGTCTGGAACCATCATCACTCTCAGCCGCCTGGAACCATCAACACTCTCAGCCGCCTGGAACCATCAACACTCTCAGCCGCCTGGAACCATCACCACTCTCAGCCGCCTGGAACCATCACCACTCTCAGCCGCCTGGAACCATCAACACTCTCAGCCGCCTGGAACCATCAACACTCTCAGCCGCCTGGAACCATCAACACTCTCAGCCGCCTGGAACCATCAACACTCTCAGCCGCCTGGAACCATCAACACTCTCAGCCGTCTGGAACCATCATCACTCTCAGCCGACTGGAACCATCAACACTCTCAGCCGTCTGGAACCATCAACACTCTCAGCCGTCTGGAACCATCAACACTCTCAGCCGTCTGGAACCATCAACACTCTCAGCCGTCTGGAACCATCAACACTCTCAGCCGCCTGGAACCATCATCACTCTCAGCCTCCTGGAACCATCATCACTCTCAGCCGCCTGGAACCATCAACACTCTCAGCCGCCTGGAACCATCATCACTCTCAGCCGCCTGGAACCATCAACACTCTCAGCCGCCTGGAACCATCAACACTCTCAGCCGCCTGGAACCATCACCACTCTCAGCCGCCTGGAACCATCAACACTCTCAGCCGCCTGGAACCATCAACACTCTCAGCCGCCTGGAATCATCACCACTCTCAGCCGCCTGGAATCATCACCACTCTCAGCCGCCTGGAACCATCACCACTCTCAGCCGCCTGGAACCATCATCACTCTCAGCCGCCTGGAACCATCACCACTCTCAGCCGCCTGGAACCATCAACACTCTCAGCCGCCTGGAACCATCATCACTCTCAGCCGCCTGGAACCATCAACACTCTCAGCCGCCTGGAACCATCATCACTCTCAGCCGCCTGGAATCATCAACACTCTCAGCCACCTGGAACCATCAACACTCTCAGCCGTCTGGAACCATCACCACTCTCAGCCGCCTGGAACCATCAACACTCTCAGCCGCCTGGAACCATCAACACTCTCAGCCGCCTGGAACCATCAACACTCTCAGCCGCCTGGAACCATCACCACTCTCAGCCGCCTGGAACCATCAACACTCTCAGCCTCCTGGAACCATCAACACTCTCAGCCGCCTGGAACCATCAACACTCTCAGCCGCCTGGAACCATCATCACTTTCAGCCGCCTGGAACCATCATCACTCTCAGCCGCCTGGAACCATCATCACTCTCAGCCGCCTGGAACCATCAACACTCTCAGCCGTCTGGAACCATCAACACTCTCAGCCGCCTGGAACCATCATCACTCTCAGCCGCCTGGAACCATCAACACTCTCAGCCGCCTGGAACCATCAACACTCTCAGCCGCCTGGAACCATCACCACTCTCAGCCGCCTGGAACCATCAACACTCTCAGCCGCCTGGAACCATCACCACTCTCAGCCTCCTGGAACCATCACCACTCTCAGCCGCCTGGAACCATCATCACTCTCAGCCTCCTGGAACCATCAACACTCTCAGCCGCCTGGAACCATCATCACTCTCAGCCGTCTGGAACCATCAACAGTCTCAGCCGCCTGGAACCATCAACACTCTCAGCCGCCTGGAATCATCACCACTCTCAGCCGCCTGGAACCATCAACACTCTCAGCCGCCTGGAACCATCAACAGTCTCAGCCTCCTGGAACCATCATCACTCTCAGCCGCCTGGAACCATCAACACTCTCAGCCGCCTGGAACCATCATCACTCTCAGCCGCCTGGAACCATCAACACTCTCAGCCGTCTCAAACCATCAACACTCTCAGCCTCCTGGAACCATCAACACTCTCAGCCGCCTGGAACCATCAACACTCTCAGCCGCCTGGAACCATCATCACTTTCAGCCGCCTGGAACCATCATCACTCTCAGCCGCCTGGAACCATCATCACTCTCAGCCGCCTGGAACCATCAACACTCTCAGCCGTCTGGAACCATCAACACTCTCAGCCGCCTGGAACCATCATCACTCTCAGCCGCCTGGAACCATCAACACTCTCAGCCGCCTGGAACCATCAACACTCTCAGCCGCCTGGAACCATCACCACTCTCAGCCGCCTGGAACCATCAACACTCTCAGCCGCCTGGAACCATCACCACTCTCAGCCTCCTGGAACCATCACCACTCTCAGCCGCCTGGAACCATCATCACTCTCAGCCTCCTGGAACCATCAACACTCTCAGCCGCCTGGAACCATCATCACTCTCAGCCGTCTGGAACCATCAACAGTCTCAGCCGCCTGGAACCATCAACACTCTCAGCCGCCTGGAATCATCACCACTCTCAGCCGCCTGGAACCATCAACACTCTCAGCCGCCTGGAACCATCAACAGTCTCAGCCTCCTGGAACCATCATCACTCTCAGCCGCCTGGAACCATCAACACTCTCAGCCGCCTGGAACCATCATCACTCTCAGCCGCCTGGAACCATCAACACTCTCAGCCGTCTCAAACCATCAACACTCTCAGCCGCCTGGAACCATCAACACTCTCAGCCTCCTGGAACCATCATCACTCTCAGCCGCCTGGAACCATCAACACTCTCAGCCGTCTGGAACCATCAACACTCTCAGCCGCCTGGAACCATCAACACTCTCAGCCGCCTGGAACCATCAACACTCTCAGCCGCCTGGAACCATCAACACTCTCAGCCGCCTGGAACCATCAACACTCTCAGCCGCCTGGAACCATCATCACTCTCAGCCGCCTGGAACCATCACCACTCTCAGCCGCCTGGAACCATCATCACTCTCAGCCGCCTGGAACCATCATCACTCTCAGCCGCCTGGAACCATCAACACTCTCAGCCGTCTCAAACCATCAACACTCTCAGCCGCCTGGAACCATCAACACTCTCAGCCTCCTGGAACCATCAACACTCTCAGCCGCCTGGAACCATCAACACTCTCAGCCGTCTGGAACCATCAACACTCTCAGCCGCCTGGAACCATCAACACTCTCAGCCGCCTGGAACCATCAACACTCTCAGCCGCCTGGAACCATCAACACTCTCAGCCGCCTGGAACCATCACCACTCTCAGCCGCCTGGAACCATCATCACTCTCAGCCGTCTGGAACCATCATCACTCTCAGCCGTCTGGAACCATCATCACTCTCAGCCGCCTGGAACCATCACCACTCTCAGCCGTCTGGAACCATCAACACTCTCAGCCGCCTGGAACCATCATCACTCTCAGCCGCCTGGAACCATCAACACTCTCAGCCGCCTGGAACCATCAACACTCTCAGCCGCCTGGAACCATCACCACTCTCAGCCGCCTGGAACCATCATCACTCTCAGCCGTCTGGAACCATCATCACTCTCAGCCGTCTGGAACCATCAACACTCTCAGCCGCCTGGAACCATCACCACTCTCAGCCGCCTGGAACCATCATCACTCTCAGCCGCCTGGAACCATCAACACTCTCAGCCGTCTGGAACCATCAACACTCTCAGCCGCCTGGAACCATCAACACTCTCAGCCGCCTGGAACCATCAACACTCTCAGCCGCCTGGAACCATCAACACTCTCAGCCGCCTGGAACCATCACCACTCTCAGCCGCCTGGAACCATCATCACTCTCAGCCGTCTGGAACCATCATCACTCTCAGCCGTCTGGAACCATCATCACTCTCAGCCGCCTGGAACCATCACCACTCTCAGCCGTCTGGAACCATCAACACTCTCAGCCGCCTGGAACCATCATCACTCTCAGCCGCCTGGAACCATCACCACTCTCAGCCGCCTGGAACCATCAACACTCTCAGCCGCCTGGAACCATCAACACTCTCAGCCGCCTGGAACCATCACCACTCTCAGCCGCCTGGAACCATCATCACTCTCAGCCGCCTGGAACCATCATCACTCTCAGCCGCCTGGAACCATCAACACTCTCAGCCGTCTCAAACCATCAACACTCTCAGCCGCCTGGAACCATCAACACTCTCAGCCTCCTGGAACCATCAACACTCTCAGCCGCCTGGAACCATCAACACTCTCAGCCGTCTGGAACCATCAACACTCTCAGCCGCCTGGAACCATCAACACTCTCAGCCGCCTGGAACCATCAACACTCTCAGCCGCCTGGAACCATCAACACTCTCAGCCGCCTGGAACCATCACCACTCTCAGCCGCCTGGAACCATCATCACTCTCAGCCGTCTGGAACCATCAACACTCTCAGCCGCCTGGAACCATCAACACTCTCAGCCGCCTGGAACCATCACCACTCTCAGCCGTCTGGAACCATCATCACTCTCAGCCGCCTGGAACCATCAACACTCTCAGCCGCCTGGAACCATCATCACTCTCAGCCGCCTGGAACCATCAACACTCTCAGCCGTCTCAAACCATCAACACTCTCAGCCGCCTGGAACCATCAACACTCTCAGCCTCCTGGAACCATCAACACTCTCAGCCGCCTGGAACCATCAACACTCTCAGCCGTCTGGAACCATCAACACTCTCAGCCGCCTGGAACCATCAACACTCTCAGCCGCCTGGAACCATCAACACTCTCAGCCGCCTGGAACCATCAACACTCTCAGCCGCCTGGAACCATCACCACTCTCAGCCGCCTGGAACCATCATCACTCTCAGCCGTCTGGAACCATCATCACTCTCAGCCGTCTGGAACCATCATACCTCTCAGCCGCCTGGAACCATCACCACTCTCAGCCGTCTGGAACCATCAACACTCTCAGCCGCCTGGAACCATCATCACTCTCAGCCGCCTGGAACCATCACCACTCTCAGCCGCCTGGAACCATCACCACTCTCATCCGCCTGGAACCATCAACACTCTCAACCGCCTGGAACCATCACCACTCTCAGCCGCCTGGAACCATCAACACTCTCAGCCGCCTGGAACCATCAACACTCTCAGCCGCCTGGAACCATCAACACTCTCAGCCGCCTGGAACCATCAACACTCTCAACCGCCTGGAACCATCACCACTCTCAGCCGCCTGGAACCATCAACACTCTCAGCCGTCTGGAACCATCAACACTCTCAGCCGCCTGGAACCATCATCACTCTCAGCCGCCTGGAACCATCAACACTCTCAGCCGCCTGGAACCATCATCACTCTCAGCCGCCTGGAACCATCAACACTCTCAGCCGCCTGGAACCATCTACACTCTCAGCCGACTGGCACCATCATCACTCTCAGCCGTCTGGATCCATCAACACTCTCAGCCGCCTGGAACCATCATCACTCTCAGCCGCCTGGAACCATCAACACTCTCAGCCGCCTGGAACCATCATCACTCTCAGCCGCCTGGAACCATCAACACTCTCAGCCGTCTGGAACCATCAACACTCTCAGCCGCCTGGAACCATCACCACTCTCAGCCGCCTGGAACCATCAACACTCTCAGCCGCCTGGAACCATCAACACTCTCAGCCGCCTGGAACCATCACCACTCTCAGCCGCCTGGAACCATCATCACTCTCAGCCGCCTGGAACCATCAACACTCTCAGCCGTCTGGAACCATCAACACTCTCAGCCGCCTGGAACCATCAACACTCTCAGCCGCCTGGAACCATCAACACTCTCAGCCGCCTGGAACCATCAACACTCTCAGCCGCCTGGAACCATCACCACTCTCAGCCGCCTGGAACCATCATCACTCTCAGCCGCCTGGAACCATCAACACTCTCAGCCGTCTGGAACCATCAACACTCTCAGCCGCCTGGAACCATCAACACTCTCAGCCGCCTGGAACCATCAACACTCTCAGCCGCCTGGAACCATCAACACTCTCAGCCGCCTGGAACCATCACCACTCTCAGCCGCCTGGAACCATCATCACTCTCAGCCGTCTGGAACCATCATCACTCTAAGCCGTCTGGAACCATCATCACTCTCAGCCGCCTGGAACCATCACCACTCTCAGCCGTCTGGAACCATCAACACTCTCAGCCGTCTGGAACCATCATCACTCTCAGCCGCCTGGAACCATCACCACTCTCAGCCGCCTGGAACCATCAACACTCTCAGCCGCCTGGAACCATCAACACTCTCAGCCGCCTGGAACCATCACCACTCTCAGCCGCCTGGAACCATCATCACTCTCAGCCGCCTGGAACCATCATCACTCTCAGCCGCCTGGAACCATCAACACTCTCAGCCGCCTGGAACCATCAACACTCTCAGCCGCCTGGAACCATCAACACTCTCAGCCGTCTGGAACCATCAACACTCTCAGCCGCCTGGAACCATCACCACTCTCAGCCGCCTGGAACCATCATCACTCTCAGCCGCCTGGAACCATCAACACTCTCAGCCGTCTGGAACCATCATCACTCTCAGCCGCCTGGAACCATCACCACTCTCATCCGCCTGGAACCATCAACACTCTCAACCGCCTGGAACCATCACCACTCTCAGCCGCCTGGAACCATCAACACTCTCAGCCGCCTGGAACCATCAACACTCTCAGCTGCCTGGAACCATCAACACTCTCAGCCGCCTGGAACCATCAACACTCTCAACCGCCTGGAACCATCACCACTCTCAGCCGCCTGGAACCATCAACACTCTCAGCCGTCTGGAACCATCAACACTCTCAGCCGCCTGGAACCATCATCACTCTCAGCCGCCTGGAACCATCAACACTCTCAGCCGCCTGGAACCATCATCACTCTCAGCCGCCTGGAACCATCAACACTCTCAGCCGCCTGGAACCATCTACACTCTCAGCCGACTGGCACCATCATCACTCTCAGCCGTCTGGATCCATCAACACTCTCAGCCGCCTGGAACCATCATCACTCTCAGCCGCCTGGAACCATCAACACTCTCAGCCGCCTGGAACCATCATCACTCTCAGCCGCCTGGAACCATCAACACTCTCAGCCGTCTGGAACCATCAACACTCTCAGCCGCCTGGAACCATCAACACTCTCAGCCGCCTGGAACCATCACCACTCTCAGCCGCCTGGAACCATCATCACTCTCAGCCGCCTGGAACCATCAACACTCTCAGCCATCTGGAATCATCACCACTCTCAGCCGCCTGGAACCATCAACACTCTCAGCCGCCTGGAACCATCATCACTCTCAGCCGCCTGGAACCATCACCACTCTCAGCCGCCTGGAACCATCAACACTCTCAGCCGTCTGGAATCATCACCACTCTCAGCCGCCTGGAACCATCAACACTCTCAGCCGCCTGGAACCATCATCACTCTCAGCCGCCTGGAACCATCACCACTCTCAGCCGCCTGGAACCATCAACACTCTCAGCCGCCTGGAACCATCATCACTCTCAGCCGCCTGGAACCATCACCACTCTCAGCCGCCTGGAACCATCATCACTCTCAGCCGCCTGGAACCATCACCACTCTCAGCCGCCTGGAACCATCAACACTCTCAGCCGCCTGGAACCATCACCACTCTCAGCCGCCTGGAACCATCAACACTCTCAGCCGCCTGGAACCATCAACACTCTCAGCCGTCTGGAACCATCATCACTCTCAGCCGTCTGGAACCATCAACACTCTCAGCCGTCTGGAACCATCAACACTCTCAGCCGCCTGGAACCATCACCACTCTCAGCCGCCTGGAACCATCAACACTCTCAGCCGCCTGGAACCATCACCACTCTCAGCCGCCTGGAACCATCATCACTCTCAGCCGTCTGGAACCATCAACACTCTCAGCCGCCTGGAACCATCACCACTCTCAGCCGCCTGGAACCATCACCACTCTCAGCCGCCTGGAACCATCATCACTCTCAGCCGCCTGGAACCATCAACACTCTCAGCCGCCTGGAATCATCAACACTCTCAGCCGCCTTGAGAAGAAGTACGCTTGATAACAGTATGAGGATCTATACCGAAATGTCGCTATTGTTAATAAAGAAGTTGATCATCCATAAAATATTTGTCTTCTTCGTTATAAATATGCACTTTAAAATATTCATTTGACGGATAACACTTATTTCAGTCCAGGGTCGCTGATTGCTTTAAACAGGATTTTTGCAACCTTTTATTTATTAAATTATATTCCATAGTTCTAATTACACGTTAGAAAGACGTGTCTCCTTCCTTGTATTCAATGGTTTCGCATCCATTTCGATAAAGTACTAGGTTTTGTCTATAGTTTGAGAAAGTACTAGGTTTTGTCTACATTTCGATAAAGTACTAGGTTTTGTCTATAGTTCGCTAAAGTACTAGGTTTTGTCTACATTTCGATAAAGTACTAGGTTTTGTCTATATTTCGATAAAGTACTAGGTTTTGTCTATATTTCGATAAATAACTAGTTTTTGTCTATATTTCGATAAAGTACTAGGTTTTGTCGACATTTCGAAAAAGTACTAGATTTTGTCTATAGTTCGATAAAGTACTAGGTTTTGTCTATAGTTCGATAAAGTACTAGGTTTTGTCTACATTTCGATAAAGTACTAGGTTTTGTCTACATTTCGATAAAGTACTAGGTTTTGTCTATATTTCGATAAAGTACTAGGTGTTGTCTTTATTTTGATAAAGTACTAGGTTTTGTCTATATTTCGATAAAGTACTAGGTTTTGTCTATATTTCGATAAATAACTAGTTTTTGTCTATATTTCGATAAAGTACTAGGTTTTGTCTACTTTTCGATAAAGTACTAGGTTTTGTCTATAGTTCGATAAAGTACTAGGTTTTGTCTACATTTCGATAAAGTTATAGGTTTTGTCTACATTTCGATAAAGTACTAAGTTTTGTCTACATTTCGATAAAGAACTAGGCTTTGTCTATAGTTCGATAAAGTACTAGGTTTTGTCTATAGTTCGATAAAGTACTACATCTAGGTTTTGTCTATATTTCGATAAAGTACTGGGTTTTTGCCTACATTTCGATAAAGTACTAGGTTTTGTCTATATTTCGATAAAGTACTAGGTTTCGTCTATATTTCGATAAAAGTACTAGATTTTCTCTATAGTTCGATAAAGTACTAGGTTTTGTCTATAGTTCGATAAACTACTAGGTTTTGTCTATAGTTCGATAAAGTAATAGTTTTTGTCTATATTTCGATAAAGTACTAGGTTTTGTCTACATTTCGAAAAAGTACTAGGTTTTGTCTATAGTTCGATAAAGTACTAGGTTTTGTCTATATTTCGATAAAGTACTAGGTTTTGTCTATATTTCGATAAAGTACTAGGTTTTGTCTATATTTCGATAAATAACTAGTTTTTGTCTATATTTCGATAAAGTACTAGGTTTTGTCGACATTTCGAAAAAGTACTAGATTTTGTCTATAGTTCGATAAAGTACTAGGTTTTGTCTATAGTTCGATAAAGTACTAGGTTTTGTCTACATTTCGATAAAGTACTAGGTTTTGTCTACATTTCGATAAAGTACTAGGTTTTGTCTATATTTCGATAAAGTACTAGGTGTTGTCTATATTTTGATAAAGTACTAGGTTTTGTCTATATTTCGATAAAGTACAAGGTTTTGTCTATATTTCGATAAATAACTAGTTTTTGTCTATATTTCGAT
Organism: Gibbula magus; assembly: GCA_936450465.1. Lineage (NCBI taxonomy): Eukaryota > Metazoa > Mollusca > Gastropoda > Trochida > Trochidae > Gibbula > Gibbula magus. Next base: position 1,401,214 of record OW388301.1, read on the forward strand.
AAAGTACTAGGTTTTGTCTACTTTTCGATAAAGTACTAGGTTTTGTCTATAGTTCGATAAAGTACTAGGTTTTGTCTACATTTCGATAAAGTACTAGGTTTTGTCTACATTTCGATAAAGTACTAAGTTTTGTCTACATTTCGATAAAGAACTAGGCTTTGTCTATAGTTCGATAAAGTACTAGGTTTTGTCTATAGTTCGATAAAGTACTACATCTAGGTTTTGTCTATATTTCGATAAAGTACTGGGTTTTTGCCTACATTTCGATAAAGTACTAGGTTTTGTCTATATTTCGATAAAGCACTAGGTTTCGTCTATATTTCGATAAAGTACTAGATTTTCTCTATAGTTCGATAAAGTACTAGGTTTTGTCTATAGTTCGATAAACTACTAGGTTTTGTCTATAGTTCGATAAAGTAATAGTTTTTGTCTATATTTCGATAAAGTACTAGGTTTTGTCTACATTTCGAAAAAGTACTAGGTTTTGTCTATAGTTCGATAAAGTACTAGGTTTTGTCTATAGTTCGATAAAGTACTAGGTTTTGTCTACATTTCGATAAAGTACTAGGTTTTGTCTACATTTGATAAAGTACTAGGTTTTGTCTATATTTCGATAAAGTACTAGGTTTTGTCTATATTTCGATAAAGTACTAGGTTTTGTCTATATTTCGATAAAGTACTAGGTTTTGTCTATATTTCGATAAAAAACTAGTTTTTGTCTATATTTCGATTAAGTACTAGGTTTTTTCTACATTTCGATAAAGTACTAGGTTTTGTCTATAGTTCGATAAAGTACTAGGTTTTGTCTACATTTCGATAAAGTACTAGGTTTTGTCTACATTTCGATAAAGTACTAGGTTTTGTCTACATTTCGATAAAGAACTAGGTTTTGTCTATAGTTCGATAAAGTACTAGGTTTTGTCTATAGTTCGATAAAGTACTACATGTAGGTTTTGTCTATATTTCGATAAAGTACTAGGTTTTTTGTCTACATTTCGATAAAGTACTAGGTTTTTTCTATATTTCGATAAAGTACTAGGTTTCGTCTATATTTCGATAAAGTACTAGGTTTTCTCTATAGTTCGATAAAGTACTAGGTTTTATCTATATTTCGATAAAGTACTAGGTTTCGTCTATATTTCGATAAAGTACTAGGTTTCGTTTATATTCGATAAAGTACTAGGTTTCGTCTATATTTCGATAAAGTACTAGGTTTTTTCTAAAGTTCGATAAAGTAATAGGTTTTGGCTATATTTCGATAAAGTACTAGGTTTCGTCTATATTTCGATAAATTTAGTACTAGGTTTTGTCTATAGTTCGATAAAGTACTAGGTTTTGTCTATAGTTCGATAAAGTACTAGGTTTCGTCTATAGTTCGATTAAGTACTAGGTTTTGTCTATATTTCGCGTTGTTCACCGACAAAGATCTCCTTCAGTTCCTTATCCTGCACTGTAAGCAATAATGGAGGCAGCGTGAGTGCTATGTCTTTATTTCATGACAAAAATCTAACAGATCCACTTGCAAGATCTATTTAAACATTCATCAGGCCAACTCTGAGTGGATATTTCTTGCTCACGAACATTATAGACCCTTTCCCCTGCATCCAAGCGTAAATACAGTCACTTTGGTAAGGCAACTTCAGCCGTAGGTCGTTGTCTTTGACTCTGCCTCCATCTTCCGGCAGGAGATCAGTGGACAGCAGGACCAGCTGGTTACCATCAGCAAGGAGCATGTTGCCATCAGATTCTCCTTCTCTTATGGCTATGTAGGACATCAATCGTGGCAGGAGGAATGTTCCAACAAGTTCAAAACGTTTGTTGCGGTATTCAAACTTCTGAAGCTTAGGAGAGTCTCGCAGCAGTACAAAAAAGCAGCCATCTTTGTCAATGGTCATTGAGACACTTTTGGTTCCCCTGAATCAAACCAAAAGAATACTTATTGGGATATTCGATACTATATTATGTAGTTTGGAAGCTTCAGAGTATTTGTTAAACGTATTTCTGAAGTGTTATGTTGATTTAATTTGACTTAATCATGGACTAGACGTGTGTCAGCTCGGTTGACTGTACTGCAACAGCAGGCCATTGGTCTGTCCTCGTCTGATCGGTCGGTTTTACTGCAACAGCAGGCCATTGGTCTGTCCTCGTCTGATTGGTTGGTTTTACTGCAACAACAGGCCATCGGTCGTTACTCGTCTGATCGGTCGGTTATACTGCAACAACAGGCCATTGGTGTCTGTCCTTGTCTGATCGGTCGGTTATACTGCAACAACAGGCCATTGGTCGGTCCTCGTCTGATCGGTCGGTTATACTGCAACAGCAGGCCATTGGTCTGTCCTCGTCTGATCGGTCGGTTATACTGCAACAGCAGGCCATTGGTCTGTACTTGTCTGATCGGTCGGTTATACTGCAACAACAGGCCATTGGTCGGCCCTCGTCTAATCGGTCGGTTATACTGCAACAACAGATCATTTGTCGGTCCTCGTGTGATCGGTCGGTTTTACTGCAACAACAGATCATTGGTTGGTCCTCGTCTGATCGGTCGGTTATACCGCAACAACAGGCCATCGGTCGTTACTCGTCTGATTGGTCGGTTTTACTGCAACAACAAGCCATTGGTCGGTAGTCGTGTGATCGGTCGGTTATACTGCAACAGCAGATCATTGGTCTGTACTTGTCTGATCGGTCGGTTATACTGCAACAGCAGGCCATTGGTCGGTCCTCGTCTGATTGGTTGGTTATACTGCAACAACTATCATTGGTCGGTCCTGGTCTGATCGATCGGCTATACTACAACAACAGGCCATTGGTCGGCCCTCGTCTGATCGGTCGGTTTTACTGCAACAACAGATCATTGGTCGTTACTCGTCTGATCGGTCGGTTTTACTGCAACAGCAGGCCATTGGTCGGTCCTCGTCTGATCGATCGGATATACTACAACAACAGACCATTGGTCGGTCCTCGTGTGATCGGTCGGTTTTACTGCAACAACAGATCATTGGTTGGTCCTCGTCTGATTGGTCGGTTATACTGCAACAGCAGACCATTGGTCGGTCCTCGTGTGATCGGTCGGTTTTACTGCAACAACAGATCATTGGTTGGTCCTCATCTGATTGGTCGGTTATACTGCAACAGCAGATCATTGGTCCATCCTCGTCTGATCGGTCGGTTTTACTGCAACAACAGGCCATTGGTCTGTCCTCATCTGATTGGTCGGTTATACTGCAACAGCAGATCATTGGTCGGTCCTCGTCTGATCAGTCGGTTATACTACAATAGCAGACCATTGGTCTGTCCTTGTCTGATCGGTTGGTTATACTACAACAACAGGCCATTGGTGGGTCCTCGTCTGATTGGTCGGTTATAATGCAACAGCAGATCATTGGTCGCTCCTCGTCTGATCAGTCGGTTATACTGCAACAGCAGGCCATTGGTCGGTCCTCGTGTGATCGATCGGATATACTACAACAACAGACCATTGGTCGGTCCTCGTGTGATCGGTCGGTTTTACTGCAACAACATATCATTGGTTGGTCCTCGTCTGATTGGTCGGTTATACTGCAACAGCAGACCATTGGTCGGTCCTCGTCTGATCGGTCAGTTATACTGCAACAGCAGATCATTGGTCCGTCCTCGTCTGATCGGTCGGTTTTACTGCAACAACAGGCCATTGGTGGGTCCTCGTCTGATCGGTTGGTTATACTACAACAACAGGCCATTGGTCGGTCCTCGTCTGATTGGTCGGTTTTACTGCAACAACAGATCATTGGTCGGTCCTCGTCTGATCAGTCGGTTATACTACAACAGCAGACCATTGGTCGGTCCTTGTCTGATCGGTTGGTTATACTACAACAACAGGCCATTGGTGGGTCCTAGTCTGATTGGTCGGTTATACTGCAACAGCAGATCATTGGTCGGTCCTCGTCTGATAAGTCGGTTATACTGCAACAGCAGGCCATTGGTCGGTCCTCGTCTGATCGGTCGGCTATACTGCAACAACAGACCATTGGTCGGTCCTCATGTGATCGGTCGGTTTTACTGCAACAACTATCATTGGTCGGTCCTCGTCTGATCAGTTGGTTTTACTGCAACAACAGGCCATTGGTGGGTCCTCGTCTGATCGGTTGGTTATACTACAACAACAAGCCATTTGTGGGTCCTCGTCTGATCAGTCGATTATACTACAACAGCAGGCCATTGGTCGGTCCTCGTCTGATCAGTCGGTTTTACTGCAACAACAGGCCATTGGTTGGTCCTCGTCTGATCAGTCGGTTTTACTGCAACAACAGGCCATTGGTGGGTCCTCGTCTGATCAGTCGGTTTTACTGCAACAACAGGCCATTGGTGGGTCCTTGTCTGATCGGTTGGTTATACTACAACAACAAGCCATTGGTCGGTCCTCGTCTGATTGGTCGGTTATACTGCAACAGCAGATCATTGGTGGGTCCTCGTCTGATCGGTCGGTTTTACTGCAACAACAGGCCATTGGTCGGTCCTCGTCTGATCGGTCGGTTTTACTGCAACAGCAGACCATTGGTCGGTCCTCGTCTGATTGGTCGGTTATACTGCAACAGCAGATCATTGGTCGGTCCTTGTCTGATCGGTCGGTTTTACTGCAACAACTATCATTGGTCGGTCCTCGTCTGATCAGTCGGTTTTACTGCAACAACAGGCCATTGGTGGGTCCTCGTCTGATCGGTTGGTTATACTACAACAACAGACCATTGGTCGGTCCTCGTGTGATCGGTCGGTTTTACTGCAACAACTATCATTGGTCGGTCCTCGTCTGATCAGTCGGTTTTACTGCAACAACAGGCCATTGGTGGGTCCTCGTCTGATCGGTTGGTTATACTACAACAACAAGCCATTGGTGGGTCCTCGTCTGATTAGTCGATTATACTACAACAGCAGGCCATTGGTCGGTCCTCGTCTGATCAGTCGGTTTTACTGCAACAACAGGCCATTGGTTGGTCCTCGTCTGATCAGTCGGTTTTACTGCAACAACAGGCCATTGGTGGGTCCTCGTCTGATCAGTCGGTTTTACTGCAACAACAGGCCATTGGTGGGTCCTCGTCTGATCGGTTGGTTATACTACAACAACAAGCCATTGGTGGGTCCTCGTCTGATTAGTCGATTATACTACAACAACAGACCATTGGTCGGTCCTCGTGTGATCGGTCGGTTTTACTGCAACAGCAGATCATTGGTCGGTCCTCGTCTGATCGGTCGGTTATACTACAACAACAGACCATTGGTCGGTCCTCGTGTGATCGGTCGGTTTTACTGCAACAGCAGATCATTGGTCCGTCCCCGTCTGATCGGTCGGTTTTACTGCAACAACAGGCCATCGGTGGGTCCTCGTCTGATCGGTTGGTTATAATACAACAACAGGCCATTGGTCGGTCCTCGTCTGATTGGTTGGTTATACTGCAACAGCAGATCATTGGTGGGTCCTCGTCTGATCGGTCGGTTTTACTGGAACAAAAGGCCATTGGTCGGTCCTCGTCTGATCGGTCGGTTTTACTGCAACAGCAGATAATTGGTCGGTCCTTGCTGATCGGTCGGTTATACTACAACAACAGACCATTGGTCGGTCCTCGTGTGATCGGTCGGTTTTACTGCAACAGCAGATCATTGGTCGGTCCTCGTCTGATCAGTTGGTTATACTACAACAACAGACCATTGGTCAGTCCTCGTGTGATCGGTCGGTTTTACTGCAACAGCAGATCATTGGTCCGTCCTCGTCTGATCGGTCGGTTTTACTGCAACAACAGGCCATCGGTGGGTCCTCGTCTGATTGGTTGGTTATAATACAACAACAGGCCACTGTTCGGTCCTCGTCTGATCGGTCGGTTTTACTGCAACAGCAGATCATTGGTCCGTCCTCGTCTGATCGGTCGGTTTTACTGCAACAACAGGCCATCGGTGGGTCCTCGTCTGATCGGTTGGTTATAATACAACAACAGGCCATTGGTCGGTCCTCATCTGATTGGTTGGTTATAATGCAACAGCAGATCATTGGTGGGTCCTCGTCTGATCGGTTGGTTTTACTGCAACAACAGGCCATTGGTCGGTCCTCGTCTGATCGGTCGGTTTTACTGCAACAGCAGATCATTGGTCGGTCCTTGCCGATCGGTCGGTTATACTACAACAACAGACCATTGGTCGGTCCTCGTGTGATCGGTCGGTTTTACTGCAACAGCAGATCATTGGTCGGTCCTCGTCTGATCGGTTGGTTATACTACAACAACAGACCATTGGTCAGTCCTCGTGTGATCGGTCGGTTTAACTGCAACAACAGGCCATTGGTCGGTCCTCGTCTGATCGGTCGGTTTTACTGCAACAGCAGACCATTGGTCGGTCCTCGTCTGATTGGTCGGTTATACTGCAACAGCAGATCATTGGTCGGTCCTTGTCTGATCGGTCGGTTTTACTGCAACAACTATCATTGGTCGGTCCTCGTCTGATCAGTCGGTTTTACTGCAACAACAGGCCATTGGTGGGTCCTCGTCTGATCGGTTGGTTATACTACAACAACAGACCATTGGTCGGTCCTCGTGTGATCGGTCGGTTTTACTGCAACAACTATCATTGGTCGGTCCTCGTCTGATCAGTCGGTTTTACTGCAACAACAGGCCATTGGTGGGTCCTCGTCTGATCGGTTGGTTATACTACAACAACAAGCCATTGGTGGGTCCTCGTATGATTAGTCGATTATACTACAACAGCAGGCCATTGGTCGGTCCTCGTCTGATCAGTCGGTTTTACTGCAACAACAGGCCATTGGTTGGTCCTCGTCTGATCAGTCGGTTTTACTGCAACAACAGGCCATTGGTGGGTCCTCGTCTGATCAGTCGGTTTTACTGCAACAACAGGCCATTGGTGGGTCCTCGTCTGATCGGTTGGTTATACTACAACAACAAGCCATTGGTGGGTCCTCGTCTGATTAGTCGATTATACTACAACAACAGACCATTGGTCGGTCCTCGTGTGATCGGTCGGTTTTACTGCAACAGCAGATCATTGGTCGGTCCTCGTCTGATCGGTCGGTTATACTACAACAACAGACCATTGGTCGGTCCTCGTGTGATCGGTCGGTTTTACTGCAACAGCAGATCATTGGTCCGTCCTCGTCTGATCGGTCGGTTTTACTGCAACAACAGGCCATCGGTGGGTCCTCGTCTGATCGGTTGGTTATAATACAACAACAGGCCATTGGTCGGTCTTCGTCTGATTGGTTGGTTATACTGCAACAGCAGATCATTGGTGGGTCCTCGTCTGATCGGTCGGTTTAACTGCAACAACAGGCCATTGGTCGGTCCTCGTCTGATCGGTCGGTTTTACTGCAACAGCAGATCATTGGTCGGTCCTTGCTGATCGGTCGGTTATACTACAACAACAGACCATTGGTCGGTCCTCGTGTGATCGGTCGGTTTTACTGCAACAGCAGATCATTGGTCGGTCCTCGTCTGATCGGTTGGTTATACTACAACAACAGACCATTGGTCAGTCCTCGTGTGATCGGTCGGTTTTACTGCAACAGCAGATCATTGGTCCGTCCTCGTCTGATCGGTCGGTTTTACTGCAACAACAGGCCATCGGTGGGTCCTCGTCTGATTGGTTGGTTATAATACAACAACAGGCCACTGTTCGGTCCTCGTCTGATCGGTCGGTTTTACTGCAACAGCAGATCATTGGTCCGTCCTCGTCTGATCGGTCGGTTTTACTGCAACAACAGGCCATCGGTGGGTCCTCGTCTGATCGGTTGGTTATAATACAACAACAGGCCATTGGTCGGTCCTCATCTGATTGGTTGGTTATAATGCAACAGCAGATCATTGGTGGGTCCTCGTCTGATCGGTCGGTTTTACTGCAACAACAGGCCATTGGTCGGTCCTCGTCTGATCGGTCGGTTTTACTGCAACAGCAGATCATTGGTCGGTCCTCGCCGATCGGTCGGTTATACTACAACAACAGACCATTGGTCGGTCCTCGTGTGATCGGTCGGTTTTACTGCAACAGCAGATCATTGGTCGGTCCTCGTCTGATCGGTTGGTTATACTACAACAACAGACCATTGGTCAGTCCTCGTGTGATCGGTCGGTTTAACTGCAACAGCAGATCATTGGTCCGTCCTCGTCTGATCGGTCGGTTTTACTGCAACAACAGGCCATCGGTGGGTCCTCGTCTGATTGGTTGGTTATAATACAACAACAGGCCACTGTTCGGTCCTCGTCTGATTGGTCGGTTTTACTGCAACACCAGATCATTGGTGGGTCCTCGTCTGATTGGTCGGTTTTACTGCAACAACAGGCCATTGGTCGGTCCTCGTCTGATCGGTCGGTTTTACTGCAACAGCAGATCATTGGTCGGTCCTTGCTGATCGGTCGGTTATACTACAACAACAGACCATTGGTCGGTCCTCGTGTGATAGGTCGGTTTTACTGCAACAGCAGATCATTGGTCGGTCCTCGTCTGATCGGTTGGTTATACTACAACAACAGACAATTGGTCGGTCCTCGTGTGATCAGTCGGTTTTACTGCAACAACAGGCCATTGGTGGGTCCTCGTCTGATCAGTCGGTTTTACTGCAACAACAGGCCATTGGTCGGTCCTCGTCTGATCGGTCGGTTATACTACAACAACAGACCATTGGTCGGTCCTCGTGTGATCGGTCGGTTTTACTGCAACAGCAGATCATTGGTCGGTCCTCGTCTGATCGGTCGGTTATACTACAACAACAGACCATTGGTCGGTCCTCGTGTGATCGGTCGGTTTTACTGCAACAGCAGATCATTGGTCCGTCCTCGTCTGATCGGTCGGTTTTACTGCAAAAACAGGCCATCGGTGGGTCCTCGTCTGATCGGTTGGTTATAATACAACAACAGGCCATTGGTCGGTCCTCGTCTGATTGGTTGGTTATACTGCAACAGCAGATCATTGGTGGGTCCTCGTCTGATCGGTCGGTTTTACTGCAACAACAGGCCATTGGTCGGTCCTCGTCTGATCGGTCGGTTTTACTGCAACAGCAGATCATTGGTCGGTCCTTGCTGATCGGTCGGTTATACTACAACAACAGACCATTGGTCAGTCCTCGTGTGATCGGTCGGTTTTACTGCAACAGCAGATCATTGGTCCGTCCTCGTCTGATCGGTCAGTTTTACTGCAACAACAGGCCATCGGTGGGTCCTCGTCTGATTGGTTGGTTATAATACAACAACAGGCCATTGTTCGGTCCTCGTCTGATTGGTCGGTTTTACTGCAACACCAGATCATTGGTGGGTCCTCGTCTGATCGGTCGGTTTTACTGCAACAACAGGCCATTGGTCGGTCCTCGTCTGATCGGTCGGTTTTACTGCAACAGCAGATCATTGGTCGGTCCTTGTTGATCGGTCGGTTATACTACAACAACAGACCATTGGTCGGTCCTCGTGTGATCGGTCGGTTTTACTGCAACAGCAGATCATTGGTCGGTCCTCGTCTGATCGGTCGGTTATACTACAACAACAGACCATTGGTCGGTCCTCGTGTGATCGGTCTGTTTTACTGCAACAGCAGATCATTGGTCGGTCCTCGTCTGATCGGTCGGTTTTACTGCAACAACAGGCCATTGGTGGGTCCTCGTCTGATCGGTCGGTTATACTGCAACAACAGGCCATTGGTCGGTCCTCGTCTGATCGGTTGGTTATACTACAGCAACAGACCATTGGTCGGTCCTCGTGTGATCGGTCGGTTTTACTGCAACAGCAGATCATTGGTCGGTCCTCGTCTGATCGGTCGGTTTTACTGCAACAACAGGCCATCGGTCGGTCCTCGTCTGATTGGTTGGTTATACTGCAACAACAGGCCATTGGTTGGTCCTCGTCTGATTGGTTGGTTATACTGCAACAACAGGCCATTGGTGGGTCCTCGTCTGATTGGTTGGTTATACTGCAACAGCAGATCATTGGTCGGTCCTCGTCTGATTGGTCGGTTATCCTGCAACACCTCACTTACGATTGGTCACACTTAGTGGGAGAAGGGGAGAAGCAAGACTTACACCTCACTTACGATTGGCCACACTTAGTGGGAGAAGGGGAGAAGCAAGATTTACACCTCACTTACGATTGATCGCACTTTGTGGGAGAAAGTGAGAAGCAAGACTTACACCTCACTTACGATTGGTCACACTTAGTGAGAGAAGGAGAGAAGCAAGACTTACATCTCACTTACGATTGGTCACCCTTTGTGGGAGAAGTTAAGAAGCAAGACTTACACCTCACTTACGATTGGTCACACTTTGTTTGAGAAGGGGAGAAGCGAGACTCACACCTCACTTACGATTGATCACACTTTGTGGGAGAAGTAAAGAAGCAAGACTTACACCTCACTTACGATTGGTCACACTTAGTGTGAGAAGGGGAGAAGCAAGACTTACACCTGACTTACGATTGGTCACACTTAATGGGAGAAGGGGAGAAGCGAGACTTACATCTCACTTACGATTGGTCACACTTAGTGGGAGAAGGGGAGAAGCGAGACTTACATCTCACTTACGATTGGTCACACCTAGTGGGAGAAGGAGAGAAGCAAGACTTGCACCTCACTTACGATTGGTCACACTTAGTTGGAGAAGGAGAGAAGGAAGACTTACACCTCACTTACGATTGGTCACACTTAGTGGGAGAAGGGGAGAAGCGAGACTTACGTCTCACTTATGATTGATCACATTTATTGGGAGAAGGAGAGAAGCAAGACTTACATTTCACTTACGATTGGTCACACTTAGTGGGAGAAGGAGAGAAGCAAGACTTACATCTCACTTACGATTGGTCACACTTAGTGGGAGAATGTGAGAAGCAAGACTTACATCTCACTTACGATTGGTCACACTTAGTGGGAGGAGGGGAGAAGCAAGACTTACATCTCACTTACGATTGGTCACACTTAGTGGGAGAAGGGGAGAGGCAAGACTTACATCTCACTTACGATTGGTCACACTTAGTGGGAGAAGGGGAGAAGCGAGACTTACATCTCACTTACGATTGGTCACACTTAGTGGGAGAAGGGGAGAAGCGAGACTTACATCTCACTTACGATTGGTCACACTTAGTGGGAGAAGGAGAGAAGCAAGACTTACACCTCACTTACGATTGGTCACACTTAATGGGAGAAGCAGAGAAGGAAGACTTACACCTGACTTACGATTGGTCAGGTCACACTTAGTGGGAGAAGGGGAGAAGCGAGACTTACATCTCACTTACGATTGGTCACACTTAGTGGGAGAAGGGGAGAAGCGAGACTTACATCTCACTTACGATTGGTCACACCTAGTGGGAGAAGGAGAGAAGCAAGACTTGCACCTCACTTACGATTGGTCACACTTAGTTGGAGAAGGAGAGAAGGAAGACTTACACCTCACTTACGATTGGTCACACTTAGTGGGAGAAGGGGAGAAGCGAGACTTACGTCTCACTTATGATTGATCACATTTATTGGGAGAAGGAGAGAAGCAAGACTTACATTTCACTTACGATTGGTCACACTTAGTGGGAGAAGGAGAGAAGCAAGACTTACATCTCACTTACGATTGGTCACACTTAGTGGGAGAATGTGAGAAGCAAGACTTACATCTCACTTACGATTGGTCACACTTAGTGGGAGGAGGGGAGAAGCAAGACTTACATCTCACTTACGATTGGTCACACTTAGTGGGAGAAGGGGAGAGGCAAGACTTACATCTCACTTACGATTGGTCACACTTAGTGGGAGAAGGGGAGAAGCGAGACTTACATCTCACTTACGATTGGTCACACTTAGTGGGAGAAGGGGAGAAGCGAGACTTACATCTCACTTACGATTGGTCACACTTAGTGGGAGAAGGAGAGAAGCAAGACTTACACCTCACTTACGATTGGTCACACTTAATGGGAGAAGCAGAGAAGGAAGACTTACACCTGACTTACGATTGGTCAGGTCACACTTAGTGGGAGAAGGGGAGAATCGAGACTTACGTCTCACTTACGATTGGTCACACTTATTGGGAGAAGGAGAGAAGCAAGACTTACACCTCACTTACGATTGGTCACACTTAGTGGGAGAAGGGGAGAGATAAAACTTACACGTCACTTACATTTATTGGTGAAGTCAAGAGACACTGACTTACCTAGTCATACTGATATCTGCCTTAGTGTACTTGACATGAACTTTATCGTTCTTGAGAGAGGGCTCCTCACACCATTCAATTCCGCTGACTTGTCGCTCAAAGTACTTGCAGAAGTACATGCAATATTTTAACTTTCTATCAACACATGAACCAATAGCCGTCCCAGTAGTCGGCACACGAAAGAATTGTACTCCTCTTTCCTTAGATAACAACGTGATCTCTCTCACCTGGAAACTTTCGGTTTTATCAAAGGCGAGCACAAGACGCCCTTGTGGGGTATATTTTTTATCAAATCCATAAAGCACGTTTTCATGACGTTTACTTGATGCCACGTAGAAAAGTACTTCAAGTGTCACGTGGTTCGCGTCGTTCACACTGACACCTGCAAGAGAATACAATCAACGACGAGCTTTTTGTCAACTTAGAAAATACATAAATATTATTTCATCGGAACTTTAACCATTAAAATACATTCCAGCACCAACTGTCTGTCACTTGACCACTAGATAAAACCGATAAAAACAACACGGGAATTACCAACCCTGCCTTCAATAACACTTTGTTCCCTGCTTTCAACACCTGATCAGAGGAAAGCTGTGAAATGTGACCTACAGATCCAGCTTGGTTTTGCGGAGAAATGTATATATGATAGGTACGTGCGTTCATTTAGGAATGTCACCAATTCTTAGCGTAAATGTTTACCTAATGTTGAATGGACCCTTAGGTCGGCAATATGGCTGCCCTTGCTCCTTTACTCTATGTTATATAGGGGGTATGTTTTTTTACCTACGTTTTATGTAAAGGATATAACACTCTCCCCAGGTTTTGGTTGAAAATGCAAACATGAGGGAGAGGGAGAACCCGAGGGAGAACCCGCTGGCCGAAGGCCAAAGCGTTCTCCCGACCCCGAATGTTTCAACCAAAACCTTGGGAGAGTGTTATATCTGTCATATAGAGTGAAGGAAATGGCGACAGATTTATCAAAATCGGATATCAATCATGAAACATATTTCCTATGAAATGACAAAGCCATGCCATGAACAAAAAAAGTATCGCAAACGTAGCCGGGGACAGTTCGACTTTCGCGAAAAGCTCGTGAATCTCATGCTCTACAAAGAGCATGTCCCCCAAACTTCACATAGGTCACAGGCGTACCGAAAAGATTTCCATATCTTCTCCTTTCGCCCTTGACCTCAACGCCTCGCATTTTCAGTGCTAAGATTTTAACGTAATGCAGGCTAATCGGATAAGCAATCAGAAGACAGTTGTATTGCCTCTGTGACTTGGTCGATCGTCGCTTAAATTTTGAATTGGTTCCGAATGTAAACGGCGACTTCATTGGCTGTATGTTAGCAGATGGTAAAGGGACGTAACTCGTGATCACAATAGGTGTCGCTGATTCGCTTCACCACTTCTGGCTAGGTTGAAGGCAAGGTAAAAAATGGAGAGATCTCGATACATTTCACTTTGCCGTGGGAAGATGATGTCTCCCTTACTATCGTTATATTGAGGTTAAGGACACGTGACTAGAGATAGAGTTGTTAAACGTTTCATTGTCAGGTCATTTGTGGCTCCGTGGTAGAGCGTCGAGTTTATGGAGCGAACGGATGCACTTCGAATCCCATAATGTCAATTGTGAAATTTTAACTTAGAATCATTTTCGATTTGTTCTGTGATTGAAATTAAAAATGCGGTTATACAATTCACGCTAAAGTCTATGTCTATGTCCCAGGGATATTCTATAGAATGCCCAAGGGGGTTCTGTATGGCCTTGAAAGGAGGTTTATCTGAGTACAGTGATGTAGTGTAGTGGAGTACAGTACAGTTGTGTAGTGGAGTACAGTTGTGTAGTGGAGTACAGTTGTGTAGTGGAGTACACTTGTGTAGTGGAGTACAGTGATGTAGAGGAGTAGAGTTGTGTAGTGGAGTAGAGTTGTTTGTTTGGTTACAGTGGTTAGGTTGATCAGAAATAGGGTTAGGGTTTTGTTTGTGGAATAAAGTGTTGAAGGGAGGTAGGGTTTTGGTTACAGTGGTTAGGTACAGTGGTTTGGTGGGGTACAGTGGTTTGGTGGGCGACAGTGGTTGGGTGGGGTACAGTGGTTTAGTGGGGTACAGTGGTTTGGTGGAGTACAGTGGTTTAGTGGGGTACAGTTGTGTAGTGGAGTACAGTTGTGTAGTGCAGTACAGTGATGTAGTGGAACACATTTGTGTATTGGAGTACAGTGATGTAGTGGAGTACAGTAATGTAGTGGAGTACAGTGATGTAGTGGAGTATAGTGATGTAATTGACTACAGTGATATAATGGAGTACAGTGATATTATGGAGTACAGTGGTGTAATGGAGTACAGTGGTGTAGTGAAGTACAGTGATATCATGAAGTACAGTGGTGTAGTGGAGTACAGTGGTGTAGTGGAGTATAGTGATGTAGTGGAGTACAGTGATGTAGTGAAGTACAGTGATGTAGTGGAGTACAGTTGTGTAGTGGATTACAGTTGTGTAGTGGAGTACAGTTGTGTAGTGGAGTACAGTGATGTAGTGGAATACAGTTGTGTAGTGGAGTACAGTTGTTTGGTTGGTTACAGTGGTTAGGTTGTCAGAAATAGGGTTAGGGTTTTGTTTGTGGTAATAAATTGTTGAAAGGAGGTAGGGTTTTGGTTACAGTGGTTAGGTACAGTGGTTTAGTGGGGTACATACATACATACATAGAAACATTTGTATAGCGCTAAAATCAGACAACTGCTCTAAAGCGCTTGAGAATCCAACTATATACAGTGAAACTCAGAGAGTTTGATGAAACAGATAGGTTTTTAGTCTGGCTTTAAAGGTTGAGGGTTCTTCTGTGGTACGCAGATCAGGTGGCAGAGAGTTCCTTAAGGTTGGGGCTGCTGATGCAAAGGACCGTTGGCCATATGTCTTTGTTCTTGAAACCATAAGGAGATATTTGTCAGCTGAACTCAAACTGCGACGAGGCTGATAAGGCTTGACGAGATTTGTGATGTATTCAGGAGCAAGATGGTGAAGAGCTTTGAAAGTTAGGATGAGGATCTTGTAGATGATTCTGTTGTGTACTGGTAGCCAGTGGAGTGTCTTCAAAATAGGGGTGATGTCCTCAAACTTGCAGGTGCGGGTGACCACACGGGCTGCTGCATTTTGGACTTGCTGGAGCTTTTTGACCAGTTGATTAGGTAGTCCAAAGAGGAGCGAGTTGCTGTAATCAAGGCGTGATGTTACATAAGCCTGAACTAGAGATGCAGCTGTTCTCTCATCTAGATATCTTCTGATCTTTCCAATGTTCCTGATATGGAAGTAGGACCGTCTGCAGATTGCATTGACATGTGACTCAAAAGACATGTGGCAAAAATCACTCCAAGATTGCGGGCTTCCATGGCCGGCTCTACAACGCAGTCACCTATTGAGAACTGAGGGAGAGACAGGGTTGAAGCAATCCGTTTTGGAGTAATGACCAACAGCTCAGTCTTATCCTCATTTAACTTGAGGAAATGGTTTGTCATCCAGCTTCTGATATGTCCAATGCATCTCTGGTCTGAAGCAAATACTTGCTCTACAGAAAGTTGACATAGCGGTTTAAAGGAAAAGTAAAGTTGGGAATCGTCAGCGTAGAAATGGAAGGAGAAGTACAGTGGTTTGGTGGGGTACAGTGGTTTGGTGGGGTACAGTGGTTTGGTGGGGTACAGTGATTTGGTGGGGCACAGTGGTTTGGTGGGGTACAATGGTTTGGTGGGGTATAGTGGTTTGATGGGGTACAGTGGTTTGGTGGGGTACAGTGGTTTGGTGGGGTACAGTGGTTTGGTGGGGTACAGTGGTTTGGTGGGGTACAGTGGTTTGGTGGGGTACAGTGGTTTGATGGGGTACAGTGGTTTGGTGGTGGGGTACAGTGGTTTGGTGGGGTACGGTGGGGTACAGTGGTTTGGTGGGGTACAGTGGTTTGATGGGGTACAGTGGTTTGGTGGTGGGGTACAGTGGTTTGGTGGGGTACAGTTGTTTGGTGGGGTACAGTGGTTTGGTGGGGTACAGTGGTTTGGTGGGGTACAGTGGTTTGGTGGGGTACAGTGATTTGGTGGGGCACAGTGGTTTGGTGGGGTACAGTTGGGTACAACGGTGTGCTGGAACAGTAGGGTTAGTAGGGTTAACGTTACAGTGTTTAAATTAGTTGATATTGTCAGAGAATTCCACTCACCTTCACCTCTGTCCAAGAAGATGAGATCCGAGCATCCGTTTAATTCAGTCTACAAACAAAGATAAAATCTCTTTGGTAAAAAAATTATTACATGAACATATTATTTCTTATTCAAATCAGGATTATTTTCGTTCTGAATGCATGTACTTCAACCATCCAATGTTCAGTCACTATCTTACTTCGTGCTCCGATCATCTGCACTATATAACCCTTGGTATTGTTTGATGCACATCGCTATTACCACATCACTGCCCCTTGGTATTGTTTGATGCACATCGCTATTACCACATCACTGCCCCTTGGTATTGTTTAATGCACATCGCTATTACCACATCACTGCCCCTTCGTTCTGATCATGGTTAAGAAAGATAAGGTTTACCTTAGTTATCCATCACTTGCACATGTTCAACACTTAGCTCTGCTATAAAATCACGGGCAAAAGAAACGATGGTTTCTCCTTTTCTCACATGAAAAGGTGTGTGAACAGATATGATTTTATTCTAAAGAAAAGACAACTTGCACCAGGTTGAAATAAATCTGACAACCACGTGGTGATTATAGAGGTTTGATTGTCCGTCATGTTGCCTTTCTTGTGTTCAAAAAAAGTTAATCATCAATATCAACTGTGAACGCCTCTAGCTCGTAAGCCATTCCTGACACGACGTCGTACAGACGTTAATAGTCTCCTGACTTGGAGCAGACCGTTAGCGTTTATGGTACTGTCTATAACAACCAGGACCTGGTTGATACAGCCGTTAGCGTTGAGGGTACTGTCTATAACAACCAGGACCTGGTTGATACAGCCGTTAGCGTTGAGGGTACTGTCTATAACAACCAGGACCTGGTTGATACAGCCGTTAGCGTTGAGGGTACTGTCTATAACAACCAGGACCTGGTTGATACAGCCGTTAGCGTTGAGGGTACTGTCTATAACAACCAGGACCTGGTTGATACAGCCGTTAGCGTTGAGGGTACTGTCTATAACAACCAGGACCTGGTGGATATAGCCGTTAGCGTTGAGGGTACTGTCTATAAACATCAAGACCTGGTTGATACAGGCGTTAGCGTTTATGGTACTGTCTATTACCACCGGGACCTGGTTGATACAGCCGTTAGCATTGAGGGTACTGTCTTTAACCACCAAGCTATGGTTGATACAGCCGTTAGCGTTTATGGTACTGTATATAACCACCGGGACCTGGTTGATACATCCCTTAGCGTTGAGGGTACTGTCTATAATCACCGGGACATCACAATCACCGCCTTTAATCACTAGACTGCCAGTGCCATGGGTTGAATTTCTTCAGTGAGTACATTCGCCGTTATACTCACCAGCGGTCAGCACTGACCACCTGGAATATTTTCTCATTGTGATCGGTAAACAACATTTTGTTTCAATTTCGTCTTGCCAGCGTTGTATCGTACAAGCCCACCTCAATGTTTTGTGTCAGATAAAAGTCATTCCCATCTCAGGTTCATCGATGATCTCTAAGATATTCACCAATCTCTCAATTGTTGAATATGATTTCTGCAACTGAAACCTTTATAAAAAACAGTTTATCGTAGGCCCCTGAATTTATGACCTCATCTTATTCTATTTGCATTATACAGATACTGTCAAAACACCGTCAAAATGCTTATTCACTAGTTGTGGTATATATATATATATAAATATATATAAAGATAAATTACCGTTTGAGTCACCATCACCGATCTCGTCCTCAGTCCGTTCTCCTCGTGAAGTGTGACAAGTGCGACGTCTCCACCACCAGATCCACAGAACACTCGTCTCTCCATGGTTGGACGGTCGGTGGACAGCAAGAGATCGTGTTTGGGAAGTGCTGACACTATTTTCTGTACAGCATTTCGAAATGGCAACTGTTCTAACTGGTCACCCAATGACAGGTCGCAATGGGCAACAAGCAACACGATCACCTTGATGACTTGCATATCTGTAACAATTGAAAGATGTGAGTAGGAGCGACGGAATTATCTCATGTGATGGAGGGCTGCCTTTGTCGTCGTTTGTTTTAATGTCATCATTTCCGACTCTGAGCGACAGATTTCTTGGGATGGGGTAGGATTCGATAAGCTCGAATTAAATCAAAATATACTTACCGTTAGTTCTGTTTGTAGTAATGGTAGTAATGCGACTGTATTTTTAAGGGAGTCAATGGCATCTAATTAAGGTAGGTGAATTTGACAACGGACTGTTGTTGCTGAGATATTCATCAAACACGTGTAGTTATGAAATATAATACATTTGATGTATGTGTGTATACCTTATATATAATTTACCTGTATGCACAAACACTCAGAACCAACTAAATACTGTTGATGTCTGTCGTGTTTAGGTATATTTTGATAGCTCTACATTAATATTTACATTCCTACACCGTCGAGTTCATGTTACCTGTTTCATGGTCTACAGCGCCGAGCTTATGTTATCTACTTATAAGCGATGTCTTACACCGTTGAGTTCATGTTACCTGTTTCATGGTCTACAGCGCCGAGCTGATGTTATCTACTTATAAGCGATGTCTAACACCGTTGAGTTCATGTTACCTGTTTCATGGTCTACAGCGCCGAGCTTATGTTATCTACTTACAAGCGATGTGTTACTTTGTCGAGTTCATGTTACCTGTTTCATGGTCTACAGCGCCGAATTTATGTTATCTACTTACAAGCGATGTCTTACACCGTTGAGTTCATGTACCCTGTTTCATGGTCTACAGCGCCGAATTTATGTTATCTACTTATAAGCGATGTCTTACACCGTTGAGTTCATGTTACCTGTTTCATGGTCTACAGCGCCGAGCTGATGTTATCTACTTATAAGCGATGTCTAACACCGTTGAGTTCATGTTACCTGTTTCATGGTCTACAGCGCCGAGCTGATGTTATCTACTTATAAGCGATGTCTAACACCGTTGAGTTCATGTTACCTGTTTCATGGTCTACAGCGCCGAGCTGATGTTATCTACTTATAAGCGATGTCTTACAACGTTGAGTTCATGTTACCTGTTTCATGGTCTATAGCGCCGAGCTTATGTTATCTACTTATAAGAAATGTCTTACACCGTTGAGTTCATGTTACCTGTTTCATGGTCTACAGCGCCGAGCTGATGTTATCTACTTATAAGCGATGTCTTACAACGTTGAGTTCATGTTACCTGTTTCATGGTCTACAGCGCCCAGCTTATGTTATCTATTTATAAGAGATGTCTTACACCGTTGAGTTCATGTTACCTGTTTCATGGTCTACAGCGCCCAGCTTATGTTATCTATTTATAAGCGATGTCTTACAACGTTGAGTTCATGTTACCTGTTTCATGGTCTAGAGCGCCCAGCTTATGTTATCTATTTATAAGAGATGTCTTACACCGTTGAGTTCATGTACCCTGTTTCATGGTCTACAGCGCCGAATTTATGTTATCTACTTATAAGCGATGTCTTACACCGTTGAGTTCATGTTACCTGTTTCATGGTCAATAGCACCAAGTTTATGTAATCTACTTATAAGAAATGTCTTACACCGTCGAGTTCATGTTACCTGTTTCATGGTCTACAGCGCCGAGTTTATGTTATCTACTTATAAGCGATGTCTTACACCGTTGAGTTCATGTTACCTGTTTCATGGTCTACAGCGCCGAATTTATGTTATCTACTTATAAGCGATGTCTTACAACGTTGAGTTCATGTTACCTGTTTCATGGTCTACAGCGCCGAGTTTATGTTATCTACTTATAAGCGATGTCTTACACCGTTGAGTTCATGTTACCTGTTTTATGGTCTACAGCGCCGAATTTATGTAATCTACTTATAAGCGATGTCTTACAACGTTGAGTTCATGTTACCTGTTTCATGGTCTACAGCGCCCAGTTTATGTTATCTACTTATAAGCGATGTCTTACGCCGTTGAGTTCATGTTACCTGTTTCATGGTCTACAGCGCCGAATTTATGTTATCTACTTATAAGCAATGTCTTACACCGTTGAGTTCATTTTACCTGTTTCATGGTCTACAGCGCCGAATTTATGTTATCTACTTATAAGCGATGTCTTACGCCGTTGAGTTCATGTTACCTGTTTCATGGTCTACAGCGCCGAATTTATGTTATCTACTTATAAGCGATGTCTTACACCGTTGAGTTCATTTTACCTGTTTCATGGTCTACAGCGCCCAGTTTATGTTATCTACTTATAAGCGATGTCTTACAACGTTGAGTTCATGTTACCTGTTTCATGGTCTACAGCGCCGAGTTTATGTTATCTACTTATAAGCGATGTCTTACACCGTTGAGTTCATGTTACCTGTTTTATGGTCTACAGCGCCGAATTTATGTTATCTACTTATAAGCGATGTCTTACAACGTTGAGTTCATGTTACCTGTTTCATGGTCTACAGCGCCGAGCTGATGTTATCTACTTATAAGCGATGTCTTACACCGTTGAGTTCATGTTACCTGTTTTATGGTCTACAGCGCCGAATTTATGTTATCTACTTATAAGCGATGTCTTACGCCGTTGAGTTCATGTTACCTGTTTCATGGTCTACAGCGCCCAGTTTATGTTATCTACTTATAAGCGATGTCTTACACCGTCGAGTTCATGTTACCTGTTTCATGGTCTACAGCGCCGAGTTTATGTTATCTACTTATAAGCGATATCTTACACGGTTGAATTCATGTTACCTGTTTCATGGTCAATAGCATCAAGTTTATGTAATCTACTTATAAGAAATGTCTTACACCGTCGAGTTCATGTTACCTGTTTCATGGTCTACAGCACCAAGTTTATGTTATCTACTTATAAGAAATGTCTTACACCGTTTGAGTTCATGTTACCTGTTTCATGGTCTACAGCGCCGTGTTTATGTTACCTTCTTATAAGCGATGTCTTACACCGTTGAGTTCATGTTACCTGTTTCATGGTCTACAGCCGCGTTTTTATTATTTACTTATAAGCGATGTCTTACACCATTTGAGTTCATGTTACCTGTTTCATGGTCTACAGCGCCGAGTTTGTGTTATCTACTTATAAGCGATGTCTTACAACGTTGAGTTCATGTTACCTGTTTCATGGTCTATAGCGCCGAGCTTATGTTATCTACTTATAAGCGATGTCTTACAACGTTGAGTTCATGTTACCTGTTTCATGGTCTATAGCGCCGAGCTTATGTTATCTACTTATAAGCGATGTCTTACAACGTTGAGTTCATGTTACCTGTTTCATGGTCTATAGCGCCGAGCTTATGTTATCTACTTATAAGCAATCTCTTACACCGTCGAGTTCATGTTACCTGTTTCATGGTCTATAGCGCCGAGCTTATGTTATCTACTTATAATGGATGTCTTACATCCTTGTGTTCATGTTACCTGTTTCATGGTCTACAGCGCCCAGTTCATGTTACCTACTTAATGTCCTACATCACCGAGTTCAAGTCACCTACTTAATGTCCTACATCGCCGAGTTCATATCACCTTCTTTATGTCCTACATCTCCGAGTTCAAGTCACCTACTTAATGTCCTACATTATATTGAGAACAATTTATGTTGGTTTTCAACATCAAACAGAACAAATCCTATTGAGCTACAGAGTCCATGGGGTTCTATTTTCTTTTATGAAATGGTGTTCCATCGTTCTAACAATATGTTTGAAAGCATTGTTTTGTAAATTTTCAAGTTATTCTGTTTCAGTCCATATTTCACGTTTTTCACTTACAACGATCTCCTTCAGTTTCTTATCCGACAGGGCCCCCTTTAACAAAGCACTAAGGTGATCGTAAGTCACTCAGGTAACCTTAGTGCATTGTTAAATAATGGCAGTAATGGTTAACCTTTGTAAAGGCTGTTTTGTGAAAGCAGCCCCAGGACCTTATCCTTTAGTTAACCGTTGTCCACTTCCAAAGGGTTCCCTCAGTTTCCTTATCCTTTAGTTAACCGTTGTCCACTTACAAAGATTTCCCTCAGTTTCCTTATCCTAAACTGTAAGCAATAATGAAGGCAGAGTGAGCGCTATGTCTTTATTTCATGACAAAGATCCACTTGCAAGATAGATTAAACATTCACAAGGCCAACTTTGAATGGATATTTCTTGCTCACAAACACTATAGACCCTTTCCCCTGCATCCAAGCGTAAATACAGTCACTTTGATAAGGCAACATCAGCCGGAAGTCGTTATCTTTGACTCTGCCTCTATCATCCGGCAGGAGATCAGTTGACAGCAGGACCAACTGGTTACCATCAGCAAGGAGCATGTTGCCATCAGATTCACCTTCTCTTATGGCTATGTAGGACATCAATCGTGGCAGGAGGAATGTTCCAACAAGTTCAAAACGTTTGTTGCGGTATTCAAACTTCTGAAGCTTAGGAGAGTCTCGCAGAAGTACAAACAAGCGGCCATCTTTGTCGGTGGTCATCGAGACACTTTGAGTTCCCCTGAATCAAACCCAAATAATACTTATTTTGATAGTTGGACCAAGATGTCTTGTAGTTTGGAAGCTTTAACAGTATTTATGTTGATGGAATTTGATTTGAACATCGAATATATGTGTATGCATGTGCCAGCTTGTTTTGGGTGTACTGTATTACTGATCCAATTGGGCGATTTACTGCTTTGGAATTTGGTAAGAGTAGTAACTCACAATAGAGCAGGTTTAATCAAAGTGGGAAGTGTTCCGATATATAATGCTCTTCGTCAGATTAGCTATTCATCCTTTTTGGAATTGGTGTTTAAACAAAAGTAAGGCACACAACAAAGGGACGATTCATTGCAATAGTATCAATTATCAAGTATCGATTATCAAGTATCGATTATCAAGTATCGATTATCAAGTATCGATTATCAGGTATCGACTATCCGGTATCGATTATCAAGTATCGATTATCAAGTATCGATTATCAATTTTTAAGGATCAAGTATCGATTATCGAGTAGCAAATATTGATCCGACGAGGCGCCATGTCTATTGGATCGGGAGAAAAGATTCCTTAGTAGAGTCTTGTCCAGAACTAAGTATCAATGCGAACAATTTGAACTTCCAATACCATCCACCAAACCGGCTCTAAGATGCAACCTCATCCTGTCCAATACCACCCAACAAACCGTCTCTAAGATCCAACCTCATCCTGTCCAATACCACCCACCCAACCGTCTCTAAGATCCAACCTCATCCTGTCCAATACCACCCACAAAACCGGCTCTAAGATCCAACCTCATCCTGTCCGATACCATCCAACAAACCGGCTCTAAGATCCAACCTCATCCTGTCCAATACCATCCACCCAACCGTCTCTAAGATCCAACCTCATCCTGTCCAATACCATCCAACAAACTGTCTCTAAGATCCAACCTCATCCTGTCCAATACCATCCACCAAACCGGCTCTAGGATCCAACCTCCTCCAGTCCAATACCACCCACCAAACCGGCTCTAAGATCCAACCTCATCCTGTCCAATACCATCCACCAAACCGGCTCTAAGATCCAACCTCATCCTGTCCAATACCATCCACCAAACCGGCTCTAGGATCCAACCTCCTCCAGTCCAATACCACCCACCAAACCGGCTCTAAGATCCAACCTCATCCTGTCCAATACCATCCACCAAACCGGCTCTAAGATCCAACCTCATCCTGTCCAGTACCCTCCAACAAACCGGCTCTAAGATCCAACCTCATCCTGTCCAATACCATCCACCCAACCGGCTCTAG
Source organism: Gibbula magus (assembly GCA_936450465.1). Lineage (NCBI taxonomy): Eukaryota > Metazoa > Mollusca > Gastropoda > Trochida > Trochidae > Gibbula > Gibbula magus. Next base: position 1,425,272 of record OW388301.1, read on the forward strand.
GATCTAACCTCATCCTGTCCAATACCATCCACCCAACCGGCTCTAGGATCCAACCTCATCCTGTCCAATACCATCCACCCAACCGGCTCTAGGATCTAACCTCATCCTGTCCAATACCACCCACCAAACCGGCTCTAAGATCCAACCTCATCCTGTCCAATACCACCCACCAAACCGGCTCTAGGATCCAATACGAATATTCATATCCGATGATGCTACTACCATACCCTTATCTCTGCAGCTCCAAACTATGTCGTTATGGCGATGAATAACCAGCCAATGGAAGAGCTTCCTTTCGAGTAAAAGAGGCAGTGCCTAGATGAAGGCACCTTTCGAGAGTTGCAAGTCTTACATGATGACCATGGCACTTTTATGTTTGACCATATTGAGACATATGCAACATCGTCCTTCTTGTACAACCCGTCGACACAAGTGTGCAAAAGCTGGTGCAACTGGTTGCAAATATTTCTCTCTCGTCAGATGCAATTTACTTAGTTATTCGATCATAAGCTCTGTTCAGCTACATCATTCTTGCATAAAATATTGGCGATAAAAGTTTGCAACAATGGTAACGTCATAAATGTTGTCTGCATCCAATTTCTGTATCGTCAACAATGTGTACACATATGCCCATAATGTACAAACGTACAACTTACTTCTGATCCAACCAATCAAAATTCTCTATTTGTCTAAGAAAGTCCTCTATATGCAACAGAAGTTAGGATCGAAGAACTGTAGCGCGTTAACCTATGAAGGAAGACAATGGCTGCAATTACAAACATACTAAAAACACCTGGCCCCTTTTAACAAAGTACAAATGTGTTTTGGCTCTCTATTCCAAAGTGTTAATCAACCTGAAAGACATTGCAAATAACTTTGTGAGAGAACATTCTGATGATGTACGTAACGTTTCCATGTAAGTTACAAGTATCGTGTCTGACGTATCTAAATTGACAATGACAATAAACACAACTGGCTCTATATACTTTGTAAGAAGTGAAGATAGGATGTTTATTTTTGGAAAATTCCGATAGTGCAAGTGGATGTTTGAGTATTACAACGCATACTGCGTAGAGAAGTATTGGAACGTTTACCCAAAGTACCTTTTGAGGATGAGTAAGTTTAAGTACGAAGATATACTGTATACCCCCCCCCCCCCCCCACTGAGTTTACAAATTTACTAATTATTGCAAATTTGCATATTTGGAGTAACCTTTTCCAAACTTCAGGTACGAGTATATTTATTTATAGGAATTGACTTCCAAATTTATTAAGTTCATGGAGGTATAGACTTTAAAAACGCTGTGCAAACTGTGTAAATCCGCGTAGCACAGTGTTTGTTAAGTTTAAACCTCAATGAACTTAATACATTTGGATGTCAATTCCTATAAATAGATAAGATAAATAAAGAATTCAAAGCTGGAAGACACAAGATGTGAAATCAAAACATCATTGGATTATTAGCCCAACCTACAATTCGTTAGTAAACTTGATATTTCAATTAGATAGTATACTTGATATTTCAATTAGATAGCATACTCGATATTTCAATTAGATAGTATACTTGGTATTTCAATTAGATAGCATACTTGATATTTCAATTAGATAGCAAACTTGATATTTCAATTAGATATCATACTTGATATTTCAATTAGATAGTATATTTGATATTTGAATGACACTACATAGTTCAATGAAAGAATATATTAATAGTTCAATGACAGAGTATACCATATAGTTCAATGGGAGAGTATACCATATAGTTCAATGGGAGAGTATACCATATAGTTCAATGGGAGTGTATGCTATATAGTTTATTGGGAGAGTATGCTATATAGTTTATTGGGAGAGTATGCTATATAGTTTATTGGGAGAGTATGCTATATAGTTTATTGGGAGAGTATGCTATATAGTTTATTGGGAGAGTATGCTATATAGTTTATTGGGAGAGTATATTTTATTATAAGGGTAACATTGTTTTTCAGGGCATTATCATTTGCAGAAGCCCGACATTTAAAGAAGATTGAGGTGTTCTGCAAATGATAATGCCTCGAAAACAATGTTACCCCTATTGTAGCTCAAATGGATGGGATGTGTTCTTCTGGACTCGAATTCGTCTACATCTTTTAATTACAGTTGTATATGAATAAAACAAAAAAACCCATCTTGTTACCGCCGAGAACCACTGTGACGTTACAAGTGAGGAATGACGTCATAGTCGCTTGCGTTTCACGGCTGATTCGAAACCGAACAGAATGTCAATCGTTGATTGGGAAAACGGAATCAGTCTATATTCAATGATTATCATACGAGTGCATAGTCGTGTTTTAATATATAACCAATCAGTGATACAATGAAAATCAATAAATCTTTACTACATATTTAGCAAGTTTAGGATGCATGCATTCTTAGGTTACCTAAATCTAACATTGAAGGTCTACCGGAGGTGACTGAGAACGATATTCTTCATTATCTTGTTTAAAACACTTAAAACTCAGTGCGGTTGTATTGTCACAACGTGTTTATGATATCATTTGGCAAAATAACGGGTCCTTGTTAGAAAGAAAGACATGTTCGAGTCGATACGCTCATTTGGTAGCCATATTTGATGGAATTGTAAGAGGAAATTCTAAAGTGACGTCACTTAGAAATGAAATGATAATGGCCTGTCGACAGCAAGACTTACATTTCGCTTACGATTGATCGCACTTTGTGGTAGAAGGTGAGAAGCAATACTTACACATCACTTGCCATTGGTCACACTTCGTGGGAGAAGGTGAGAAGCAAGACTTACACCTCACTTACGATTGGTCACACTTTGTTGGAGAAGGGGAGAAGCAAGACTTACATCTCACTTACGATTGGTCGCACTTTGTGGTAGAAGGTGAGAAGCAAGACTTACACCTCACTTACGATTGGTCACACTTTGTGGGAGAAGTTGAAAAGCAAGACTTACACCTCACTTACGATTGGTCACACTTTGTGGGAGAAGGTGAGAAGCAAGACTTACACCTCACTTACGATTGGTCACACTTTGTGGGAGAAGTTGAAAAGCAAGACTTACACCTCACTTACGATTGGTCGCTCTTTGTGGGAGAAGTTGAAAAGCAAGACTTACACCTCACTTAAGATTGGTCACACTTAGTGGGAGAAGGTGAGAAGCAAGACTTACACCTCACTTACGATTGGTCACACTTTGTGGTAGAAGTTGAAAAGCAAGACTTACACCTCACTTACGATTGGTCACACTTTGTGGGAGAAGGTGAGAAGCAAGACTTACACCTCACTTACGATTGGTCACACTTTGTGGGAGAAGTTGAAAAGCAAGACTTACACCTCACTTACGATTGGTCACACTTTGTGGTAGAAGGTGAGAAGCAAGACTTACATCTTACTTACGATTGGTCACACTTTGTAGGAGAAGGTGAGAAGCAAGACTTACACCTCACTTACGATTGGTCACACTTTGTGGTAGAAGTTGAAAAGCAAGACTTACACCTCACTTACGATTGGTCACACTTTGTGGGAGAAGGTGAGAAGCAAGACTTACACCTCACTTACGATTGGTCACACTTTGTGGGAGAAGTTGAAAAGCAAGACTTACACCTCACTTACGATTGGTCACACTTTGTGGTAGAAGGTGAGAAGCAAGACTTACATCTTACTTACGATTGGTCACACTTTGTAGGAGAAGGTGAGAAGCAAGACTTACACCTCACTTACGATTGGTCACACTTTGTGGGAGAAGGTGAGAAGCAAGACTTACACCTCACTTACGATTGGTTGCACTTTGTGGGAGAAGTTGAAAAGCAAGAGTTACACCTCACTTACGATTGGTCACACTTTGTGGGAGAAGGTGATAGGCAAGACTTACATCTTACTTACGATTGGTCACACTTTGTGGTAGAAGTTGAAAAGCAAGACTTACACCTCACTTACGATTGGTCACACTTTGTGGGAGAAGGTGAGAAGCAAGACTTACACCTCACTTACGATTGGTTGCACTTTGTGGGAGAAGGTGAAAAGCAAGAGTTACACCTCACTTACGATTGGTCACACTTTGTGGGAGAAGGTGATAGGCAAGACTTACATCTTACTTACGATTGGTCACACTTTGTGGTAGAAGTTGAAAAGCAAGACTTACACCTCACTTACGATTGGTCACACTTTGTGGGAGAAGGTGAGAAGCAAGACTTACACCTCACTTACGATTGGTCGCTCTTTGTGGGAGAAGTTGAAAAGCAAGACTTACACCTCACTTACGATTGGTCACACTTTGTGGAAGAAGGTGAGAAGCAAGACTTACACCTCACTTACGATTGGTCACACTTTGTGGGAGAAGGTGAGAAGCAAGACTTACACCTCACTTACGATTGGTTGCACTTTGTGGGAGAAGTTGAAAAGCAAGAGTTACACCTCACTTACGATTGGTCACACTTTGTGGGAGAAGGTGATAGGCAAGACTTACATCTTACTTACGATTGGTCACACTTTGTGGTAGAAGTTGAAAAGCAAGACTTACACCTCACTTACGATTGGTCACACTTTGTGGGAGAAGGTGAGAAGCAAGACTTACACCTCACTTACGATTGGTCGCTCTTTGTGGGAGAAGTTGAAAAGCAAGACTTACACCTCACTTACGATTGGTCACACTTTGTGGGAGAAGTTGAAAAGCAAGACTTACACCTCACTTAAGATTGGTCACACTTTGTGGGAGAAGGTGAGAAGCAAGACTTACACCTCACTTACGATTGGTCACACTTTGTGGGAGAAGGTGAGAAGCAAGACTTACACCTCACTTACGATTGGTTGCACTTTGTGGGAGAAGTTGAAAAGCAAGACTTACACCTCACTTACGATTGGTCACACTTTGTGGGAGAAGGTGAGAAGCAAGACTTACACCTCACTTACGATTGGTCACACTTTGTGGGAGAAGGTGAGAAGCAAGACTTACACCTCACTTACGATTGGTCACACTTTGTGGGAGAAATTGAAAAGCAAGACTTACACCTCACTTACGATTGGTCACACTTTGTGGGAGAAGGTGAGAAGCAAGACTTACACCTCACTTACGATTGGTTGCACTTTGTGGGAGAAGTTGAAAAGCAAGAGTTACACCTCACTTACGATTGGTCACACTTTGTGGGAGAAGGTGATAGGCAAGACTTACATCTTACTTACGATTGGTCACACTTTGTGGGAGAAGTTGAAAAGCAAGACTTACAACTCACTTAAGATTGGTCACACTTAGTGGAAGAAGGTGAGAAGCGAGACTTACACCTCACTTACGATTGGTCGCACTTTGTGGGAGAAGGTGAGAAGCAAGACTTACATCTCACTTTCGATTGGTCGCACTTTGTAGGAGAAGGTGAGAAACAAGACTTACATCTCACTTACCATTGGTCACACTTTGTAGGAGAAGGTGAGAAGCAAGACTTACACCTCACTTACGATTGGTCGCACTTTGTGGGAGAAGGGGAGAAGCAAGACTTACCCCTCACTTACAATTGGTCGCACTTTGTGGTAGAAGGTGAGAAGCAAGAGTTACATCTCACTTACGATTGGTCTCACTTTGTAGGAGAAGGGGAGAAACAAGACTTACATCTCACTTACCATTGGTCACACTTTGTGGGAGAAGATGAGAAGCAAGACTTACACCTCACTTACGATTGGTTGCACTTTGTGGGAGAAGGTGAGAAGCGAGACTTACACCTCACTTACGATTGGTCGCACTTTGTGGGAGAAGGTGAGAAACAAGACTTACATCTCACTTACGATTGGTCACACTTTGTGGGAGAAGGTGAGAAGCAAGACTTACACCTCACTTACGATTGGTCGCACTTTGTGGGAGAAGGGGAGAAGCAAGACTTACCCCTCACTTACAATTGGTCGCACTTTGTGGTAGAAGGTGAGAAGCAAGAGTTACATCTCACTTACGATTGGTCTCACTTTGTAGGAGAAGGGGAGAAACAAGACTTACATCTCACTTACCATTGGTCACACTTTGTGGGAGAAGGTGAGAAGCAAGACTTACACCTCACTTACGATTGGTTGCACTTTGTGGGAGAAGGTTAGAAGCAAGACTTACATCTCACTTTCGATTGGTCGCACTTTGTAGGAGAAGGGGAGAAACAAGACTTACATCTCACTTACCATTGGTCACACTTTGTGGGAGAAGGTGAGAAGCAAGACTTACACCTCACTTACGATTGGTCGCACTTTGTGGGAGAAGGGGAGAAGCAAGACTTACCCCTCACTTACAATTGGTCGCACTTTGTGGTAGAAGGTGAGAAGCAAGAGTTACATCTCACTTACGATTGGTCACACTTTGTAGGAGCAAGTGAGAAACAAGACTTACATCTCACTTACCATTGGTCACACTTTGTGGGAGAAGGTGAGAAGCAAGACTTACACCTCACTTACGATTGGTTGCACTTTGTGGGAGAAGGTGAGAAGCGAGACTTACACCTCACTTACGATTGGTCGCACTTTGTGGGAGAAGTTGAAAAGCAAGACTTACACCTCACTTACGATTGGTCAAACTTTGTGGGAGAAGTTGAAAAGCAAGACTTACACCTCACTTACGATTGGTCACACTTTGTGGGAGAAGGTGATAGGCAAGACTTACATCTCACTTACGATTGGTCACATTTTGTGGGAGAAGTTGAAAAGCAAGACTTACACCTCACTTAAGATTGGTCACACTTAGTGGGAGAAGGTGAGAAGCGAGACTTACATCTCACTTACGATTGGTCGCACTTTGTGGGAGAAGGTGAGAAGCAAGACTTACATCTCACTTTCGATTGGTCGCACTTTGTAGGAGAAGGTGAGAAACAAGACTTACATCTCACTTACCATTGGTCACACTTTGTAGGAGAAGGTGAGAAACAAGACTTACATCTCACTTACGATTGGTCACACTTTGTGGGAGAAGGTGAGAAGCAAGACTTACACCTCACTTACGATTGGTCGCACTTTGTGGGAGAAGGGGAGAAGCAAGACTTACCCCTCACTTACAATTGGTCGCACTTTGTGGTAGAAGGTGAGAAGCAAATGTTACATCTCACTTACGATTGGTCTCACTTTGTAGGAGAAGGGGAGAAACAAGACTTACATCTCACTTACCATTGGTCACACTTTGTGGGAGAAGGTGAGAAGCAAGACTTACACCTCACTTACGATTGGTTGCAGTTTGTGGGAGAAGGTGAGAAGCGAGACTTACACCTCACTTACGATTGGTCGCACTTTGTGGGAGAAGGTGAGAAGCAAGACTTACATCTCACTTACCATTGGTCACACTTTGTGGGAGAAGGTGAGAAGCAAGACTTACATCTCACTTACGATTGGTCGCACTTTGTGGGAGAAGGGGAGAAGCAAGACTTACCCCTCACTTACAATTGGTCGCACTTTGTGGTAGATGGTGAGAAGCAAGAGTTACATCTCACTTACGATTGGTCACACTTTGTAGGAGAAGGTGAGAAACAAGACTTACACCTCACTTACGATTGGTCACACTTTGTAGGAGAAGGTGAGAAACAAGACTTACACCTCACTTAAGATTGGTCACACTTTGTAGGAGAAGGTGAGAAACAAGACTTACACCTCACTTACGATTGGTCACACTTTGTGGGAGAAGGGGAGAAGCAAGAGTTACATCTCACTTACGATTGGTCACACTTTGTGGGAGAAGATGAGAAGCAAGACTTACACCGCACTTATGGTTGTTTTACTCTTTGTGGTTACCTTGAAATTCTGATATCGACTTTATGATTGTTGACATCAACTTGATCGTTTTGGAGAGAGGGTTCTCCAAACCATTCAATTTGGCTTTTCCTCAACTCGTTGTAATGACAAGAATAGATACAGTATTTTAACTTTCCATTAACACATACACCAGCTGTCATCCCACTGACTGCCATAAAGAAACCGCGTCGTGGCCCTCCTCCGTTAAGAATGTTCAACACAAACTCTCTCACCTGGAAGCTTTGGGTTTTATCAAATGCGAGAAGAAGAATATGTCTTGGGTGAGTTTTGACAAATCCATAAATCACGTTTTCATGACGTTTACTTGCTGCCATGAAGGAAATCTCTTTGGCTGTCACATGGTTGGCGTCGGACACAATGACACCTGCAATGTTACCAACAAGCTTTTTTGTCAATTTTGAATTTAAATTGCAGTTAACATTTATGTATATAAATATGAAATATAATAATCTATATATAAATATATGTATATAAAATGAATTACTTCTATCGTGAAGTAATGAGTAGTATTATGCTAGTGGTTCCTGGGTCCTTCTTCCGGGATTCACGGCAAAAGACCACGAAACCACTAGCATACTACTACTGTAAGTCTATTTAAAAGAAGACTAAACTTCAGATAATCTCTAGTGCATCAGTTTAAGTTAACACTGATGATGTCATTTCGACTCTTCAAGCGCGAGGGGGGAGGAAGGGGGGGGGGGGGGGGGGGGGGGGTGTAGTGGAGTAGAGTTGTTTGGTTGGTAACAGTTGTGTAGTGGAGTAGCAGTGGTTAGGTTGATCAGAAATAGGGTTAGGGTTTTGTTTGTTGAATAAAGTGTTGAAAGGAGGTAAGTTTTTGGTTACAGTGGTTAGGTACATTGGTTTAGTGGGGGTACAGTTGTGTAGTGGGGTACAGTGGTTTGGTGGGGTACAGTTGTGTAGTGGAGTACAGTGGTTAGGTGGGGTACAGTTGTGTAGTGGGGTACAGTGGTTTGGTGGGGTACAGTTGTGTAGGTGGGTACAGTGGTTTGGTGGGGTACAGTTGTGTAGTTGGGTACAGTGGTTTGGTGGGGTACAATGGTTTAGTGGGGTACAGTGGTTTGGTGGGGTACAGTTGTGTAGTGGGGTACAGTGGTTTGGTGGGGTACAGTTGTGTAGTGGGGTACAGTGGTTTGGTGGGGTACAGTTGTGTAGTGGGGTACAGTTGTTTGGTTGGTAACAGTTGTGTAGTGGAGTAGCAGTGGTTAGGTTGATCAGAAATAGGGTTAGGGTTTTGTTTGTTGAATAAAGTGTTGAAAGGAGGTAAGTTTTTGGTAACAGTGGTTAGGTACATTGGTTTAGTGGGGTACAGTTGTGTAGTGGGGTACAGTGGTTTGGTGGGGTACAGTTGTGTAGTGGGGTACAGTGGTTTGGTGGGGTACAGTTGTGTAGTGGGGTACAGTGGTTTGGTGGGGTACAGTTGTGTAGTGGGGTACAGTGGTTTGGTGGGGTACAGTTGTGTAGTGGGGTACAGTGGTTTGGTGGGGTACAATGGTTTAGTGGGGTACAGTGGTTTGGTGGGGTACAGTTGTGTAGTGGGGTACAGTGGTTTGGTGGGGTACAGTTGTGTAGTGGGGTAGCAGTGGTTAGGTTGATCAGAAATAGGGTTAGGGTTTTGTTTGTTGAATAAAGTGTTGAAAGGAGGTAAGTTTTTGGTTACAGTGGTTAGGTACATTGGTTTAGTGGGGGTACAGTTGTGTAGTGGGGTACAGTGGTTTGGTGGGGTACAGTTGTGTAGTGGAGTACAGTGGTTAGGTGGGGTACAGTTGTGTAGTGGGGTACAGTGGTTTGGTGGGGTACAGTTGTGTAGGTGGGTACAGTGGTTTGGTGGGGTACAGTTGTGTAGTGGGGTACAGTGGTTTGGTGGGGTACAATGGTTTAGTGGGGTACAGTGGTTTGGTGGGGTACAGTTGTGTAGTGGGGTACAGTGGTTTGGTGGGGTACAGTTGTGTAGTGGGGTACAGTGGTTTGGTGGGGTACAGTTGTGTAGTGGGGTACAGTTGTTTGGTTGGTAACAGTTGTGTAGTGGAGTAGCAGTGGTTAGGTTGATCAGAAATAGGGTTAGGGTTTTGTTTGTTGAATAAAGTGTTGAAAGGAGGTAAGTTTTTGGTAACAGTGGTTAGGTACATTGGTTTAGTGGGGTACAGTTGTGTAGTGGGGTACAGTGGTTTGGTGGGGTACAGTTGTGTAGTGGGGTACAGTGGTTTGGTGGGGTACAGTTGTGTAGTGGGGTACAGTGGTTTGGTGGGGTACAGTTGTGTAGTGGGGTACAGTGGTTTGGTGGGGTACAGTTGTGTAGTGGGGTACAGTGGTTTGGTGGGGTACAATGGTTTAGTGGGGTACAGTGGTTTGGTGGGGTACAGTTGTGTAGTGGGGTACAGTGGTTTGGTGGGGTACAGTTGTGTAGTGGGGTACAGTGGTTTGGTGGGGTACAGTTGTGTAGTGGGGTACAGTTGTTTGGTTGGTAACAGTTGTGTAGTGGAGTAGCAGTGGTTAGGTTGATCAGAAATAGGGTTAGGGTTTTGTTTGTTGAATAAAGTGTTGAAAGGAGGTAAGGTTTTGGTTACAGTGGTTAGGTACATTGATTTAGTGGGGTACAGTTGTGTAGTGGGGTACAGTGGTTTGGTGGGGTACAGTTGTGTAGTGGGGTACAGTGGTTTGGTGGGGTACAGTTGTGTAGTGGGGTACAGTGGTTTGGTGGGGTACAGTTGTGTAGGTGGGTACAGTGGTTTGGTGGGGTACAGTTGTGTAGTGGGGTACAGTGGTTTGGTGGGGTACAGTTGTGTAGTGGGGTACAGTGGTTTGGTGGGGTACAGTTGTGTAGGTGGGTACAGTGGTTTGGTGGGGTACAGTTGTGTAGTGGGGTACAGTGGTTTGGTGGGGTACAGTTGTGTAGTGGGGTACAGTGGTTTGGTGGGGTACAGTTGTGTAGTGGGGTACAGTGGTTTGGTGGGGTACAATGGTTTAGTGGGGTACAGTGGTTTGGTGGGGTACAGTTGTGTAGTGGGGTACAGTGGTTTGGTGGGGTACAGTTGTGTAGTGGAGTAGCAGTGGTTAGGTTGATCAGAAATAGGGTTAGGGTTTTGTTTGTTGAATAAAGTGTTGAAAGGAGGTAAGGTTTTGGTTACAGTGGTTAGGTACATTGGTTTAGTGGGGTACAGTTGTGTAGTGGGGTACAATGGTTTGGTGGGGTACAGTTGTGTAGTGGGGTACATTGGTTTAGTGGGGTACAGTTGTGTAGTGGGGTACAATGGTTTGGTGGGGTACAGTTGTGTAGTGGGGTACAGTGGTTTGGTGGGGTACAGTTGTGTAGTGGGGTACAGTGGTTTGGTGGGGTACAATGGTTTAGTGGGGTACAGTGGTTTGGTGGGGTACAGTTGTGTAGTGGGGTACAGTGGTTTGGTGGGGTACAGTTCTGTAGTGGAGTAGCAGTGGTTAGGTTGATCAGAAATAGGGTTAGGGTTTTGTTTGTTGAATAAAGTGTTGAAAGGAGGTAAGGTTTTGGTTACAGTGGTTAGGTACATTGGTTTAGTGGGGTACAGTTGTGTAGTGGGGTACAATGGTTTGGTGGGGTACAGTTGTGTAGTGGGATACAGTGGTTTGGTGGGGTACAGTTGTGTAGTGGGGTACAGTGGTTTGGTGGGGTACAGTTGTGTAGTGGGGTACAGTGGTTTGGTGGGGTACAGTTGTGTAGTGGGGTACAGTGGTTTGGTGGGGTACAATGGTTTAGTGGGGTACAGTGGTTTGGTGGGGTACAGTTGTGTAGTGGGGTACAGTGGTTTGGTGGGGTACAGTGGTTTGGTGGGGTACAGTTGTGTAGTGGAGTAGCAGTGGTTAGGTTGATCAGAAATAGGGTTAGGGTTTTGTTTGTTGAATAAAGTGTTGAAAGGAGGTAAGGTTTTGGTTACAGTGGTTAGGTACATTGGTTTAGTGGGGTACAGTTGTGTAGTGGGGTACAGTGGTTTGGTGGGGTACAGTTGTGTAGTGGGGTACAGTGGTTTGGTGGGGTACAGTTGTGTAGTGGGGTACAGTGGTTTGGTGGGGTACAGTTGTGTAGGTGGGTACAGTGGTTTGGTGGGGTTCAGTTGTGTAGTGGGGTACAGTGGTTTGGTGGGGTACAGTTGTGTAGTGGGGTACAGTGGTTTGGTGGGGTACAGTTGTGTAGTGGGGTACAGTGGTTTGGTGGGGTACAGTTGTGTAGTGGGGTACAGTGGTTTGGTGGGGTACAGTTGTGTAGTGGGGTACAGTGGTTTGGTGGGGTACAGTTGTGTAGTGGGGTACAGTGGTTTGGTGGGGTACAATGGTTTAGTGGGGTACAGTGGTTTGGTGGGGTACAGTTGTGTAGTGGGGTACAGTGGTTTGGTGGGGTACAGTTGTGTAGTGGGGTACAGTGGTTTGGTGGGGTACAGTTGTGTAGTGGGGTACAGTTGTTTGGTTGGTAACAGTTGTGTAGTGGAGTAGCAGTGGTTAGGTTGATCAGAAATAGGGTTAGGGTTTTGTTTGTTGAATAAAGTGTTGAAAGGAGGTAAGGTTTTGGTTACAGTGGTTAGGTACATTGGTTTAGTGGGGTACAGTTGTGTAGTGGGGTACAGTGGTTTGGTGGGGTACAGTTGTGTAGTGGGGTACAGTGGTTTGGTGGGGTACAGTTGTGTAGTGGGGTACAGTGGTTTGGTGGGGTACAGTTGTGTAGGTGGGTACAGTGGTTTGGTGGGGTACAGTTGTGTAGTGGGGTACAGTGGTTTGGTGGGGTACAGTTGTGTAGTGGGGTACAGTGGTTTGGTGGGGTACAGTTGTGTAGGTGGGTACAGTGGTTTGGTGGGGTACAGTTGTGTAGTGGGGTACAGTGGTTTGGTGGGGTACAGTTGTGTAGTGGGGTACAGTGGTTTGGTGGGGTACAGTTGTGTAGTGGGGTACAGTGGTTTGGTGGGGTACAATGGTTTAGTGGGGTACAGTGGTTTGGTGGGGTACAGTTGTGTAGTGGGGTACAGTGGTTTGGTGGGGTACAGTTGTGTAGTGGAGTAGCAGTGGTTAGGTTGATCAGAAATAGGGTTAGGGTTTTGTTTGTTGAATAAAGTGTTGAAAGGAGGTAAGGTTTTGGTTACAGTGGTTAGGTACATTGGTTTAGTGGGGTACAGTTGTGTAGTGGGGTACAATGGTTTGGTGGGGTACAGTTGTGTAGTGGGGTACATTGGTTTAGTGGGGTACAGTTGTGTAGTGGGGTACAATGGTTTGGTGGGGTACAGTTGTGTAGTGGGGTACAGTGGTTTGGTGGGGTACAGTTGTGTAGTGGGGTACAGTGGTTTGGTGGGGTACAATGGTTTAGTGGGGTACAGTGGTTTGGTGGGGTACAGTTGTGTAGTGGGGTACAGTGGTTTGGTGGGGTACAGTTGTGTAGTGGAGTAGCAGTGGTTAGGTTGATCAGAAATAGGGTTAGGGTTTTGTTTGTTGAATAAAGTGTTGAAAGGAGGTAAGGTTTTGGTTACAGTGGTTAGGTACATTGGTTTAGTGGGGTACAGTTGTGTAGTGGGGTACAATGGTTTGGTGGGGTACAGTTGTGTAGTGGGGTACAGTGGTTTGGTGGGGTACAGTTGTGTAGTGGGGTACAGTGGTTTGGTGGGGTACAGTTGTGTAGTGGGGTACAGTGGTTTGGTGGGGTACAGTTGTGTAGTGGGGTACAGTGGTTTGGTGGGGTACAATGGTTTAGTGGGGTACAGTGGTTTGGTGGGGTACAGTTGTGTAGTGGGGTACAGTGGTTTGGTGGGGTACAGTGGTTTGGTGGGGTACAGTTGTGTAGTGGAGTAGCAGTGGTTAGGTTGATCAGAAATAGGGTTAGGGTTTTGTTTGTTGAATAAAGTGTTGAAAGGAGGTAAGGTTTTGGTTACAGTGGTTAGGTACATTGGTTTAGTGGGGTACAGTTGTGTAGTGGGGTACAGTGGTTTGGTGGGGTACAGTTGTGTAGTGGGGTACAGTGGTTTGGTGGGGTACAGTTGTGTAGTGGGGTACAGTGGTTTGGTGGGGTACAGTTGTGTAGGTGGGTACAGTGGTTTGGTGGGGTTCAGTTGTGTAGTGGGGTACAGTGGTTTGGTGGGGTACAGTTGTGTAGTGGGGTACAGTGGTTTGGTGGGGTACAGTTGTGTAGTGGGGTACAATGGTTTAGTGGGGTACAGTGGTTTGGTGGGGTACAGTTGTGTAGTGGGGTACAGTGGTTTGGTGGGGTACAGTTGTGTAGTGGAGTAGCAGTGGTTAGGTTGATCAGAAATAGGGTTAGGGTTTTGTTTGTTGAATAAAGTGTTGAAAGGAGGTAAGGTTTTGGTTACAGTGGTTAGGTACATTGGTTTAGTGGGGTACAGTTGTGTAGTGGGGTACAATTGTTTGGTGGGGTACAGTTGTGTAGTGGGGTACATTGGTTTAGTGGGGTACAGTTGTGTAGTGGGGTACAATGGTTTGGTGGGGTACAGTTGTGTAGTGGGGTACAGTGGTTTGGTGGGGTACAGTTGTGTAGTGGGGTACAGTGGTTTGGTGGGGTACAATGGTTTAGTGGGGTACAGTGGTTTGGTGGGGTACAGTTGTGTAGTGGGGTACAGTGGTTTGGTGGGGTACAGTTGTGTAGTGGAGTAGCAGTGGTTAGGTTGATCAGAAATAGGGTTAGGGTTTTGTTTGTTGAATAAAGTGTTGAAAGGAGGTAAGGTTTTGGTTACAGTGGTTAGGTACATTGGTTTAGTGGGGTACAGTTGTGTAGTGGGGTACAATGGTTTGGTGGGGTACAGTTGTGTAGTGGGATACAGTGGTTTGGTGGGGTACAGTTGTGTAGTGGGGTACAGTGGTTTGGTGGGGTACAGTTGTGTAGTGGGGTACAGTGGTTTGGTGGGGTACAATGGTTTAGTGGGGTACAGTGGTTTGGTGGGGTACAGTTGTGTAGTGGGGTACAGTGGTTTAGTGGGGTGCAGTGGTTTAGTGGGGTACAGTGGTTTACTTGAGGATACTTTGCAGTTGGGTACAGTGGTGTGAAGGAGCAGTAGGGCTAGTAGGGTTAAGGTTTTGGTTACAGTGTTTAAATTAGTTAAGATTGTCAAAGAGTTCCCCTCACCTCCTCCTCTGTCCACGAAGATGAGATCCGAGCATGCGTTTAATACAGTCTACAAAAAATGTCATACATTTTTGTTATCAGGCAAACTATCAAATTGAAAAAATAACAGTTTCATAAATAAATATGTGATTTCTCATAACAAGCAGGGAATCTGGTTCACTCTAGTTATGTCACCTGCTGTTCTAGCTGAAAGCATATCGATGATAATAATACCTTACCATACTACAGGACTACAATCATCCATTTCTTCGATCACCCTTTGTATACTCTATGGACACCTAGGATGCTACCATTTATAACCACCAGGGCGTGGTTGATATAATCGTCAGCGTTGAGGTTACCATTTATAACCACCAGGGCGTGGTTGATATAATCGTCAGCGTTGAGGTTACCATTTATAACCACCAGGGCGTGTTTGAAATAATCGTTAGCGTTGAGGCTACCATTTATAACCACCAGGGCGAGGTTGAAATAATCGTTAGCGTTGAGGCTACCATTTATAACCACCAGGGCGTGGTTGATATAGTCGGTAGCGTTGAGGCTACCATTTATAACCACCAGGGCGTGGTTGATAAAATCGTTAGTCTTGAGGCTACCATTTATAACCACCAGGGCGTGTTTGAAATAATCGTTAGCGTTGAGGCTACCATTTATAACCACCAGGGCGAGGTTGAAATAATCGTTAGCGTTGAGGCTACCATTTATAACCACCAGGGCGTGGTTGATATAGTCGGTAGCGTTGAGGCTACCATTTATAACCACCAGGGCGTGGTTGATATAATCGTCAGCGTTGAGGTTACCATTTATAACCACCAGGGCGTGTTTGAAATAATCGTTAGCGTTGAGGCTACCATTTATAACCACCAGGGCGTGGTTGATATAGTCGGTAGCGTTGAGGCTACCATTTATAACCACCAGGGCGTGGTTGATAAAATCGGTAGCGTTGAGGCTACCATTTATAACCACCAGGGCGTGGTTGATTTAATCGTTAGTCTTGAGGCTACCATTTATAACCACCAGGGCGTGTTTGAAATAATCGTTAGCGTTGAGGCTACCATTTATAACCACCAGGGCGTGGTTGATATAATCGTCAGCGTTGAGGTTACCATTTATAACCACCAGGGCGTGTTTGAAATAATCGTTAGCGTTGAGGCTACCATTTATAACCACCAGGGCGTGGTTGATAAAATCGTTAGCGTTGAGGCTACCATTTATGACCACCAGGGCATAGTTGATAAAATCGTTAGCGTTGAGGCTACCATTTATAACCACCAGGGTATAGTTGATATAATCGTTAGTGTTGAGGCTACCATTTATAACCACCAGGGCGTGGTTGATAAAATCGTTAGTCTTGAGGTTACCATTTATAACCACCAGGGCGTGGTTGATATAATCGTCAGCGTTGAGGTTACCATTTATAACCACCAGGGCGTGTTTGAAATAATCGTTAGCGTTGAGGCTACCATTTATAACCACCAGGGCGTGGTTGATAAAATCGTTAGCGTTGAGGCTACCATTTATGACCACCAGGGCATAGTTGATATAATCGTTAGCGTTGAGGCTACCATTTATAACCACCAGGGCGTGGTTGATTTAATCGTTAGTGTTGAGGCTACCATTTATAACCACCAGGGCGTGGTTGATAAAATCGTTAGTCTTGAGGCTACCATTTATAACCAACAGGGCATGGTTGATATAGTCGTTAGCGTTGAGGCTACCATTTATAACCACCAGGGCGAGGTTGAAATAATCGTTAGCGTTGAGGCTACCATTTATAACCACCAGGGCATAGTTGATATAATCGTTAGTGTTGAGGCTACCATTTATAACCAACAGGGCATGGTTGATATAATCGTTAGCGTTGAGGCTACCATTTATAACCACCAGGGCATAGTTGATATAATCGTTAGTGTTGAGGCTACCATTTATAACCACCAGGGCGAGGTTGAAATAATCGTTAGCGTTGAGGTTACCATTTATGACCACCAGAGCATAGTTGATATAATCGTTAGCGTTGAGGCTACCATTTATAACCACCAGGGCATAGTTGATATAATCGTTAGCGTTGAGGCTACCATTTATAACCACCAGGGCGAGGTTAAAATAATCGTTAGCGTTGAGGCTACCATTTATAACCACCAGGGCATAGTTGATATAATCGTTAGCGTTGAGGCTACCATTTATAACCACCAGGGCGAGGTTGAAATAATCGTTAGCGTTGAGGCTACCATTTATAACCACCAGGGCATGGTTGATATAATCGTTAGTGTTGAGGCTACCATTTATAACCACCAGGGCGTGGTTGATATAATCGTTAGTGTTGAGGCTACCATTTATAACCACTGGGGCGTGGTTGATATAATCGTTAGCGTTGAGGCTACCATTTATAACCACCAGGGCGTGGTTGATATAATCGTGAGTGTTGAGGCTACCATTTATAACCACTGGGCCGTGGTTGATATAATCGTTAGTGTTGTGGCTACCATTTATAACCACCAGGGCGAGGTTGATATAATCGTTAGTGTTGAGGCTACCATTTATAACCAACAGGGCATAGTTGATATAATCGTTAGTGTTGAGGCTACCATTTATAACCACCGGGGCGTGGTTGATATAATCGTTAGTGTTGAGGCTACCATTTATAACCACCAGGGCGTGGTTGATATAATCGTTAGTGTTGAGGCTACCATTTATAACCACCAGGGCGAGGTTGATATAATCGTTAGCGTTGAGTCTACCATTTATAACCACCAGGACGTGGTTGAAATAATCGTTAGCGTTGAGGCTACCATTTATAACCACCAGGGCGTGGTTGATTTAATCGTTAGTGTTGAGGCTACCATTTATAACCACCAGGGCGTGGTTGATTTAATCGTTAGTGTTGAGGCTACCATTTATAACCACCGGGGCGTGGTTGATAAAATCGTTAGTCTTGAGGCTACCATTTATAACCAACAGGGCATGGTTGATATAGTCGTTAGCGTTGAGGCTACCATTTATAACCACCAGGGCGAGGTTGAAATAATCGTTAGCGTTGAGGCTACCATTTATAACCACCAGGGCATAGTTGATATAATCGTTAGTGTTGAGGCTACCATTTGTAACCACCAGGGCGTGGTTGATTTAATCGTTAGTGTTGAGGCTACCATTTATAACCACCGGGGCGTGGTTGATAAAATCGTTAGTCTTGAGGCTACCATTTATAACCAACAGGGCATGGTTGATATAGTCGTTAGCGTTGAGGCTACCATTTATAACCACCAGGGCGAGGTTGAAATAATCGTTAGCGTTGAGGCTACCATTTATAACCACCAGGGCATAGTTGATATAATCGTTAGTGTTGAGGCTACCATTTATAACCAACAGGGCGTGGTTGATATAATCGTTAGCGTTGAGGCTACCATTTATAACCACCAGGGCATAGTTGATATAATCGTTAGTGTTGAGGCTACCATTTATAACCACCAGGGCGAGGTTGAAATAATCGTTAGCGTTGAGGTTACCATTTATGACCACCAGGGCATAGTTGATATAATCGTTAGCGTTGAGGCTACCATTTATAACCACCAGGGCATAGTTGATATAATCGTTAGCGTTGAGGCTACCATTTATAACCACTAGGGCATAGTTGATATAATCGTTAACGTTGAGGCTACCATTTATAACCACCAGGGCATAGTTTATATAATCGTTAGCGTTGAGGCTACCATTTATAACCACCAGGGCGAGGTTGAAATAATCGTTAGCGTTGAGGTTACCATTTATAACCACCAGGGCATAGTTGATATAATCGTTAGTGTTGAGGCTACCATTTATAACCACCAGGGCGAGGTTGATATAATCGTTAGCGTTGAGGTTACCATTTATAACCACCAGGGCATAGTTGATATAATCGTTAGCGTTGAGGCTACCATTTATAACCACCAGGGCGAGGTTGAAATAATCGTTAGCGTTGAGGCTACCATTTATAACCACCAGGGCATGGTTGATATAATCGTTAGTGTTGAGGCTACCATTTATAACCAACAGGGCATAGTTGATATAATCGTTAGTGTTGAGGCTACCATTTATAACCACCAGGGCGTGGTTGATATAATCGTTAGTGTTGAGGCTACCATTTATAACCACCAGGGCGTGGTTGATATAATCGTTAGTGTTGAGGCTACCATTTATAACCACCAGGGCGTGGTTGATATAATCGTTAGCGTTGAGGCTACCATTTATAACCACCAGGGCGTGGTTGATATAATCGTTAGTGTTGAGGCTACCATTTATAACCACCAGGGCGTGGTTGATATAATCGTTAGTGGTGAGGCTACCATTTATAACCACCAGGGCGTGGTTGATATAATCGTTAGCGTTGCGGCTGCCATTTATAACCACTCCTCTGGCTGTCTGTCTGTCTGTCTGTCTGTCTGTGTCTGTTTCTGTCTCCCTCTGTGTCTCTCTCGCTCTGTCTGTCTCTCTCGCTCTGTCTGTCTGTCTGTCTGTCTGTCTCTCTCTCTCTCTCTCTATCTCTCTCTCTCTCTCTCTCTCTCTCTCTCTCTCTCTCTCTCTCCTCTCTCTCTCTCGCTCTCTCCCTCTCGCACGCGCTTTCATTATTATTCCTCTGCCTTTACATCTAAATGAATTAGAAATAAATTACCATTGCGGTCACCATCACTGATCTGGTCCTCAGTCCGTTCTCCTCTTGAAGTGTGACGAGTGCGACGAGAGCGACGTATCCACCACCAGATCTACAGAACATTCGTCTCTCCATTTTGGGATGGTCGGTGGACAACAAGAGATGATGTTTGGGAAGAGCTGACATTATTTTCTCTACAGCATTTCGAAATGGCAACTGTTCTAACTGGCCGCACAATGACAGGTGGCAATGGGCAAAGAGCAACATGACTACCCTGACAAGTTGCATGGCTGAAACACTGGAGAGAGAGAGAGAGAGAGAGAGAGAGGTGGGTGAGTACGCGTGACGGATGCAGTGGGGGAGAGCGGGGAGAGAGCGAGTGGGGGGGGGGGGGGGGGGGGGGGGGGGGGGGGGGGGGGAGGGGGAATCCAGTTCCATTGGCTCGAACCACCTCTT
The DNA here is from genome assembly GCA_936450465.1 of Gibbula magus. Classification (NCBI taxonomy): domain Eukaryota; kingdom Metazoa; phylum Mollusca; class Gastropoda; order Trochida; family Trochidae; genus Gibbula; species Gibbula magus. The sequence goes on from OW388301.1 coordinate 1,445,221, forward strand.
CCTCTCTTTTGCAAAATTGTGTGTCTTTTTGGGATTTATGACATAATTTAGGGAGGGGGGGGGGGGGGGGGGGGGTATTTGGGGGGATTCGTAACAAAGAACTGTTATAATTAAAGAAATATACAGGTTGATTGTGTGTTAAAAAGGCTTCTTCAAGTTAGTAAAATCGAATAACAAGTTGATGGACATTGCAAGATAGCTTTGCTGAGCACGTTTATATACCCCAAGGATAGTTTGTGTGGTAACAATCATGTGAACTACACCATGCCAAACTAAGATATTGCCGTCTTATACAAATTTATTAAATATCATTCACATCTGATACTAAGAGGTTTAGAATAGTCCTTGTAAAAACAAATCTTACAATAAGATGAGAAAAGTCTCTATCTGAGTTCCATGTTTCTAAACAATAATACTTGGAGATTGACATGGAGAAAATAAGCTCCAAATAAATAGAGGATATCTGTATTTTCTTGACAAATACAATGTTTATCTCATCGAATGAGGTAAAAAAAATAGATATTTTACGAGGGATGTAGCCTCGAGTGAATTATTTTAGTTTTTCTACCTCACGATATGAGATAAACATGATATAAGGAAAAACAAATATTATATTTATTATGTCATTATATCTATGTTTTATGTTGACGTGGGGTGATGTCAACGGTAAACGTACATTCTTCGCCAGCTGACAATATTATGTCATAACATTGTCCGGGTGGCGATATACTTTATCGTCACTCAGTAGATTAGCGACAAAGGTTATCGCCAGAGGGTTATTTCACTGACAGAACCGAGCATCTCATTCCAAATTATGTAATACATAGAGGATATGTTTATCTCAGGTAGTGAGGTAGAAATGTATATTTCCACGAGTGGCGCAGCCATGAGTGCAAATATAATATTTCGACTTCACGAGATGAGATATACTTGGTATATTACACTTGGTATATTACACTTGTTGGATTACGAGAACAAGGCTGGTAGCGAGATGACGTTGAATTCAAAAGCTCTGACCAAGTGTTGAATATTTCTTTTTGACTAGAAGTAAACATCATTTTGGACCCCAGGAATGTCTAAAGTAGTGGTAAGCATAATTACTTTATTTTTCTATCTTTCACGAATTGGAATTTGTTAATGATACTTTAACTTATATTTTCATGTAGGTTAGGATAATTTTGTGTTGGAGTTATGCTTTATTTTGTGATGTTTATGGCAAGTGGTGAGTTTGTCAAATTTATGAAAATACATATTTTTTCTAGGCCTAAGGTTATCATTTTCTCACTGTTTTTGAGGGAATATTCATGTGTGGTAACTTTTCATTGCATTTCATGTGTTTTGAGTGCATATTTAAGTATTTTGTAGACCATGTGCTTTTCTGTTTTGAATGAGTTGTGTAAATATCTCTGCAAGTTTTCCAGTACAGCAACTTGTTCTGTATCATTTAGTTATATTCTGTTGGTAATTATTGAACTTTTATCCCCTAAACTGATTTAGTTTTTTGTTATTTTCAGTTAATCTACTGTTGCTCAGAGCAACAATGAAATAAGAATTTGGAATGAAATAAGAATGTTGAAAACTAAAACATGATGACAGAAGTAGAATTTGAAAAATAAGCACAAAATATGTTTGAATTTGAACTTTGAACTTTGAACTTTGAACATTTATGAACTGGAAGCTGGAATATGAAATATGAATATTGAAAGAGGAATTCAGACTATGTATGAACATTGGAATATAGAAACATGAACAATATAGTATGGAATTGGAGCTTGAGATGTATGAGTTATAAGTTATGACTATGGATTTTGGATTGAGCTTTGCACTGAAGTGTTGAATAATGTGATTGGAAGTCATGTTTGAATATTGGATTGCACTGTTTTTGAAGATATGGAAAAATACAAAATATAAGGAATAAAACTGAACATTTATTTGAAATCTGAACTTTGTCTTACTTAGAAGATGGAATAGAATTAAAACAAATTAAGTGTATGTATACTTGAAAGTGGACATGGTCAAGAATAGAAGCTGGATACATGGAGTTGGAATCATGTTGTGCGCAACACTAATGTAGGATGTAGTGTAAGGATTAGTGGCATGTTACATCTTAGTTTAATGTTAACAAAGGTTTTAAGCAAGGCTGCTTACTCTCTCCATTTTTGTTGATTTGTTTTCATAAATGATTTGCTTAACACATTAGAGGAGAGTGGTATCGGTATTTGTGTTGTGTTGTAGCTTATGCTGATGGTCTTATTTTACTTGCAGAATAATCAGAGGATTTAAATACACTTTTGTACATTTTGAACAATTGGTGAGTGGAAAATGGTATATGTATTAATAATGATAAATGAAAAAAGTATACATTCTAGAACAGTAAGAGCACAAATAACACGTGCTGTTTTTACTGTTGCTAATTCTCTTTTAGAAGTTGTTGATATCTAGGCATATTGCTCACAGAACACCTTGATTACAATATAATGGCTAAGGCAACAGCTAAGTCTGTTAGTAGAACTTAAGGCCTTCTTAATTGTAATTATAAGGCACTTAGGGGAATGCAATCAACAACTTATGCAAAATTATATAATACGATGATGTGGTCAGTTCTAAGCTATGGGGCATCTTTTTCTGGTGTCATCGGGAGGTTTCCGTTGTAAATGCTGTACACCATCGTGCTTTGAATTTGTCTTGCGGCTTGGTAAATATGCTCCAAATGTAGACATTGAATGGATTCCTCCAATTGTAAGATAATGGATGTGTATTTTTAGACACTATTGTCGTTTTATTAAGAAGTCTTTAAAACTAAATAAGTGTCTTTTTATGTGGTAGGAGAGATGTACGAGTGGACGAGTGAACAATTGGAATTTCGAGTTAGAGTTCGAGAACGGGAGGTAACAAATTAAGAACGTATCGAATGTTCGAGAACGGGAGGTAACAAACTAAGAACGTATCGAATGTTCGAGAACGGGAGGTAACAAACTAAGAACGTATCGAATGTTCGAGAACGGGAGGTAAAAACTAAGAACGTATCGAATGTTCGAGAACGGGAGGTAACAAACTAAGAACGTATCGAATGTTCGAGAACGGGAGGTAACAAACTAAGAACGTATCGAATGTTCGAGAACGGGAGGTAAAAACTAAGAACGTATCGAATGTTCGAGAACGGGAGGTAACAAACTAAGAACGTATCGAATGTTCGAGAACGGGAGTTAACAAAAAAAGAACGTATCGAATGTTCAAGGATGTGTGTATGGTTGTGAAAGTTACGTTCATACCGCTGTGTCTTTTGCAAATTCAGATCAGGTACTGCCCCTCTGCATTTGGAAACCGGCAGATATACAGATCAAAATGTGAATGAGAGAGTGTTTCAGTGTAGTGAGAGTGTTGAGGATGAAAGACATGTACTTTTACATTGCCCTTTATATAATGATTTGCGTGAGAGTTTGTATGAAAATATCTGTTTAGCTATCCCAACGTCTTAGATCTTTGTGATATCGATAAATTAGTTCTACTTTTTAAACACCATGTATATGTTACGGCCAAAACCTGCTTTTATATTTTGCAAAGAAAAAAACATATCTTATATGGATAAATTTTAATCTGTTATTGTATGTATGCATTGTTATGATGGCCGAGAGGGGACATCGCTCTTTCGCCCTCTGGTATCAACACGATAAAGCGATAAAGCGATATAGTCGCACGACAAAGCGATAAGGCTGCACGACAAAGCGATAGAGCAACACGACAAAGCGATAACGCTGCACGACAAAGCGATAACACCGCACGACAAAGTTATAGTTTCGCACGACAAAGCGATAACGCCGCACGACAAAGCGATAAGGCTGTATGACAAAGCGATATAACCACGCGCTAAAGTGATAATAACAGCACGATAAAGCGAAAGAGCGATAAAGCGATATAGTAGCGCGATAAAGCGAAAGAGCGATAAAGCGAAAGAGCGATAGAGCGAAAAAGCGAAAGAGCGATAAAGCGAAAGAGCGATAAAGCGAAAGAGCGATAAAGCGAAAGAGCGATAAAGCGAAAGAGCGATAAAGCGAAAGAGCGATAAAGCGAAAGAGCGATAAAGCGAAAGAGCGATAAAGCGAAAGAGCGATAAAGCGAAAGAGCGATAAAGCGAAAGAGCGATAAAGCGAAAGAGCGATAAAGCAAAAGAGCGATAAAGCGAAATAGCGATAAAGCGAAAGAGCGATAAAGCGAAAGAGCGATAAAGCGAAAGAGCGAAAGAGCGATATTGACATGTCGACCTAAATCTTTTACATAACAATAGAATACTGGTTTCATTCAATTTCTTTATTTGTCTTGGTATTTGAATTCACATACCATAAGAATGATTTTGGTAAATGATTCCACTTTAAATCCCCCAAGGTCGCTGTTATATAAATATAATTAATACAAGTTTATTTTTTTATTAAGAATTTGAATAAACATATAATGAGATTTCTCTATAAAACAACTTACGGTGATTAATTGAGAAATCCATGACAATTAAAACAGATATCTGCAACTATAATAGATTAATTCAAAAAGTTTACATCGTGTGTGTAAACTTGTACATAGATACTTCCTTAGACGTACTTATGTGACTGAATATGATAGATTTAATTGAGCAAAGCAAAGTTTATATAAATCGGCGCACTTTGATTACTTTTGATATATACTCATCAACATAATAAGGATGCAGGTTAGGAAGTCTATGGTATCAACACTTGTATATTATTTAGCCATTCAATAACAAATTAAAGGAAAGAATAAAATGATAATTAAAAAAACTTGTTTTACTTGGTTTTAATGTACACATCAAATTGAAGCGGTGTGCGAAGAGTATACTATATAACAATATCACAGTAGAATATTTGTATGACACGGACATAGTTCTAAAGGGAGAAAAGACGTTTTGGGAAAATTTACTAATAGTGAACTCAGTGCAATGTCATGAATCATTAGTATGACTATAATAGGATTAACGCCTTCAGTGTATGGAGCTTAGCTTACATTCGGATAAGTTAATGGGACTTACACAATCTTCCCTTTAAGACTTGTATGGTTTTGCTCATATTTATTAAATTTGAAAAGTAATTATTGTGGATTATTATAGATATGTACATCTTATTAGTTTATTAATAATATCACCGTGTAAGCGTAGTTTAGCAACAATTTACCACTGATGAAATTAAATAACATATTTTAGCTCTTCATGCCTAAAGGTGTGGGTGTGAGGGCGAAAGAGGAAGGAAGCTTTACTTGGTTTAGTTTAGTAGTAAATGTCTTTTTTCACTGTTTGTCTCATGATTTGAGAATATGCCTTCCCCATTTGCATTCGATAGGATTCACTTACTGTGAGAATTTGTTCAATCATCATTATATGCGTTCCATCTATTGAGTCTGGGAAATAAGTTAGTTTCCATTTGCCGTCATAGCCTATTATATATTTCGATATCATCTTGTTTTAATTTTTGAAACCGCAAACCATTATGCATGGCATGGTATGATTTGGTATAATTGTACCCTTCTCAGCACACGGATAGCCAACAGACTTCAAATGGTGAATAATAGGATCTGATTGAGGGAATAATACAAAAGGGGAATAACTAAAAGAATTAACATTAACCTTTCTGCATTTGAGTTTTTACACACTCTGCTAAACACTCACTCGCAAATTTGCTAAAACATACATGTTAGGATATGAGAGCAGCATGAGTAGACCCAGATAGTTAAAATGTGAAAATCGTTTTGAAGAAGAAGTCTTTTAAAGATTTTAGGTTGGACCCCCTGTCACATCCATATTTGGTGAGGGGTCAGGACCAAATGAACAAATACAATTTTATATGTAAAATCTGAAAATGTCATCTTCCTATGTCAACTGGTTTCGGAGAAGAAGTCGTTTAAAGGTTCTGTTAATAATGCCTGCCACGCCAATATTTGATGGGTGGCGAAGTTCAAATGAACAAACTTTGATCCCCTATGTGCAAGGAACCTCTCCGCAAAATTTCAGCTTTGGGTGTTCATGAGGAGGAAAATGTGAAAAGTTTATGGTTTGACGACGGATGACGGACGGACGCGGCACAACGGGCCATGTCACTTACAAGAGAGATCTGCAAATATTATCGATAATCGACAACGTTGACCCGGTGTGTTTATTTATACCCGTACACGTAGATCCTTCCATAGACATACTTGTGTCAGCTCTCTTTTACCATTGTTTCATTGAAAGCATATTAATTTTTGATTTCCAATGGCGGCATGGAGCTTTGTCTCTAGTAAATAATTGTTTCGCTTAGAAGAAGTTCTAAGTAAAATAGCAGTTTCGTTTACGACAAAATAGTTTTAAAATTATCCCTGAAGATTTCTGTTGATCCAGATGAATACTTCAAACTTTCTTCTTACTACCGCGTTTTAAAACCAACAAATTCAAAATACACCTATCCCTCCAGTATTCGTCCTTTAAATGATGTTGAAGTTGATCAAGTGTGATTGTTCTCTGTATACAATGAATGCTTGTGACTTCGATTTTCTTTATTGTAAACGAGGTTGTCGTGAAATGAATTCATTCGTGGTAAACACTTATTATCGTTATTATTAAATGAGTTATAAGTTTTATTGCGCAAAGTTTAATGCAGTTTATATAAAATAACGGTCTATGCAAAAATCAGAATATCTGACTACTCTTAATCAATATATGTTAATCAGAATAAGCAATGTGAAAGTGCAAGTGCGGAAACTATTGTATCAACATTGGTATAAAATATTTACCCATTCACTATTTTAACAATGTATTATCATCAATATAATATATATTTGTCTTACATGTTTAACTTATGTGAATGAAATTGATTCAGTGTTTGGAGTATATAAAAAATATATCATAGTGGCATATTTGTGTGACATTGTTTATCGAAATATGCCTTGAAAATGGTTCTGAATGCCATGCTTAATGAAAATAAACATGTATTTGCAAAGTACTAATAGAGTGTGAGTCACCATAAATTATTAGTGTCATGATAATTATATGTTCGCCTTCAGTTTACGTAGTTTACAATAGGATAAGTAATTGGAGGTTAAGAAATCTTTTCTTAAGCACTTAAATGACTCCATTCTGCTAACATTTATGAAACTGTAAGATTACTTGTTCAAATAATATGTCACTACATGTATGTCGATACACCCATTTTGTTTCAAGATACTTTATTTGGCTTAAATACGTGCACGTGCTAAATACGATATATGCTGATTTCAGTTCAATTAATTTCACTTAACTTGCAAATCAACCCATATCGCCCAATATATACGATTACTAGTTTCAAATGCAAGTCGAGCAACATCTGAAACCGAAATTTCACGTCGCATTTACATGCACAGATGACCCAGTAAACATTCTCAACCAAACTTTGTCCTATTGTCTGTTGTAAATAAGTTTCCAAAATGACATTTGACTGAATGACGGGCGTCAATCGCGGTGCATTGTCACGTCTTTTAACTTTACATAATTACATTGTTACGTTAATGAACCGATAAGCATTAACATTGTAATTTTCAACAACAGTACATGTACTTCAGGATTCAAATTGCTCGACATGTATTACAGTTTTCTGATAAATTTCCGCATAAATAAAACAGCCATTTCTTTAAACTGTTTTACATATCAAGTAGCATCATTTGCTTCATATATATGTAGACCACATTTGAGTAACACATCATCAAAGAGTTTCAAGTTCTGGAGTGTTTCCTTCTTTTTAAAAAGACGATAAGACATTTCTGGAGCTCTCCACTGCCATCATAGACATACCATATTTCATTGAGATCATTCGCTACTTATTATCATCCCCGCCAAACGAAGTTGGGGGATATAGAAGTGAGCTCCGTCCGTCTGTCCGTTCGTCCGTTCGTTTGTCCATTTGTTCGTATGTCTATATCGTCCCGTCCATGATTTTTGTTCATGTCCGTTTTTCCAAGGATATACAACTCTAATATGTTTTCCACTTTTTGGAGGATACATCCAACTCGATCTGCTTGTCTTATTATAGTTACTTTTCGGAATCAAAGAAAGAGAGTGGGAGAGAATATTACTCTTTCCTTTATAATTCTTCAAACTTTGTGGTGGTAGATAATATGATTTAGTTTCTAGGATGTTGAGAATGCAATCTGTGAATTGAATTTAGGACTATTCCGATGACGTTGTTATTAATGATGATGTTCATTGTATCATTAGCAATATTTTCCATAGTTAATAAAACAAGCAAACGTGTAGAGTAGTGTAATTAACTGTTGATGACGTTGATAGCAACATTTTACATATATTATTACATACACAAATAATGCAAAATATTTTTGTCTAGTTTATTTGTATGTGCATAATGTACGGTGACGTTTGGAGATTTAAATAGACTACTTTGTTGTAAACATTTTGTGAGTAACGTGTACTTAAAGAACAGTTGACTTATAGAATTCGTATCAAAGTAATTTTACTTTTGACGCCAATGTAAATCATATATAATTTTTAATTATGACATTAAGTGTTTGCCTATAGGACCCAAATATGTATGTTTTATAATATTTTATTTTGGAGTAATGCTTAATTGGTATTCTTATGGCGGCGTCATTACTCAATTGCCCAAAAGAAATCGTTCTAACACTCATTATATATACCATAGAAGGAAGTAATATCTATGCAGTTAATAAATAACGGTAACGAGGAATTTTGTAAAACAGAGAAGGAAAATGTGATTCACAACTGTTATCACCTGGTGGTGTGTAAAACTATTTTGCAATAAACATACGAATCTTAGTATAACTTTGGATAACGGCCGTCTTCTCTTTTGGTTTTCTCAGGTCAAGATGTTAAACCACTCAATCGTACTGCGCACAATGCACATCTTTATAAGGGTTGCAATCCGGCAGAGCCACATGTAAGAAAATAAGGTTAAATACAACTTGGCGATCCCGGTTTTTGTGATCGTATGAATGTGGCTCTCCCGGCAATGGCCGGGAGTGCTGGTCCATGTTACGGTATATAATAAACTATGATGTGTCTTGCAGTCTTTTTACTTTGTATTATCATATTGTAGGAAGGCACGGGACAGGGGAGTTTCATATTTCATTGATGTTTTCATCCCATAGCAACATATTTTATTTTATGTAATGTACACGTATGTGTGTCATGTTTTATATGTTATTTGGTCAGATGTAATTTTATCGAACACTGAACGTTGCTGAAAATCATCATTTTAATGCTAACAACTTCAGAATAGTGACAGATATACAGTTGAAAAGTCGTGACCTAAAGAAAAACTACTACAACACTTTATTTAAAACTAAACAAACAAGATTAACTCCATATTCACTTAAAAATAAGCTCATTATCTATCAATGGGTGGCGCTAATTTGATAAACGGTATCATCCCGAAATCAATCCTGGCTTTCGCGGCAACGAGGAGTGTACATGTCGTGTGGCCCTCGCGACATTCTGTAGTTTTCTAGTGTTGCTTTCGCGGCAACGAGGAGTTTACATGTCGTATGGTCCTCGCGACATTTGTAGTTTTCTAGTGTGATTTTCCCGAGCAGACAACCTTTCGAATAGCCAAACACAATTCATTAACTTTATGTTAATAATCATAGAAACCATGTCAAGAATGAAAACCAAGATTACACGTACAATGCTAACATATTGACACTATATTCCGAGATTATATAGACGGTTGAAGTAAACTTAACATTTGCATTATTATGAGCATTTATGTAGAGTTTACACCTTGAAAGTCAATGTGTAAGTTTCTTGTGCAAGCTTTACTATGTAGATGAATAGTAATCTCAACAAGGTGACGTACAAACTATATATATCTACTGAACAGCAAAATAACGCCAGTCAACTAAACAATTTCGTAATTACTGATAACGCTGTAATGAGAAAATTTATAACATCACAGCATTCCAATTTTGATGACATCATAATAATACGTTCAACGTTCAACGTGTTGAACACCATGCAGACGTAACGATAAGTCAATACTTGTATAGAACTTCTGGATAACATTATCTTGTGCCATAATCATTCTCTAGGAAAATAGCAACATTTCCGTTCAGATGATGAAGGGCAAAATGTGCTTTTAAATGCAATTGGAACATGTGCAAACACTTCCATGAAGTTGTTTGATGCAAAACCCCTGTCTTTGCTGATGTCGATTTGACGTTATGGCGTCATTTATGAATTTCATTCAGAATGGTTCTATTGGTCTCATTTTGGTAAAACTTCAAGGTATTGTATTCCTTGTCGGTACCAAGGTGTTCCACGAGCACATTTATAGTAATTGCAATCTGTACAGCATGCAGTCAGCCAATATCCCAGTTTCCGAAAAAAAAATCACTTTTATTTTGCAAAGCATTTACTTCTTAAACATTGAGGCAAGAGTCACAATTTTGAGTCTTTTCAAAGAGCAAATCTCGGATTACAGCACGAATAATTGATTTTTTCACAGGCTCACGCAAATCATGTTACTATGACAACATGTGACGTGCAATTTCGCGAACTGATACCATTTGACTTTGCAATGGTAACCAACAATACTCTACAGTATCAATAGCTCCACATCTTCTCTGACATTTACTAATGATATGAAAAACCATAGGTTTATATGCAAACAGAAACTATAATCAATATATTAAAGATACGTAGTATGAAATTTGAATATTTATTTCACATACTTAATTACTTTATAGTGTGTCATGTTCTTAATACAGGTCAATACTGGTATTTTTGGTGATATGGTGATTTAACCATCAAAACTAAAGTACTCACACGAATTAAAATAAAATGGTTTCCGGTATTAAGTTATTCATTACTTGATAACGATATGTGAATCCACTAAATGCTGAAATATATACGCTTTTGGTTGAATAATCTTATATCCAAAACACCTATTTACAGATAAAATGTAAAAATAATGCATGTGGATAAAACATTTACAAATATATTTTAAAGAGCCATTAAAAATTTATAGGAATATTTACTTGGCCTTCATGCATGACGACAGACCAGATATTCTGATTTATTCATTATTAAGTACAAATCATTTCACTTGACTTGCATATTCATTCCCTAACGCCAAAATGTTAATGTATGCTAATCAAATAAAGTCGAGCAACAGCATTTTGTACGTGAAGAAGCCGAATTTATACGTTTCCTATATGTGCACAGTAGTTATATGACCAATTACATATTACCAACCCACATCTGACTGTCTATTAAAGGTAAGTTTCCAAACTTACATTTAACCAATTAACCCGCATCTTTGTCAAGGTTTCAATAATAAATCGTGACTTTCACCTTTATAATATCACTACTAAATGAACTAGCCTTAAATTGATAATGTTCATCAGCAATCAGTACTTTTCGATAAAATAACTTCAGTTATTACGTTTGACATAATGTGACTCCAACAACATACTCAATGGGTTTTAAAAAGAACACTCAGTGTTGCATTGTAGTATTTTATCAAGAAGTATTGACTGTTATGGAAAATTAACCCTTAAGCGCCAATCACTAAATGATATTAATAAAAAAAATTATTTTGTTATAATGATTGACGTATAATGTCCGCAATTATCATTGTGATGAACGTCACACCAAAAATATGATAAAATCCCTTTTCACGACAAGAATAATTGTTGAATTATGATGAAACGGGAAAATTACCCACGCTCGGATAAAACCCAAAGTACATGGGAATTGAAACACGTTTGACAGAAAAGTTAACAAAAAATAAAAGCTGACTCTTTGGTTGTTCCGTATTAATCAGTTTGCAAATTTGTGTGTTTACAAGCACTACCGACAGGGTCAAAACGTCTCATTTTTATCAAGAACATATTCTTTTCACTGAGTCAGAATACCCTTTTGTATTATTTATCCATTTCTCAATGTTTTAAGAAAGACTTTACCCATATATTACATTGAATTCCTGGTTATGAAAAATATATTCAATTGTTTAACTCTTTAGCGAAATAGATGTAAACAACTAGGATGTCCTCAACAGTCGGGAAAATGTATTTTACAACTATGCACTGTATAATGTCATGGGCCTCCTTTCTGATTAAAACTATCTCTTTATGTGAGCAGAATGAAGTGTGAAAGAGACGATTTTGGAACCTCAAATACGCATTCGAATGTCGCTGAGCTCCATGCACTGAAGGCGTACAACCTATTACCATCATACTAATGATTAATGGCGATGCGCGGAGTTCGCATTTTCAATAAATTTACCCAAAACGTGCTTTTTCATGAATCAGACCCTTTAGAGTTATTCCTGTCGCACATATTAATACACAATGTCACACAAATATTCTACTGTGATATATCCTAATAGTGTCTTATACGTTATGTTGTGCACAATGTAACCCAGTAAACAAATTTATCATACAATGGATGGTGTTCTCGGCAGGATAAAGGCAACGGATATTTTCGGTATCCGTTGGGGTCATATACGGATAAAGATGCAAATCACAAAGGTCAAGTGACGGAACTTCTTTTGAAAATGACGTCACAAGCATTAACATTTCGAACGCCTGTAATAACCGTAACAGTTGTAATAGCGTAATAGCTTCATGTAAATAGACATACTTCAGTCTTCATTTCATATAGATTTACATTAATTTGAAAAATGACAAAACAAACATAGTGCAATGTATATTACGGAAACAATTATTATGATCAAGCAGTGCCAAAACATGTTCATCGCGAGTCGAAAACTACCGAGTAAACACTTTAAATACTCAAAGTAACAAAGGCAGTTTGAGTTACATATGCATTTATCGAACGTCAATCTTCATTGTTCTATAATGTGACTTTTGTAAAGGAGATTTTAGAATTCGCTGCCTAATACATTCAGTTTAGCTCACCGTGCTTTGATGTGTGCGTCGCCATTTGCAACCGGGCGGAAGGGAAGCAACTCTCGCCCCTTCAAGATGAACTCCCCTACACTCATGATTACACGAAAGGACGCGAGTTCGAATTCGCTGTCCTCACCTTAAATATTTTTCATTTGAAAAACGAATTAAAACAAGATCATGCCAAAAATAACAATTACTTTCACTGAAAGCATAATTTAGGAGGCGTTATTTTGTGTCATTTTACCGTGAGATTAGACCGCAGTTCATTTGCATATATCAATACGCGTATTTACGGTAAAGTTCAACTTTGAAATTAATGTTGTCATGCTGTTTTGCACAAAATGAATGAAGAATGACATTGTATGATAAAGAAGTTATCATGCTCGTGTGTTTTGGGATGGTAAATATCCTGCATTAGGAATAAACACAATGTATTTAGCTCGCCAAGGCTCGCAAAATACAATGTTTATTCCTAATGCAGGATATTGACCATCCCAAAACACACTCTCATGATAACCTCTATGTATATATTTTATTTTGATAATGATAGATTATTTTATTCTTTCCTTTGATTTGTTAGTGAATGTCTAAATAATATATCAGTGTTGTTACAATATATTTCCAAACTTGTTTCTTACATTATGTTGATGAATATATATCAGAAGTTATCAATTTCAATTCTTTATTTCTGAAGTGTAGGCCATCGGCCCGTAACTACATATCGTATATATGACAAGACATGATGTGTACAGCAACAGTCATTCAATTAACATTTTTGGTACATGGCATGAAAAATAAAGCTTGCTAAATTATTGAGGAGTTTACATTCGATATTGACATGAGGATTTTAAATTTAGTTTTATTTGGATTTGTACAAATAGTTTCCGGCAAATGATTCAGGCGGAGCTCTTTAAATTTTTGGAACACACAAGAAGGAAATGGTTTTCATCCTCAATTATAGTCGTCGTCGCATTGTAAACATAATCTATCATTTCTATCTATATTATAAAACCGACCCGTTTCAATTCTTAAATGATGCGAAAAACGTGGGAAGATGAAGCCCAAACTGTACAATAAATCTGGAAACTTCGAAGCCTAATTAACTTTATTATTTTCTATACCTTTTAACATCATATAAAAACATTTTTTGGGATGCCGAGTGTCAGACATATATATTTAATGATTTTAAGCTATCTTTGACAGCTTTTTCAGTAAAAATATAGAGTAAGTAGAAGAAATCAGAGTGCGCCGATTTAAATTTATATAAACTTTGTTTTGCTCAATTAAATCAATAATAACCAGTCACTTAAAGTATGTCTAAGAAAGTATTTATGTACAGGTTTAAACACACCATGTCAGCGGTTTGAATTAATCGATTAGAGTTGCAGATGTCTGTTTTAATTAGCATGGATTTCTCAATTATTCACCGTAAGTTGTTTTATAGATGTTTATTCAAATTCTTAATACAAAATAAAATTGTATTAATTATATTTATATAATAGCGACCTTTGGGGATTTAAAGTGGAATCATTTATCAAAATCATTCTTATGTTATGTGAATCAAATATCAAGTCAAATGAAAAGAAATTGAATGAAACCAGTATTCTATTGTTATGTAAAAGATTAAGGTCGACATGTCAATATCGCTCTTTCGCTCATTCGCTTTATCGCTCTATCGCTTTATCGCTCTATCGCTCTTTCGCTCTTTCGCTCTATCGCTCTTTCGCTCTATCGCTCTTTCGCTATATCGCTCTTTCGCTTTATCGCTATTTTGCTTTATCGCTCTTTCGCTTTATCGCTCTTTCGCTCTATCGCTCTTTCGCTTTATCGCTTTATCGCTCTTTCGCTTTATCGCTTTATTGCTCTTTCGCTTTATCGCGCTGTTATTATCGCTGTATCGCTCTTTCGCTTTATCGCTCTTTCGCTTTATCGCGCTGTTATTATCGCTTTATCGCTCTTTCTCTTTATCGCTCTTTCGCTTTATCGCTCTTTCGCTTTATCGCTCTTTCGCTTTATCGCTCTTTCGCTTTATCGCTCTTTCGCTTTATCGCGCTGTTATTATCGCTTTATCGCTCTATCGCTTTATCGCTCTATCGCTTTATCGCTCTATCGCTTTATCGCTCTATCGCTTTATCGCTCTATCGCTTTATCGCTCTATCGCTTTATCGCTCTATCACTTTATCGCTCTTTCGCTTTATCGCTCTTTCGCTTAATCGCTCTTTCGCTTTATCGTGCTGTTATTATCGCTTTATCGCGTTGTTATATCGCTTTGTCGTACAGCCTTATCGCTTTGTCGTGCGGCGTTATCGCTTTGTCGTGCGACACTATCGCTTTGTCGTGCGGCATTATCGCTTTGTCGTGCGGCGTTATCGCTTTGTCGTGTTGCTCTATCGCTTTGTCGTGCAGCCTTATCGCTTTATCGTGTTGATACCAGAGGGCGAAAGAGCGATGTCCCCTCTCGGCCATCATACATTGTTTACATCAATATTTATTTTAGTTCTTTTTTATGTATTATACTTTATAGTCTCTCATAACCCTTATAGGGTTGCTCACTTTAATGTTCAGTTTTATATGTATAGGGGGCGGGATAGCACAGTGGTTAGCGCGTTCGTCTTCGGATCAAGCTTAAGAGGTCCAGGATTCGAATCCCGCCAAGGGCACGGCAACTTTGTCTGCAGTAGAGAACAATTCTACACGCAGTAAGCTTAAGGTTTGGGTGCAATGCTACACTGAATTTCAGCGTAGTACCACCCATAGTTCGCTTGTTCCAGTCGTTGCTCGCAGGTTCCACTGCAAAGCATAGCTACATGGCGTTGCGGGCTTTCTCCCTGCCATAATACTAGCAGCCGCGATATAAATGAAATACTCTTGAAAGCGGTGTTAAAAGCCAACTCACCTCACCTCTCCTTTATATGTATATACTTTTTCACTGTATTTTATGTGAGGTGAGACTGAAATAAAACATATGTCTGTCTGTCTGGTAGTCGACGAGACTTTAGATTAGATTTGACAATTATGCATAGTTGGTGAATAACGTTCAGTTTATGAATGGAGCCTCCGAGATCGCCTTACTTCCCTCGGCCATCCTATGACATCATCCTATTGTTACGATGACGTTGTATGATTGAAGGTGTTATTATATGATTGCAGGTGAAATACCGGGATCTATCAATGAAAATAAACCGTGTTATCAGTCACTAGTGAAAATAACAATGGAACGTGTTATCAGTCACTAGTGACTGATATAACAATGACCTGACGTCGTAAGACAATGCTCCGACGTCACGACACGTTCATGACGTCACATTGTTGCTGCGGCGACAGGCTCATTCTAGAGCCGACTCAACGTAAATGCAAGTCTATTTCGGTGAATATGCAAATATTTGATCATATAATAAATAGAAAATTTGTCTTTTCTTGACAAATACCATGTTTATCTCATCTCGTGAGGTAGAAAAGTTATATATTTTCACTCGTGGCAACGCTACTCGTGAAAATATAACCTCTATACCTCACTCAATGAGATAAACATGGTATTAGTCCAAGAAAAGCCAAATATCCTCTAATTATTTCACTGAGTAGAGTAACATGTTATTTCACTCAATGAAAATACGGATTTTATTTTAACTCATGAGTTCCGTATTTCGCCACAGAAAATATAATAAATAAAACTATCTTTACCTTTGTTTCCAATTGTAGTAATTGTAGTGAAAGACGACTGGATATTTTAAGAGCACCGATAGCATCAAATTTAGATATGTAAAGTTTATTATGTTGTTGCTACGAATTTTATCAAAACACGCGTAGATATGAAATATAATAATTTGATGTAAGCGTGTATATAATTTATTTATAAACCAACTGTATGCACTTACACTCTTGAACAGCTGAAATATGCCAAGGAATAGAATACTAGTACTGTTGATTTCTGTCGTGTTTTGATATATTTTGACAACTCTACATCATTCACATTCTCACATGGCCGAGTTCATATTACCGACACAATGTCCATTGCCGAGTTCACTTTACCTACTTAAAGGGGCAGTAGCACGTTTTTTTGCAAGATTTAGTTTTTCAAATTTCCTATTTATAATGATAGTTTGTGCCATTTAAATTTACTTTAGAGGGTAAAACATCTTATTACACAAACAAATTATCTGTAGTTGTAATAACATTGTTGCGTATAAAGCAAAAATTGCAATGCGGCCATTTAATTGTGAACACATTTTAATATTTCAAATGATAAAAACGATTCCCATGGCTTTATGGAACCATGTACGCTCATTTTTAACTAGATTTTCAAAAGGGAGAAGGGTTTTTCACTATTGGCAACATTATTTTTAAAATAAATTTGATCAACTTATTTCAGCAAAAAAACGTGCCCCTTTAATGTCCTACATCGCCGAGTTCATGTTAACACTTTAATGTTCTACATCGTCGAGTTCATGTTAACAGTTTAATGTCCTACATCGCGGAGTTCATGTTACCTGCTTAATGTCCTACATCGCCGAGTTCATGTTAACAGTTTAATGTCCTACATCGCCGAGTTCATGTTAACAGTTTAATGTCCTACATCGCCGAGTTCATGTTACCAGTTTAATGTCCTACATCGCCGAGTTCACGTCACCTTCTTAATGTCCTACATCGCCGAGTTCATGTCACCTGCTTAATGTCCTACATCGCCGAGTTCATGTAAACAGTTTAATGTTCTACATCGCCGAGTTCATGTTACATGCTTAATGTCCTACATCGCCGAGTTCATGTTACCTACTTAATGTCCTACATCGCGGAGTTCATGTCGCCTACTTAATGTCCTACATCGCCGAGTTCATGTTACCTGCTTAATGTCCTACATCGCCGAGTTCATGTTAATAGTTTAATGTCCTACATTGCCGAGTTCATGTTACCAGTTTAATGTCCTACATCGCCGAGTTCATGTTACCAGTGTAATGTCCTACATCGCCGAGTTCATGTTAACAATTTAATATCCTACATCGCCGAGTTCATGTTAACAGTTTAATGTCCTACATCGCGGAGTTATTGTCACCTACTTAATGTCTTACATCGCCGAGTTCATGTTACCTGCTTAATGTCCTACATCGCCGAGTTCATGTTAACAGTTTAATGTTCTACATTGTCGAGTTCATGTTAACAGTTTAATGTCCTCCATCGCGGAGTTCATGTTACCAGTTTAATGTCCTAAATCGCCGAGTTCATGTTACCAGTTTAATGTCCTACATCGCCGAGTTCATGTTACCAGTTTAATGTCCTACATCGCCGAGTTCTTGTTACCAGTTTAATGTCCTACATCGCCGAGTTCATGTTACCAGTTTAATGTCCTACATCGCCGAGTTCATGTCACCTACTTAATGTCCTACATCGCCGAGTTCATGTCACCTACTTAATGTCCTACATCGCCGAGTTCATGTCACCTACTTAATGTCCTACATCGCCGAGGTCATGTTACCTACTTAATGTCCTACATCGCCGAGTTCATGTCACCTACTTAATGTCCTACATCGCCGAGTTCATGTCACCTACTTAATGTCCTACATCGCCGAGGTCATGTTACCTACTTAATGTCCTACATCGCCGAGTTCATGTCTACTACTTAATGTCC
Source organism: Gibbula magus (assembly GCA_936450465.1). Taxonomy (NCBI): domain Eukaryota; kingdom Metazoa; phylum Mollusca; class Gastropoda; order Trochida; family Trochidae; genus Gibbula; species Gibbula magus. The sequence goes on from OW388301.1 coordinate 1,463,735, forward strand.
TACATCGCCGAGTTCATGTTACCTGCTTAATGTCCTACATCGCCGAGTTCATGTTAACAGTTGAATGTTCTACATTGTCGAGTTCATGTTAACAATTTAATGTCCTACATCGCGGAGTTCATGTTACCTGCTTAATGACCTACATCGCCGAGTTCATGTTAACAGTTTAATATCCTACATCGCCGAGTTCATGTTAACAGTTTAATGTCCTACATCGCGGAGTTATTGTCACCTACTTAATGTCCTACATCGCCGAGTTCATGTTAACAATTTAATATCCTACATCGCCGAGTTCATGTTAACAGTTTAATGTCCTACATCGCGGAGTTATTGTCACCTACTTAATGTCCTACATCGCCGAGTTCATGTTACCTGCTTAATGTCCTACATCGCCGAGTTCATGTTAACAGTTTAATATTCTACATTGTCGAGTTCATGTTAACAGTTTAATGTCCTCCATCGCGGAGTTCATGTCACCTACTTAATGTCCTACATCGCGGAGTTCAGGTCACCTACTTAATGTCCTACATCGCCGAGGTCATGTTACATGCTTAATGTCCTACATCGCCGAGTTCACGTCACCTACTTAATGTCCTACATCGCCGAGTTCATGTTACCTACTTAATATCCTACATCGCCGAGGTCATGTTACATGCTTAATGTCCTACATCGCCGAGTTCATGTTACATGCTTAATGTCCTACATCGCCGAGTTCATGTTACCTACTTAATGTCCTACATCGCGGAGTTCATGTCGCCTACTTAATGTCCTACATCGCCGAGGTCATGTCACCTACTTAATGTCCTACATCGCCGAGGTCATGTTACCTGCTTAATGTAATACAATGCAGAGTTCATGTCACCTACTTAATGTCCTCCATCGCCGAGGTCATGTCACCTACTTAATGTCCTACATCGCCGAGTTCATGTTAACAGTTTAATGTCCTACATCGCCGAGTTCATGTTACCTACTTAATGTCCTACATCGCCGAATTCATGTTAACAGTTTAGTGTCCTACATCGCCGAGTTCACGTCACCTACTTAATGTCCTACATCGCCTAGTTCATGTTACCTACTTAATGTCCTACATCGCCGAGTTAATGTTAACAGTTTAATGTCCTTCATCGCCGAGTTCACGTCACCTACTTAATGTCCTACATCGCCGAGTTCATGTTACCAACTTAATGTCCTACATCGCCGAGTTCATGTTACCTACTTAATGTCCTACATCGCGGAGTTCATGTTACTTACTTAATGTCCTACATCGCCTAGTTCATGTTACCTACTTAATGTCCTACATCGCCGAGTTCATGTTAACAGTTTAATGTCCTACATCGCCGAGTTCACGTCACCTACTTAATGTCCTACATCGCCGAGTTCATGTTACCAACTTAATGTCCTACATCGCCGAGTTCATGTTAACAGTTTAATGTCCTACATCGCCAAGGTCATGTTACATGCTTAATGTCCTACATCGCCGAGTTCATGTTAACAGTTTAATGTCCTACATCGCCGAGTTCATGTTACCAGTTTAATGTCCTACATCGCCGAGTTCATGTTACCTGCTTAATGTCCTACATCGCGGAGTTCATGTTACCTACTTAATGTCCTACATCGCCGAGTTCATGTCACCTACTTAATGTCCTACATCGCCGAGGTCATGTCACCTACTTAATGTCCTACATCGCCGAGTTCACGTCACCTACTTAAAGTCCTACATCGCCGAGGTCATGTTACATGCTTAATGTCCTACATCGCCGAGTTCATGTTAACAGTTTAGTGTCCTACATCGCCGAGTTCATGTTACCTACTTAATGTCCTACATCGCCGAGTTCATGTTAACAGTTTAATGTCCTACATCGCATAGTTCATGTCACCTACTTAATGTCCTACATCGCGGAGTTCATGTCACCTACTTAATGTCCTACATCGCCGAGGTCATGTCACCTACTTAATGTCCTACATCGCCGAGTTCATGTTAACAGTTTAATGTCCTACATCGCCGAGTTCATGTTACCAGTTTAATGTCCTACATCGCCGAGTTCATGTTACCAGTGTAATGTCCTACATCGCCGAGTTCATGTTACCAGTTTAATGTCCTACATCGCCGAGTTCATGTCACCTTCTTAATGTCCTACATCGCCGAGTTCACGTCACCTTCTTAATGTCCTACATCGCCGAGTTCATGTTACCTGCTTAATGTCCTACATCGCCGAGTTCATGTTACCAGTTTAATGTCCTACATCGCCGAGTTCATGTTACCAGTTTAATGTCCTACATCGCCGAGTTCATGTTACCAGTTTAATGTCCTACATCGCCGAGTTCATGTTACCAGTTTAATGTCCTACATCGCCGAGTTCATGTTACCAGTTTAATGTCCTACATCGCCGAGTTCATGTCACCTACTTAATGTCCTACATCGCCGAGTTCATGTCACCTACTTAATGTCCTACATCGCCGAGTTCATGTCACCTACTTAATGTCCTACATCGCCGAGGTCATGTTACCTACTTAATGTCCTACATCGCCGAGTTCATGTCACCTACTTAATGTCCTACATCGCCGAGTTCATGTTACCTGCTTAATGTCCTACATCGCCGAGTTCATGTTAACAGTTTAATGTTCTACATTGTCGAGTTCACGTTAACAGTTTAATGAAATACATCGCGGAGTTCATGTTACCTGCTTAATGACCTACATCGCCGAGTTCATGTTAACAGTTTAATATCCTACATCGCCGAGTTCATGTTAACAGTTTAATGTCCTACATCGCGGAGTTATTGTCACCTACTTAATGTCTTACATCGCCGAGTTCATGTTAACAGTTTCATGTCCTACATCGCCGAGTTCATGTCACCTACTTAATGTCCTACATCGCGGAGTTCATGTCACCTACTTAATGTCCTACATCGCCGAGGTCATGTTACATGCTTAATGTCCTACATCGCCGAGTTCACGTCACCTACTTAATGTCCTACATCGCCTAGTTCATGTTACCTACTTAATGTCCTACATCGCCGAGTTCATGTTAACAGTTTAATGTCCTACATCGCCGAGTTCACGTCACCTACTTAATGTCCTACATCGCCGAGTTCATGTTACCAACTTAATGTCCTACATCGCCGAGTTCATGTTAACAGTTTAATGTCCTACATCGCCACGGTCATGTTACATGCTTAATGTCCTACATCGCCGAGTTCATGTTAACAGTTTAATGTCCTACATCGTCGAGTTCATGTTACCAGTTTAATGTCCTAAATCGCCGAGTTCATGTTACCTACTTAATGTCCTACATCGCGGAGTTCATGTTACCTACTTAATGTCCTACATCGCCTAGTTCATGTTACCTACTTAATGTCCTACATCGCCGAGTTCATGTTAACAGTTTAATGTCCTACATCGCCGAGTTCACGTCACCTACTTAATGTCCTACATCGCCGAGTTCATGTTACCAACTTAATGTCCTACATCGCCGAGTTCATGTTAACAGTTTAATGTCCTACATCGCCAAGGTCATGTTACATGCTTAATGTCCTACATCGCCGAGTTCATGTTAACAGTTTAATGTCCTACATCGCCGAGTTCATGTTACCAGTTTTATGTCCTACATCGCCGAGTTCATGTTACCTGCTTAATGTCCTACATCGCGGAGTTCATGTTACCTACTTAATGTCCTACATCGCCGAGTTCATGTCACCTACTTAATGTCCTACATCGCCGAGGTCATGTCACCTACTTAATGTCCTACATCGCCGAGTTCACGTCACCTACTTAAAGTCCTACATCGCCGAGGTCATGTTAACAGTTTAGTGTCCTAAATCGCCGAGTTCACGTCACCTACTTAATGTCCTACATCGCCGTGTTCATGTTCACAGTTTAATGTCCTACATCGCCGAGTTCATGTCACCTACTTAATGTCCTACATCGCGGAGTTCATGTCACCTACTTAATGTCCTACATCGCCGAGGTCATGTCACCTACTTAATGTCCTACATCGCCGAGTTCATGTTAACAGTTTAATGTCCTACATCGCCGAGTTCATGTTACCAGTTTAATGTCCTACATCGCCGAGTTCATGTTACCAGTTTAATGTCCTACATCGCCGAGTTCATGTTACCAGTTTAATGTCCTACATCGCCGAGTTCATGTCACCTTCTTAATGTCCTACATCGCCGAGTTCACGTCACCTTCTTAATGTCCTACATCGCCGAGTTCATGTTCCTTGCTTAATGTCCTACATCGCCGAGTTCATGTTACCAGTTTAATGTCCTAAATCGCCGAGTTCATGTTACCAGTTTAATGTCCTACATCGCCGAGTTCATGTTACCAGTTTAATGTCCTACATCGCCGAGTTCATGTTACCAGTTTAATGTCCTACATCGCCGAGTTCATGTTACCAGTTTAATGTCCTACATCGCCGAGTTCATGTCACCTACTTAATGTCCTACATCGCCGAGTTCATGTCACCTACTTAATGTCCTACATCGCCGAGTTCATGTCACCTACTTAATGTCCTACATCGCCGAGGTCATGTTACCTACTTAATGTCCTACATCGCCGAGTTCATGTCACCTACTTAATGTCCTACATCGCCGAGTTCATGTTACCTGCTTAATGTCCTACATCGCCGAGTTCATATTAACAGTTTAATGTTCTACATTGTCGAGTTCATGTTAACAGTTTAATGAAATACATCGCGGAGTTCATGTTACCTGCTTAATGACCTACATCGCCGAGTTCATGTTAACAGTTTAATATCCTACATCGCCGAGTTCATGTTAACAGTTTAATGTCCTACATCGCGGAGTTATTGTCACCTACTTAATGTCCTACATCGCCGAGTTCATGTTAACAGTTTCATGTCCTACATCGCCGAGTTCATGTCACCTACTTAATGTCCTACATTGCGGAGTTCATGTCACCTACTTAATGTCCTACATCGCCGAGGTCATGTTACATGCTTAATGTCCTACATCGCCGAGTTCACGTCACCTACTTAATGTCCTACATCGCCGAGTTCATGTTACCTACTTAATATCCTACATCGCCGAGGTCATGTTACATGCTTAATGTCCTACATCGCCGAGTTCATGTTATCAGTTTAATGTCCTACATCGCCGAGTTCACGTCACCTACTTAATGTCCTACATCGCCGAGGTCATGTCACCTACTTAATGTCCTACATCGCCGAGTTCATGTTAACAGTTTAATGTCCTACATCGCCGAGTTCATGTTACCTACTTAATGTCCTACATCGCCGAATTCATGTTAACAGTTTAGTGTCCTACATCGCCGAGTTCACGTCACCTACTTAATGTCCTACATCGCCTGGTTCATGTTACCTACTTAATGTCCTACATCGCCGAGTTCATGTTAACAGTTTAATGTCCTACATCGCCGAGTTCACGTCACCTACTTAATGCCCTACATCGCCTAGTTCATGTTACCTACTTAATGTCCTACATCGCCGAGTTCATGTTAACAGTTTAATGTCCTACATCGCCAAGGTCATGTTACATGCTTAATGTCCTACATCGCCGAGTTCATGTTAACAGTTTAATGTCCTACATCGCCGAGTTCATGTTACCTGCTTAATGTCCTACATCGCGGAGTTCATGTTACCTACTTAATGTCCTACATCGCCGAGTTCATGTCACCTACTTAATGTCCTACATCGCCGAGTTCACGTCACCTACTTAGAGTCCTACATCGCCGAGGTCATGTTACATGCTTAATGTCCTACATCGCCGAGTTCATGTTAATAGTTTAGTGTCCTACATCGCCGAGTTCATGTTACCTACTTAATGTCCTACATCGCCGAGTTCATGTTAACAGTTTAGTGTCCTACATCGCCGAGTTCACGTCACCTACTTAATGTCCTACATCGTCGTGTTCATGTTCACAGTTTAATGTCCTACATCGCCGAGTTCATGTCACCTACTTAATGTCCTACATCGCGGAGTTCATGTCACCTACTTAATGTCCTACATCGCCGAGGTCATGTCACCTACTTAATGTCCTACATCGCCGAGGTCATGTTACCTGCTCAATGTCCTACAATGCAGAGTTCATGTCACCTACTTAATGTCCTACATCGCCGAGGTCATGTCACCTACTTAATGTCCTACATCGCCGAGTTCATGTTAACAGTTTAATGTCCTACATCGCCGAGTTCATGTGAACAGTTTAATGTCCTACATCGCCGAGTTCATGTTACCTACTTAATGTCCTACATCGCCGAATTCATGTTAACAGTTTAGTGTCCTACATCGCCGAGTTCATGTCACCTACTTAATGTCCTACATCGCCGAGTTCATGTTACCTACTTAATGTCCTACATCGCCGAGTTCATGTTAACAGTTTAATGTCCTACATCGCCGAGTTCACGTCACCTACTTAATGTCCTACATCGCCGAGTTCATGTTAACTACTTAATGTCCTACATCGCCGAGTTCATGTTAACAGTTTAATGTCCTACATCGCCAAGGTCATGTTACATGCTTAATGTCCTACATCGCCGAGTTCATGTTAACAGTTTAATGTCCTACATCGAAGAGTTCATGTTACCAGTTTAATGTCCTACATCGCCGAGTTCATGTTACCTGCTTAATGTCCTACATCGCGGAGTTAATGTTACCTACTTAATGTCCTACATCGCCGAGTTCATGTCACCTACTTAATGTCCTACATCGCCGAGGTCATGTCACCTACTTAATGTCCTACATCGCCGAGTTCACGTCACCTACTTAATGTCCTACATCGCCGAGGTCATGTTACCTGCTTAATGTCCTACATCGCCGAGTTCATGTTAACAGTTTAGTGTCCTACATCGCCGAGTTCACGTCACCTACTTAATGTCCTACATCGCCGAGTTCATGTTACCTACTTAATGTCCTACATCGCCGAGTTCATGTTACCTACTTAATGTCCTACATCGCCGAGTTCATGTTATCAGTTTAATGTCCTACATCGCCGAGTTCATGTCACCTACTTAATGTCCTACATCGCGGAGTTCATGTCACCTACTTAATGTCCTACATCGACGAGGTCATGTCACCTACTTAATGTCCTACATCGCCGAGGTCATGTTACCTGCTTAATGTCCTACAATGCAGAGTTCATGTCACCTACTTAATGTCCTTCATCACCGAAGTCATGTCACCTACTTAATGTCCTACATCGCCGAGTTCATGTTAACAGTTTAATGTCCTACATCGCCGAGTTCATGTTACCTACTTAATGTCCTACATCGCCTAGTTCATGTTACCTACTTAATGTCCTACATCGCCGAGTTCATGTCAACAGTTTAATGTCCTACATCGCCGAGTTCAAGTCACCTACTTAATGTCCTACATCGCCGAGTTCATGTTACCAACTTAATGTCCTACATCGCCGAGTTCATGTTAACAGTTTAATGTCCTACATCGCCAAGGTCATGTTACATGCTTAATGTCCTACATCGCCGAGTTCATGTTAACAGTTTAATGTCCTACATCGCCGAGTTCATGTTACCAGTTTAATGTCCTACATCGCCGAGTTCATGTTACCTGCTTAATGTCCTACATCGCGGAGTTCATGTTACCTACTTAATGTCCTTCATCGCCGAGTTCATGTCACCTACTTAATGTCCTACATCGCCGAGGTCATGTTACCTGCTTAATGTCCTACATCGCCGAGTTCATGTTAACAGTTTAATGTCCTACATCGCCGAGTTCATGTTACCTACTTAATGTCCTACATCGCCGAGTTCATGTTAACAGTTTAGTGTCCTACATCGCCGAGTTCACGTCACCTACTTAATGTCCTACATCGCCGAGTTCATGTTAACAGTTTAGTGTCCTACATCGCCGAGTTCACGTCACCTACTTAATGTCCTACATCGCCGTGTTCATGTTAACAGTTTAATGTCCTACATCGCCGAGGTCATGTTACATGCTTAATGTCCTACATCGCCGAGTTCATGTCACCTACTTAATGTCCTACATCGCCGACTTCATGTCACCTCCTTAATGTCCTACATCGCCGAGGTCATGTCACCTACTTAATGTCCTACATCGCCGAGGTCATGTCACCTACTTAATGTCCTACATCGACCAGTTCATGTCACCTACTTAATGTCCTACATCGCCGAGTTCATGTTAACAGTTTAGTGTCCTACAATGCAGAGTTCATGTTACCTACTTAATGTCCTACGTCGCCGAATTCATGTTAACAGTTTAGTGTCCTACATCGCCGAGGTCATGTCACCTACTTAATGTCCTACATCGCCGAGTTCATGTTACCTACTTAATGTCCTACATCGCCGAGTTCATGTTAACAGTTTAATGTCCTACATCGCCGAGTTCATGTCACCTACTTAATGTCCTACATCGCCGAGGTCATGTCACCTACTTAATGTCCTACATCGCCGAGTTCATGTCACCTACTTAATGTCCTACATCGCCGAGTTCATGTTAACAGTTTAGTGTCCTACATCGCCGAGTTCATGTTACCTACTTAATGTCCTACATCGCCGAGTTCATGTTAACAGTTTAGTGTCCTACATCGCCGAGTTCACGTCACCTACTTAATGTCCTACATCGCCGTGTTCATGTTAACAGTTTATTGTCCTACATCGCCGAGTTCATGTCACCTACTTAATGTCCTACATCGCCGAGGTCAAGTCACCTACTTAATGCCCTACATCGCCGAGTTCATGTTACCTACTTAATGTCCTACATCGCCGAGTTCATGTTAAAAGTTTAATGTCCTACATCGCCGAGGTCATGTTACATGCTTAATGTCCTACATCGCGGAGTTCATGTCACCTACTTAATGTCCTACATCGCCGACTTCATGTCACCTCCTTAATGTCCTACATCGCCGAGGTCATGTCACCTACTTAATGTCCTACATCGCCGAGTTCACGTCACCTACTTAATGTTCTACATCGCCGAGTTCATGTTAACAGTTTAGTGTCCTACAATGCAGAGTTCATGTCACCTACTTCATGTCCTTCATCGCCGAGGTCATGTCACCTACTTAATGTCCTACATCGCCGAGTTCATGTTAACAGTTTAATGTCCTACATCGCCGAGTTCATGTTACCTACTTAATGTCCTACATCGCCGAATTCAAGTTAACAGTTTAGTGTCCTACATCGCCGAGTTCACGTCACCTACTTAATGTCCTACTTCGCCTAGTTCATGTTACTTACTTAATGTCCTACATCGCCGAGTTCATGTTACCAGTTTAATGTCCTACATCACCGAGTTCACGTCACCTACTTAATGTCCTACATCGCCGAGTTCATGTTACCAACTTAATGTCCTACATCGCCGAGTTCATGTTAACAGTTTAATGTCCTACATCGCCAAGGTCATGTTACATGCTTAATGTCCACATCGCCGAGTTCATGTTAACAGTTTAATGTCCTACATCGCCGAGTTCATGTTAACAGTTTAGTGTCCTACATCGCCGAGTTCATGTTACCTGCTTAATGTCCTACATCGCGGAGTTCATGTTACCTACTTAATGTCCTTCATCGCCGAGTTCATGTCACCTGCTTAATGTCCTACATCGCCGAGGTCATGTCACCTACTTAATGTCCTTCATCGCCGAGTTCACGTCACCTACTTAATGTCCTACATCGGCGAGGTCATGTTACCTGCTTAATGTCCTACATCGCCGAGTTCATGTTAACAGTTTAGTGTCCTACATCGCCGAGTTCATGTTACCTACTTAATGTCCTACATCGCCGAGTTCATGTTAACAGTTTAGTGTCCTACATCGCCGAGTTCACGTCACCTACTTAATGTCCTACATCGCCGAGTTCATGTTAACAGTTTAGTGTCCTACATCGCCGAGTTCACGTCACCTACTTAATGTCCTACATCGCCATGTTCATGTTAACAGTTTAATGTCCTACATCGCCGAGGTCATGTTACATGCTTAATGTCCTACATCGCCGAGTTCATGTCACCTACTTAATGTCCTACATCGCCGACTTCATGTCACCTCCTTAATGTCCTACATCGCCGAGTTCATGTCACCTACTTAATGTCCTACATCGCCGAGGTCATGTCACCTACTTAATGTCCTACATCGACCAGTTCATGTCACCTACTTAATGTCCTACATCGCCGAAATCATGTTAACAGTTTAGTGTCCTACATCGCCGAGGTCATGTTACCTACTTAATGTCCTACATCGCCGAGTTCATGTTACCTACTTAATGTCCTACATCGCCGAGTTCACGTCACCTACTTAATGTCCTACATCGCCGAGTTCATGTTAACTACTTAATGTCCTACATCGCCGAGTTCATGTCACCTACTTAATGTCCTACATCGCCGAGGTCATGTCACCTACTTAATGTCCTACATCGCCGAGTTCACGTCACCTACTTAATGTCCTACATCGCCGAGTTCATGTTAACAGTTTAGTGTCCTACATCGCCGAGTTCATGTTACCTACTTAATGTCCTACATCGCCGAGTTCATGTTAACAGTTTAGTGTCCTACATCGCCGAGTTCACGTCACCTACTTAATGTCCTACATCGCCGTGTTCATGTTAACAGTTTATTGTCCTACATCGCCGAGTTCATGTCACCTACTTAATGTCCTACATCGCCGAGGTCAAGTCACCTACTTAATGCCCTACATCGCCGAGTTCATGTTACCTACTTAATGTCCTACATCGCCGAGTTCATGTTAACAGTTTAATGTCCTACATCGCCGAGGTCATGTTACATGCTTAATGTCCTACATCGCGGAGTTCATGTCACCTACTTAATGTCCTACATCGCCGACTTCATGTCACCTCCTTAATGTCCTACATCGCCGAGGTCATGTCACCTACTTAATGTCCTACATCGCCGAGTTCACGTCACCTACTTAATGTTCTACATCGCCGAGTTCATGTTAACAGTTTAGTGCACTACAATGCAGAGTTCATGTCACCTACTTAATGTCCTTCATCGCCGAGGTCATGTCACCTACTTAATGTCGTACATCGCCGAGTTCATGTTAACAGCTTAATGTCCTACATCGCCGAGTTCATGTTACCTACTTAATGTCCTACATCGCCGAATTCATGTTAACAGTTTAGTGTCCTACATCGCCGAGTTCACGTCACCTACTTAATGTCCTACATCGCCTAGTTCATGTTACTTACTTAATGTCCTACATCGCCGAGTTCATGTTACCAGTTTAATGTCCTACATCGCCGAGTTCACGTCACCTACTTAATGTCCTACATCGCCGAGTTCATGTTAACAGTTTAATGTCCTACATCGCCGAGGTCATGTTACATGCTTAATGTCCTACATCGCCGAGTTCATGTCACCTACTTAATGTCCTACATCGCCGAATTCATGTCACCTCCTTAATGTCCTACATCGCCGAGTTCATGTCACCTACTTAATGTCCTACATCGCCGAGGTCATGTCACCTACTTAATGTCCTACATCGACCAGTTCATGTCACCTACTTAATGTCCTACATCGCCGAAATCATGTTAACAGTTTAGTGTCCTACATCGCCGAGGTCATGTTACCTACTTAATGTCCTACATCGCCGAGTTCATGTTACCTACTTAATGTCCTACATCGCCGAGTTCATGTTAACAGTTTAATGTCCTACATCGCCGAGTTCACGTCACCTACTTAATGTCCTACATCGCCGAGTTCATGTTAACTACTTAATGTCCTACATCGCCGAGTTCATGTCACCTACTTAATGTCCTACATCGCCGAGGTCATGTCACCTACTTAATGTCCTACATCGCCGAGTTCACGTCACCTACTTAATGTCCTACATCGCCGAGTTCATGTTAACAGTTTAGTGTCCTACATCGCCGAGTTCATGTTACCTACTTAATGTCCTACATCGCCGAGTTCATGTTAACAGTTTAGTGTCCTACATCGCCGAGTTCACGTCACCTACTTAATGTCCTACATCGCCGTGTTCATGTTAACAGTTTATTTTCCTACATCGCCGAGTTCATGTCACCTACTTAATTTCCTACATCGCCGAGTTCATGTCACCTACTTAATGTCCTACATCGCCGAGGTCATGTCACCTACTTAATGTCCTACATCGCCGAGTTCATGTTAACAGTTTAATGTCCTACATCGCCGAGGTCATGTTACATGCTTAATGTCCTACATCGCGGAGTTCATGTCACCTACTTAATGTCCTACATCGCCGACTTCATGTCACCTCCTTAATGTCCTACATCGCCGAGGTCATGTCACCTACTTAATGTCCTACATCGCCGAGTTCACGTCACCTACTTAATGTTCTACATCGCCGAGTTCATGTTAACAGTTTAGTGAACTACAATGCAGAGTTCATGTCACCTACTTAATGTCCTTCATCGCCGAGGTCATGTCACCTACTTAATGTCGTACATCGCCGAGTTCATGTTAACAGCTTAATGTCCTACATCGCCGAGTTCATGTTACCTACTTAATGTCCTACATCGCCGAATTCATGTTAACAGTTTAGTGTCCTACATCGCCGAGTTCACGTCACCTACTTAATGTCCTACATCGCCTAGTTCATGTTACTTACTTAATGTCCTACATCGCCGAGTTCATGTTACCAGTTTAATGTCCTACATCGCCGAGTTCACGTCACCTACTTAATGTCCTACATCGCCGAGTTCACGTCAACTACTTAATGTCCTACATCGCCGAGGTCATGTTACCTGCTTAATGTCCTACATCGCCGAGTTCATGTTAACAGTTTAGTTTCCTACATCGCCGAGTTCACGTCACCTACTTAATGTCCTACATCGCCGAGTTCATGTTAACAGTTTAATGTCCTACATCGCCGAGTTCACGTCACCTACTTAATGTCCTACATCGCCGTGTTCATGTTAACAGTTTATTGTCCTACATCGCCGAGTTCATGTCACCTACTTAATGTCCTACATCGCCGAGGTCAAGTCACCTACTTAATGCCCTACATCGCCGAGTTCATGTTACCTACTTAATGTCCTACATCGCCGAGTTCATGTTAACAGTTTAATGTCCTACATCGCCGAGGTCATGTTACATGCTTAATGTCCTACATCGCGGAGTTCATGTCACCTACTTAATGTCCTACATCGCCGACTTCATGTCACCTCGTTAATGTCCTACATCGCCGAGGTCATGTCACCTACTTAATGTCCTACATCGCCAAGGTCATGTTACATGCTTAATGTCCTACATCGCCGAGTTCATGTTAACAGTTTAATGTCCTACATCGCCGAGTTCATGTTACCAGTTTAATGTCCTACATCGCCGAGTTCATGTTACCTGCTTAATGTCCTACATCGCCGAGTTCATGTCACCTACTTAATGTCCTACATCGCCGAGGTCATGTCACCTACTTAATGTCCTACATCGCCGAGTTCACGTCACCTACTTAATGTCCTACATCGCCGAGGTCATGTTACATGCTTAATGTCCTACATCGCCGAGTTCATGTTAACAGTTTAGTGTCCTACATCGCCGAGTTCATGTTACCTACTTAATGTCCTACATCGCCGAGTTCATGTTAACAGTTTAGTGTCCTACATCGCCGAGTTCACGTCAACTACTTAATGTCCTACATCGCCGTGTTCATGTTAACAGTTTAATGTCCTACATCGCCGAGTTCATGTCACCTACTTAATGTCCTACATCGCGGAGTTCATGTCACCTACTTAAAATCCTACATCGCCGGGTTCACGTCACCTACTTAATGTCCTACATCGCCGAGGTCATGTTACCTGCTTAATGTCCTACAATGCAGAGTTCATGTCACCTTCTTAATGTCCTACATCGCCGAGGTCATGTCACCTAATTAATGTCCTACATCGCCGAGTTCACGTCACCTACTTAATGTCCTACATCGCCGAGTTCATGTTAACTACTTAATGTCCTACATCGCCGAGTTCATGTTAACAGTTTAATGTCCTACATCGCCAAGGTCATGTTACATGCTTAATGTTCTACATCGCCGAGTTCATGTTAACAGTTTAATGTCCTACATCGCCGAGTTCATGTTACCAGTTTAATGTCCTACATCGCCGAGATCATGTTACCTGCTTAATGTCCTACATCGCCGAGTTCATGTTAACAGTTTAATGTCCTACATCGCCAAGTTCATGTCACCTTCTTAATGTCCTACATCGCCGAGTTCATGTTACCAGTTTAGTGTCCTACATCGCCGAGTTCACGTCACCTACTTAATGTCCTACATCGCCGAGTTCATGTTACCAGTTTAATGTCCTACATCGCCGAGTTCATGTCACCTACTTAATGTCCTACATCGCCGAGTTCACGTCACCTTCTAAATGTCCTACATCGCCGAGGTCTTGTTACCTGCTTAATGTCCTACATCGCCGAGTTCATGTTAACAGTTTAGTGTCCTACATCGCCGAGTTCATGTTACCTACTTAATGTCCTACATCGCCGAGTTCATGTTAACAGTTTAGTGTCCTACATCGCCGAGTTCACGTCACCTACTTAATGTCCTACATCGCCGTGTTCATGTTAACAGTTTAATGTCCTACCACGCCGAGTTCATGTCACCTACTTAATGTCCTGTACATCGCCGAGTTCATGTTATCAGTTTAATGTCCTACATCACCGAGTTCTTGTCACCTACTGAATGTCCTACATCGCCGAGTTCATGTCACCTACTTAATGTCCTACATCGCCGTGTTCATGTTAACAGTTTAATGTCCTACCACGCCGAGTTCATGTCACCTACTTAATGTCCTGTACATCGCCGAGTTCATGTTATCAGTTTAATGTCCTACATCACCGAGTTCTTGTCACCTACTGAATGTCCTACATCGCCGAGTTCACGTCACCTACTTAATGTCCTACATCGCCGTGTTCATGTTAACAGTTTAATGTCCTACCACGCCGAGTTCATGTCACCTACTTAATGTCCTGTACATCGCCGAGTTCATATTATCAGTTTAATGTCCTACATCACCGAGTTCATGTTACCTACTCAATGTCCTACATCGCCGAGTTCATGTCACCTACTTAATGTCCTACATCGCCGAGTTCATGTCACCTAATAATGTCCTACATCACCGATTTCATGTTACCTACTGAATGTCCTACATCGCCGAGTTCATGTTACCTACTTAATGTCCTACAATGCCGAGTTCATGTCACCTACTTAATGTCCTACATCGCCGAGTTCATGTCACCTACTCAATGTCCTACATCGCCGAGTTCATGTTACCTACTTAATGTCCAACATCGCCGAGGTCATGTTACCTGCTTAATGTCCTACATCGCCGAGTTCATGTTACCTACTTAATGTCCTACATCGCCGAGTTCATGTCACCTACTTAATGTCCTACAATGCCGAGTTCATGTCACCTACTTAATGTCCTACATCGCGGAGTTCATATCACCTACTTAATGTCCTACATCGCCGAGTTCATGTTAACAGTTTAATGTCCTACATCGCCGAGTTCATATTACCTACTTAATGTCCTACATCGTCGAGTTCACGTCATCTACTTAATGTCCTACAATACTGAGTTCATATTACCTGCTCAATGTCCTACATCACCGAGTTGATGTTACCTACTTAATGTCCTACATCGCCGAGTTGATGTTACCTACTTAATGTCCTACATCGCCGAGTTCATGTCACCTACTTAATGTCCTACATCGCCGAGTTCATGTCACCTACTTAATGTCCTACATCGCCGAGTTCATGTTACCTACTTAATGTCCTACATCGCCGAGGTCATGTTACCTGCTTAATGTTCTACAATGCCGAGTTCATGTCACCTACTTAATGTCCTACATCGTCAAGTTCACGTCATCTACTTAATGTCCTACATCACCGAGTTCATATTACCTGCTCAATGTCCTACATCACCGAGTTTATGTTACCTACTTAATGTCCTACATCGCCGAGTTGATGTTAACAGTTTAATGTCCTACATCACTGAGTTCATGTTACCTGCTTAATATCCTACATCACTGAGTTCATGTTACCTGCTAAATGTCTTTAATCACTGAGTTCACGTTACCTACTTAAAGTCCCACATCGCCGAGTTCATGTGACCTGCATAATGTCCTACATCGCCGAGTTCATGTTACCAACTTAATGTCCTACATCGCCGAGTTCATGTTAAATACTTAATGTCCTACATCGCCGAGTTCATGTCACCTACTTAATGTCCTACATCGCCGAGTTCATGTTACCTGCTTAATGTCCTACATCACCGTGTTCATGTTACCTGCTTAATGTCCTACATCATCGTATTCATGTTACCTGCTTAATGTCCTACATCGCCGTGTTTATGTTACCTGCTTAATGTCCTACATCGCCGAGTTCATGTTACCTGCTTAATGTCCTATATCGCCGAATTCACGTTACCTACTTAATGTCCTACATCACCGAGTTCATGTTACCTACTTACTGTCCTACATCGCCGAGTTCACGTTACCTATTTAATGTCCTACATCGCCGAGTTCATGTTACCTGCTTAACGGCCTATATCACCGAGTTCATGTTACCTGCTTAATGTCCTACATCACCGAGTTCATGTTACCTGCTTAATGTCCTATTTCGCCGAGTTGATGTTACCTACTTAATGTCCTATATCGCCGAGTTGATGTTACCTACTGAATATCCTACATCGCCGAGTGCACGTTTCCTACTTAATGTCCTACATCGCAGAGTTCACATTGCCTTCTCAATATCCTACATCGCCGAGTTCACATTACCTACTTAATGTCCTACATCGCCAGGTTCATGTTACCTACTTAATGTCCTTCAACGCCGAGTTGATGTTACCTACTTAATGTCCTACAACGCCGAGTTCTTGTCACCTACTTAATGTCCTACATCGCCGAGTTGATGTTACCTACTTAATGTCCTACATCGCCGAGTTGATGTTACCTACTTAATGTCCTACATCGCCGAGTTCATGTCACCTACTTAATGTCCTACATCGCCGAGTTCATGTCACCTACTTAATGTCCTACATCGCCGAGTTCATGTTACCTACTTAATGTTCTACATCGCCGAGTTCACGTCACCTACGTAATGTCCTACATCGCCGAGTTCATGTTTCCTACTTAATGTCCTACATCGCCGAGTTCATGTTAACAGTTTAGTGTCCTACATCGCCGAGTTCACGTCACCTACTTAATGTCCTACATCGCCGTGTTCATGTTAACAGTTTAATGTCCTACCACGCCGAGTTCATGTCACCTACTTAATGTCCTGTACATCGCCGAGTTCATGTTATCAGTTTAATGTCCTACATCACCGAGTTCTTGTCACCTACTGAATGTCCTACATCGCCGAGTTCATGTCACCTACTTAATGTCCTACATCGCCGTGTTCATGTTAACAGTTTAATGTCCTACCACGCCGAGTTCATGTCACCTACTTAATGTCCTGTACATCGCCGAGTTCATGTTATCAGTTTAATGTCCTACATCACCGAGTTCTTGTCACCTACTGAATGTCCTACATCGCCGAGTTCACGTCACCTACTTAATGTCCTACATCGCCGTGTTCATGTTAACAGTTTAATGTCCTACCACGCCGAGTTCATGTCACCTACTTAATGTCCTGTACATCGCCGAGTTCATATTATCAGTTTAATGTCCTACATCACCGAGTTCATGTTACCTACTCAATGTCCTACATCGCCGAGTTCATGTCACCTACTTAATGTCCTACATCGCCGAGTTCATGTCACCTAATAATGTCCTACATCACCGATTTCATGTTACCTACTTAATGTCCTACATCGCCGAGTTCATGTTACCTACTTAATGTCCTACAATGCCGAGTTCATGTCACCTACTTAATGTCCTACATCGCCGAGTTCATGTCACCTACTCAATGTCCTACATCGCCGAGTTCATGTTACCTACTTAATGTCCAACATCGCCGAGGTCATGTTACCTGCTTAATGTCCTACATCGCCGAGTTCATGTTACCTACTTAATGTCCTACATCGCCGAGTTCATGTCACCTACTTAATGTCCTACAATGCCGAGTTCATGTCACCTACTTAATGTCCTACATCGCGGAGTTCATATCACCTACTTAATGTCCTACATCGCCGAGTTCATGTTAACAGTTTAATGTCCTACATCGCCGAGTTCATATTACCTACTTAATGTCCTACATCGTCGAGTTCACGTCATCTACTTAATGTCCTACAATACTGAGTTCATATTACCTGCTCAATGTCCTACATCACCGAGTTGATGTTACCTACTTAATGTCCTACATCGCCGAGTTGATGTTACCTACTTAATGTCCTACATCGCCGAGTTCATGTCACCTACTTAATGTCCTACATCGCCGAGTTCATGTCACCTACTCAATGTCCTACATCGCCGAGTTCATGTTACCTACTTAATGTCCTACATCGCCGAGGTCATGTTACCTGCTTAATGTTCTACAATGCCGAGTTCATGTCACCTACTTAATGTCCTACATCGTCAAGTTCACGTCATCTACTTAATGTCCTACATCACCGAGTTCATATTACCTGCTCAATGTCCTACATCACCGAGTTTATGTTACCTACTTAATGTCCTACATCGCCGAGTTGATGTTAACAGTTTAATGTCCTACATCACTGAGTTCATGTTACCTGCTTAATATCCTACATCACTGAGTTCATGTTACCTGCTAAATGTCTTTAATCACTGAGTTCACGTTACCTACTTAAAGTCCCACATCGCCGAGTTCATGTGACCTGCATAATGTCCTACATCGCCGAGTTCATGTTACCAACTTAATGTCCTACATCGCCGAGTTCATGTTAAATACTTAATGTCCTACATCGCCGAGTTCATGTCACCTACTTAATGTCCTACATCGCCGAGTTCATGTTACCTGCTTAATGTCCTACATCACCGTGTTCATGTTACCTGCTTAATGTCCTACATCATCGTATTCATGTTACCTGCTTAATGTCCTACATCGCCGTGTTTATGTTACCTGCTTAATGTCCTACATCGCCGAGTTCATGTTACCTGCTTAATGTCCTATATCGCCGAATTCACGTTACCTACTTAATGTCCTACATCACCGAGTTCATGTTACCTACTTACTGTCCTACATCGCCGAGTTCACGTTACCTATTTAATGTCCTACATCGCCGAGTTCATGTTACCTGCTTAACGGCCTATATCACCGAGTTCATGTTACCTGCTTAATGTCCTACATCACCGAGTTCATGTTACCTGCTTAATGTCCTATTTCGCCGAGTTGATGTTACCTACTTAATGTCCTATATCGCCGAGTTGATGTTACCTACTGAATATCCTACATCGCCGAGTGCACGTTTCCTACTTAATGTCCTACATCGCAGAGTTCACATTGCCTTCTCAATATCCTACATCGCCGAGTTCACATTACCTACTTAATGTCCTACATCGCCAGGTTCATGTTACCTACTTAATGTCCTTCAACGCCGAGTTGATGTTACCTACTTAATGTCCTACAACGCCGAGTTCTTGTCACCTACTTAATGTCCTACATCGCCGAGTTGATGTTACCTACTTAATGTCCTACATCGCCGAGTTCATGTTACCTACTTAATGTCCTACATCGCCGAATTCATGTTAACAGTTTAGTGTCCTACATCGCCGAGTTCACGTCACCTACTTAATGTCCTACATCGCCTAGTTCATGTTACCTACTTAATGTCCTACATCGCCGAGTTAATGTTAACAGTTTAATGTCCTTCATCGCCGAGTTCACGTCACCTACTTAATGTCCTACATCGCCGAGTTCATGTTACCAACTTAATGTCCTACATCGCCGAGTTCATGTTACCTACTTAATGTCCTACATCGCGGAGTTCATGTTACTTACTTAATGTCCTACATCGCCTAGTTCATGTTACCTACTTAATGTCCTACATCGCCGAGTTCATGTTAACAGTTTAATGTCCTACATCGCCGAGTTCACGTCACCTACTTAATGTCCTACATCGCCGAGTTCATGTTACCAACTTAATGTCCTACATCGCCGAGTTCATGTTAACAGTTTAATGTCCTACATCGCCAAGGTCATGTTACATGCTTAATGTCCTACATCGCCGAGTTCATGTTAACAGTTTAATGTCCTACATCGCCGAGTTCATGTTACCAGTTTAATGTCCTACATCGCCGAGTTCATGTTACCTGCTTAATGTCCTACATCGCGGAGTTCATGTTACCTACTTAATGTCCTACATCGCCGAGTTCATGTCACCTACTTAATGTCCTACATCGCCGAGGTCATGTCACCTACTTAATGTCCTACATCGCCGAGTTCACGTCACCTACTTAAAGTCCTACATCGCCGAGGTCATGTTACATGCTTAATGTCCTACATCGCCGAGTTCATGTTAACAGTTTAGTGTCCTACATCGCCGAGTTCATGTTACCTACTTAATGTCCTACATCGCCGAGTTCATGTTAACAGTTTAATGTCCTACATCGCATAGTTCATGTCACCTACTTAATGTCCTACATCGCGGAGTTCATGTCACCTACTTAATGTCCTACATCGCCGAGGTCATGTCACCTACTTAATGTCCTACATCGCCGAGTTCATGTTAACAGTTTAATGTCCTACATCGCCGAGTTCATGTTACCAGTTTAATGTCCTACATCGCCGAGTTCATGTTACCAGTGTAATGTCCTACATCGCCGAGTTCATGTTACCAGTTTAATGTCCTACATCGCCGAGTTCATGTCACCTTCTTAATGTCCTACATCGCCGAGTTCACGTCACCTTCTTAATGTCCTACATCGCCGAGTTCATGTTACCTGCTTAATGTCCTACATCGCCGAGTTCATGTTACCAGTTTAATGTCCTACATCGCCGAGTTCATGTTACCAGTTTAATGTCCTACATCGCCGAGTTCATGTTACCAGTTTAATGTCCTACATCGCCGAGTTCATGTTACCAGTTTAATGTCCTACATCGCCGAGTTCATGTTACCAGTTTAATGTCCTACATCGCCGAGTTCATGTCACCTACTTAATGTCCTACATCGCCGAGTTCATGTCACCTACTTAATGTCCTACATCGCCGAGTTCATGTCACCTACTTAATGTCCTACATCGCCGAGGTCATGTTACCTACTTAATGTCCTACATCGCCGAGTTCATGTCACCTACTTAATGTCCTACATCGCCGAGTTCATGTTACCTGCTTAATGTCCTACATCGCCGAGTTCATGTTAACAGTTTAATGTTCTACATTGTCGAGTTCATGTTAACAGTTTAATGAAATACATCGCGGAGTTCAAGTTACCTGCTTAATGACCTACATCGCCGAGTTCATGTTAACAGTTTAATATCCTACATCGCCGAGTTCATGTTAACAGTTTAATGCCCTACATCGCGGAGTTATTGTCACCTACTTAATGTCCTACATCGCCGAGTTCATGTTAACAGTTTCATGTCCTACATCGCCGAGTTCATGTCACCTACTTAATGTCCTACATCGCGGAGTTCATGTCACCTACTTAATGTCCTACATCGCCGAGGTCATGTTACATGCTTAATGTCCTACATCGCCGAGTTCATGTTAACAGTTTAATGTTCTACATTGTCGAGTTCATGTTAACAGTTTAATGAAATACATCGCGGAGTTCATGTTACCTGCTTAATGACCTACATCGCCGAGTTCATGTTAACAGTTTAATATCCTACATCGCCGAGTTCATGTTAACAGTTTAATGTCCTACATCGCGGAGTTATTGTCACCTACTTAATGTCTTACATCGCCGAGTTCATGTTAACAGTTTCATGTCCTACATCGCCGAGTTCATGTCACCTACTTAATGTCCTACATCGCGGAGTTCATGTCACCTACTTAATGTCCTACATCGCCGAGGTCATGTTACATGCTTAATGTCCTACATCGCCGAGTTCACGTCACCTACTTAATGTCCTACATCGCCTAGTTCATGTTACCTACTTAATGTCCTACATCGCCGAGTTCATGTTAACAGTTTAATGTCCTACATCGCCGAGTTCACGTCACCTACTTAATGTCCTACATCGCCGAGTTCATGTTACCAACTTAATGTCCTACATCGCCGAGTTCATGTTAACAGTTTAATGTCCTACATCGCCACGGTCATGTTACATGCTTAATGTCCTACATCGCCGAGTTCATGTTAACAGTTTAATGTCCTACATCGTCGAGTTCATGTTACCAGTTTAATGTCCTAAATCGCCGAGTTCATGTTACCTACTTAATGTCCTACATCGCGGAGTTCATGTTACCTACTTAATGTCCTACATCGCCTAGTTCATGTTACCTACTTAATGTCCTACATCGCCGAGTTCATGTTAACAGTTTAATGTCCTACATCGCCGAGTTCACGTCACCTACTTAATGTCCTACATCGCCGAGTTCATGTTACCAACTTAATGTCCTACATCGCCGAGTTCATGTTAACAGTTTAATGTCCTACATCGCCAAGGTCATGTTACATGCTTAATGTCCTACATCGCCGAGTTCATGTTAACAGTTTAATGTCCTACATCGCCGAGTTCATGTTACCAGTTTTATGTCCTACATCGCCGAGTTCATGTTACCTGCTTAATGTCCTACATCGCGGAGTTCATGTTACCTACTTAATGTCCTACATCGCCGAGTTCATGTCACCTACTTAATGTCCTACATCGCCGAGTTCATGTCACCTACTTAATGTCCTACATCGCCGAGTTCACGTCACCTACTTAAAGTCCTACATCGCCGAGGTCATGTTAACAGTTTAGTGTCCTAAATCGCCGAGTTCACGTCACCTACTTAATGTCCTACATCGCCGTGTTCATGTTCACAGTTTAATGTCCTACATCGCCGAGTTCATGTCACCTACTTAATGTCCTACATCGCGGAGTTCATGTCACCTACTTAATGTCCTACATCGCCGAGTTCATGTCACCTACTTAATGTCCTACATCGCCGAGTTCATGTTAACAGTTTAATGTCCTACATCGCCGAGTTCATGTTACCAGTTTAATGTCCTACATCGCCGAGTTCATGTTACCAGTTTAATGTCCTACATCGCCGAGTTCATGTTACCAGTTTAATGTCCTACATCGCCGAGTTCATGTCACCTTCTTAATGTCCTACATCGCCGAGTTCACGTCACCTTCTTAATGTCCTACATCGCCGAGTTCATGTTCCTTGCTTAATGTCCTACATCGCCGAGTTCATGTTACCAGTTTAATGTCCTACATCGCCGAGTTCATGTTACCAGTTTAATGTCCTACATCGCCGAGTTCATGTTACCAGTTTAATGTCCTACATCGCCGAGTTCATGTTACCAGTTTAATGTCCTACATCGCCGAGTTCATGTTACCAGTTTAATGTCCTACATCGCCGAGTTCATGTCACCTACTTAATGTCCTACATCGCCGAGTTCATGTCACCTACTTAATGTCCTACATCGCCGAGTTCATGTCACCTACTTAATGTCCTACATCGCCGAGTTCATGTTACCTACTTAATGTCCTACATCGCCGAGTTCATGTCACCTACTTAATGTCCTACATCGCCGAGTTCATGTTACCTGCTTAATGTCCTACATCGCCGAGTTCATATTAACAGTTTAATGTTCTACATTGTCGAGTTCATGTTAACAGTTTAATGAAATACATCGCGGAGTTCATGTTACCTGCTTAATGACCTACATCGCCGAGTTCATGTTAACAGTTTAATATCCTACATCGCCGAGTTCATGTTAACAGTTTAATGTCCTACATCGCGGAGTTATTGTCACCTACTTAATGTCCTACATCGCCGAGTTCATGTTAACAGTTTAATGTCCTACATCGCCGAGTTCATGTCACCTACTTAATGTCCTACATTGCGGAGTTCATGTCACCTACTTAATGTCCTACATCGCCGAGGTCATGTTACATGCTTAATGTCCTACATCGCCGAGTTCACGTCACCTACTTAATGTCCTACATCGCCGAGTTCATGTTACCTACTTAATATCCTACATCGCCGAGGTCATGTTACATGCTTAATGTCCTACATCGCCGAGTTCATGTTATCAGTTTAATGTCCTACATCGCCGAGTTCATGTCACCTACTTAATGTCCTACATCGCCGAGGTCATGTCACCTACTTAATGTCCTACATCGCCGAGTTCATGTTAACAGTTTAATGTCCTACATCGCCGAGTTCATGTTACCTACTTAATGTCCTACATCGCCGAATTCATGTTAACAGTTTAGTGTCCTACATCGCCGAGTTCACGTCACCTACTTAATGTCCTACATCGCCTGGTTCATGTTACCTACTTAATGTCCTACATCGCCGAGTTCATGTTAACAGTTTAATGTCCTACATCGCCGAGTTCACGTCACCTACTTAATGCCCTACATCGCCTAGTTCATGTTACCTACTTAATGTCCTACATCGCCGAGTTCATGTTAACAGTTTAATGTCCTACATCGCCAAGGTCATGTTACATGCTTAATTTCCTACATCGCCGAGTTCATGTTAACAGTTTAATGTCCTACATCGCCGAGTTCATGTTACCTGCTTAATGTCCTACATCGCGGAGTTCATGTTACCTACTTAATGTCCTACATCGCCGAGTTCATGTCACCTACTTAATGTCCTACATCGCCGAGTTCACGTCACCTACTTAGAGTCCTACATCGCCGAGGTCATGTTACATGCTTAATGTCCTACATCGCCGAGTTCATGTTAATAGTTTAGTGTCCTACATCGCCGAGTTCATGTTACCTACTTAATGTCCTACATCGCCGAGTTCATGTTAACAGTTTAGTGTCCTACATCGCCGAGTTCACGTCACCTACTTAATGTCCTACATCGTCGTGTTCATGTTCACAGTTTAATGTCCTACATCGCCGAGTTCATGTCACCTACTTAATGTCCTACATCGCGGAGTTCATGTCACCTACTTAATGTCCTACATCGCCGAGGTCATGTCACCTACTTAATGTCCTACATCGCCGAGGTCATGTTACCTGCTCAATGTCCTACAATGCAGAGTTCATGTCACCTACTTAATGTCCTACATCGCCGAGGTCATGTCACCTACTTAATGTCCTACATCGCCGAGTTCATGTTAACAGTTTAATGTCCTACATCGCCGAGTTCATGTTAACAGTTTAATGTCCTACATCGCCGAGTTCATGTTACCTACTTAATGTCCTACATCGCCGAATTCATGTTAACAGTTTAGTGTCCTACATCGCCGAGTTCATGTCACCTACTTAATGTCCTACATCGCCGAGTTCATGTTACCTACTTAATGTCCTACATCGCCGAGTTCATGTTAACAGTTTAATGTCCTACATCGCCGAGTTCACGTCACCTACTTAATGTCCTACATCGCCGAGTTCAAGTTAACTACTTAATGTCCTACATCGCCGAGTTCATGTTAACAGTTTAATGTCCTACATCGCCAAGGTCATGTTACATGCTTAATGTCCTACATCGCCGAGTTCATGTTAACAGTTTAATGTCCTACATCGAAGAGTTCATGTTACCAGTTTAATGTCCTACATCGCCGAGTTCATGTTACCTGCTTAATGTCCTACATCGCGGAGTTAATGTTACCTACTTAATGTCCTACATCGCCGAGTTCATGTCACCTACTTAATGTCCTACATCGCCGAGGTCATGTCACCTACTTAATGTCCTACATCGCCGAGTTCACGTCACCTACTTAATGTCCTACATCGCCGAGGTCATGTTACCTGCTTAATGTCCTACATCGCCGAGTTCATGTTAACAGTTTAGTGTCCTACATCGCCGAGTTCACGTCACCTACTTAATGTCCTACATCGCCGAGTTCATGTTACCTACTTAATGTCCTACATCGCCGAGTTCATGTTACCTACTTAATGTCCTACATCGCCGAGTTCATGTTATCAGTTTAATGTCCTACATCGCCGAGTTCATGTCACCTACTTAATGTCCTACATCGCGGAGTTCATGTCACCTACTTAATGTCCTACATCGACGAGGTCATGTCACCTACTTAATGTCCTACATCGCCGAGGTCATGTTACCTGCTTAATGTCCTACAATGCAGAGTTCATGTCACCTACTTAATGTCCTTCATCACCGAAGTCATGTCACCTACTTAATGTCCTACATCGCCGAGTTCATGTTAACAGTTTAATGTCCTACATCGCCGAGTTCATGTTACCTACTTAATGTCCTACATCGCCGAGTTCATGTTACCTACTTAATGTCCTACATCGCCGAGTTCATGTTAACAGTTTAATGTCCTACATCGCCGAGTTCAAGTCACCTACTTAATGTCCTACATCGCCGAGTTCATGTTACCAACTTAATGTCCTACATCGCCGAGTTCATGTTAACAGTTTAATGTCCTACATCGCCAAGGTCATGTTACATGCTTAATGTCCTACATCGCCGAGTTCATGTTAACAGTTTAATGTCCTACATCGCCGAGTTCATGTTACCAGTTTAATGTCCTACATCGCCGAGTTCATGTTACCTGCTTAATGTCCTACATCGCGGAGTTCATGTTACCTACTTAATGTCCTACATCGCCGAGTTCATGTCACCTACTTAATGTCCTACATCGCCGAGGTCATGTTACCTGCTTAATGTCCTACATCGCCGAGTTCATGTTAACAGTTTAGTGTCCTACATCGCCGAGTTCATGTTACCTACTTAATGTCCTACATCGCCGAGTTCATGTTAACAGTTTAGTGTCCTACATCGCCGAGTTCACGTCACCTACTTAATGTCCTACATCGCCGAGTTCATGTTAACAGTTTAGTGTCCTACATCGCCGAGTTCACGTCACCTACTTAATGTCCTACATCGCCGTGTTCATGTTAACAGTTTAATGTCCTACATCGCCGAGGTCATGTTACATGCTTAATGTCCTACATCGCCGAGTTCATGTCACCTACTTAATGTCCTACATCGCCGACTTCATGTCACCTCCTTAATGTCCTACATCGCCGAGTTCATGTCACCTACTTAATGTCCTACATCGCCGAGGTCATGTCACCTACTTAATGTCCTACATCGACCAGTTCATGTCACCTACTTAATGTCCTACATCGCCGAGTTCATGTTAACAGTTTAGTGTCCTACAATGCAGAGTTCATGTTACCTACTTAATGTCCTACGTCGCCGAATTCATGTTAACAGTTTAGTGTCCTACATCGCCGAGGTCATGTCACCTACTTAATGTCCTACATCGCCGAGTTCATGTTACCTACTTAATGTCCTACATCGCCGAGTTCATGTTAACAGTTTAATGTCCTACATCGCCGAGTTCATGTCACCTACTTAATGTCCTACATCGCCGAGGTCATGTCACCTACTTAATGTCCTACATCGCCGAGTTCACGTCACCTACTTAATGTCCTACATCGCCGAGTTCATGTTAACAGTTTAGTGTCCTACATCGCCGAGTTCATGTTACCTACTTAATGTCCTACATCGCCGAGTTCATGTTAACAGTTTAGTGTCCTACATCGCCGAGTTCACGTCACCTACTTAATGTCCTACATCGCCGTGTTCATGTTAACAGTTTATTGTCCTACATCGCCGAGTTCATGTCACCTACTTAATGTCCTACATCGCCGAGGTCAAGTCACCTACTTAATGCCCTACATCGCCGAGTTCATGTTACCTACTTAATGTCCTACATCGCCGAGTTCATGTTAAAAGTTTAATGTCCTACATCGCCGAGGTCATGTTACATGCTTAATGTCCTACATCGCGGAGTTCATGTCACCTACTTAATGTCCTACATCGCCGACTTCATGTCACCTCCTTAATGTCCTACATCGCCGAGGTCATGTCACCTACTTAATGTCCTACATCGCCGAGTTCACGTCACCTACTTAATGTTCTACATCGCCGAGTTCATGTTAACAGTTTAGTGTCCTACAATGCAGAGTTCATGTCACCTACTTAATGTCCTTCATCGCCGAGGTCATGTCACCTACTTAATGTCCTACATCGCCGAGTTCATGTTAACAGTTTAATGTCCTACATCGCCGAGTTCATGTTACCTACTTAATGTCCTACATCGCCGAATTCAAGTTAACAGTTTAGTGTCCTACATCGCCGAGTTCACGTCACCTACTTAATGTCCTACTTCGCCTAGTTCATGTTACTTAATTAATGTCCTACATCGCCGAGTTCATGTTACCAGTTTAATGTCCTACATCACCGAGTTCACGTCACCTACTTAATGTCCTACATCGCCGAGTTCATGTTACCAACTTAATGTCCTACATCGCCGAGTTCATGTTAACAGTTTAATGTCCTACATCGCCAAGGTCATGTTACATGCTTAATGTCCACATCGCCGAGTTCATGTTAACAGTTTAATGTCCTACATCGCCGAGTTCATGTTACCAGTTTAATGTCCTACATCGCCGAGTTCATGTTACCTGCTTAATGTCCTACATCGCGGAGTTCATGTTACCTACTTAATGTCCTTCATCGCCGAGTTCATGTCACCTACTTAATGTCCTACATCGCCGAGGTCATGTCACCTACTTAATGTCCTACATCGCCGAGTTCACGTCACCTACTTAATGTCCTACATCGGCGAGGTCATGTTACCTGCTTAATGTCCTACATCGCCGAGTTCATGTTAACAGTTTAGTGTCCTACATCGCCGAGTTCATGTTACCTACTTAATGTCCTACATCGCCGAGTTCATGTTAACAGTTTAGTGTCCTACATCGCCGAGTTCACGTCACCTACTTAATGTCCTACATCGCCGAGTTCATGTTAACAGTTTAGTGTCCTACATCGCCGAGTTCATGTCACCTACTTAATGTCCTACATCGCCGAGGTCATGTCACCTACTTAATGTCCTACATCGACCAGTTCATGTCACCTACTTAATGTCCTACATCGCCGAAATCATGTTAACAGTTTAGTGTCCTACATCGCCGAGGTCATGTTACCTACTTAATGTCCTACATCGCCGAGTTCATGTTACCTACTTAATGTCCTACATCGCCGAGTTCATGTTAACAGTTTAATGTCCTACATCGCCGAGTTCACGTCACCTACTTAATGTCCTACATCGCCGAGTTCATGTTAACTACTTAATGTCCTACATCGCCGAGTTCATGTCACCTACTTAATGTCCTACATCGCCGAGGTCATGTCACCTACTTAATGTCCTACATCGCCGAGTTCACGTCACCTACTTAATGTCCTACATCGCCGAGTTCATGTTAACAGTTTAGTGTCCTACATCGCCGAGTTCATGTTACCTACTTAATGTCCTACATCGCCGAGTTCATGTTAACAGTTTAGTGTCCTACATCGCCGAGTTCACGTCACCTACTTAATGTCCTACATCGCCGTGTTCATGTTAACAGTTTATTGTCCTACATCGCCGAGTTCATGTCACCTACTTAATGTCCTACATCGCCGAGGTCAAGTCACCTACTTAATGCCCTACATCGCCGAGTTCATGTTACCTACTTAATGTCCTACATCGCCGAGTTCATGTTAACAGTTTAATGTCCTACATCGCCGAGGTCATGTTACATGCTTAATGTCCTACATCGCGGAGTTCATGTCACCTACTTAATGTCCTACATCGCCGACTTCATGTCACCTCCTTAATGTCCTACATCGCCGAGGTCATGTCACCTACTTAATGTCCTACATCGCCGAGTTCACGTCACCTACTTAATGTTCTACATCGCCGAGTTCATGTTAACAGTTTAGTGAACTACAATGCAGAGTTCATGTCACCTACTTAATGTCCTTCATCGCCGAGGTCATGTCACCTACTTAATGTCGTACATCGCCGAGTTCATGTTAACAGCTTAATGTCCTACATCGCCGAGTTCATGTTACCTACTTAATGTCCTACATCGCCGAATTCATGTTAACAGTTTAGTGTCCTACATCGCCGAGTTCACGTCACCTACTTAATGTCCTACATCGCCGAGTTCATGTTACCTACTTAATGTCCTACATCGCCGAGTTCATGTTACCAGTTTAATGTCCTACATCGCCGAGTTCACGTCACCTACTTAATGTCCTACATCGCCGAGTTCATGTTAACAGTTTAATGTCCTACATCGCCGAGGTCATGTTACATGCTTAATGTCCTACATCGCCGAGTTCATGTCACCTACTTAATGTCCTACATCGCCGAATTCATGTCACCTCCTTAATGTCCTACATCGCCGAGTTCATGTCACCTACTTAATGTCCTACATCGCCGAGGTCATGTCACCTACTTAATGTCCTACATCGACCAGTTCATGTCACCTACTTAATGTCCTACATCGCCGAAATCATGTTAACAGTTTAGTGTCCTACATCGCCGAGGTCATGTTACCTACTTAATGTCCTACATCGCTGAGTTCATGTTACCTACTTAATGTCCTACATCGCCGAGTTCATGTTAACAGTTTAATGTCCTACATCGCCGAGTTCACGTCACCTACTTAATGTCCTACATCGCCGAGTTCATGTTACCTACTTAATGTCCTACATCGCCGAGTTCATGTCACCTACTTAATGTCCTACATCGCCGAGGTCATGTCACCTACTTAATGTCCTACATCGCCGAGTTCACGTCACCTACTTAATGTCCTACATCGCCGAGTTCATGTTAACAGTTTAGTGTCCTACATCGCCGAGTTCATGTTACCTACTTAATGTCCTACATCGCCGAGTTCATGTTAACAGTTTAGTGTCCTACATCGCCGAGTTCACGTCACCTACTTAATGTCCTACATCGCCGTGTTCATGTTAACAGTTTATTGTCCTACATCGCCGAGTTCATGTCACCTACTTAATGTCCTACATCGCCGAGTTCAAGTCACCTACTTAATGTCCTACATCGCCGAGTTCATGTTACCTACTTAATGTCCTACATCGCCGAGTTCATGTTAACAGTTTAATGTCCTACATCGCCGAGGTCATGTTACATGCTTAATGTCCTACATCGCGGAGTTCATGTCACCTACTTAATGTCCTACATCGCCGACTTCATGTCACCTCCTTAATGTCCTACATCGCCGAGGTCATGTCACCTACTTAATGTCCTACATCGCCGAGTTCACGTCACCTACTTAATGTCCTACATCGCCGAGTTCATGTTAACAGTTTAGTGAACTACAATGCAGAGTTCATGTCACCTACTTAATGTCCTTCATCGCCGAGGTCATGTCACCTACTTAATGTCGTACATCGCCGAGTTCATGTTAACAGCTTAATGTCCTACATCGCCGAGTTCATGTTACCTACTTAATGTCCTACATCGCCGAATTCATGTTAACAGTTTAGTGTCCTACATCGCCGAGTTCACGTCACCTACTTAATGTCCTACATCGCCTAGTTCATGTTACTTACTTAATGTCCTACATCGCCGAGTTCATGTTACCAGTTTAATGTCCTACATCGCCGAGTTCACGTCACCTACTTAATGTCCTACATCGCCGAGTTCATGTTACCAACTTAATGTCCTACATCGCCGAGTTCATGTTAACAGTTTAATGTCCTACATCGCCAAGGTCATGTTACATGCTTAATGTCCTACATCGCCGAGTTCATGTTAACAGTTTAATGTCCTACATCGCCGAGTTCATGTTACCAGTTTAATGTCCTACATCGCCGAGTTCATGTTACCTGCTTTATGTCCTACATCGCGGAGTTCATGTTACCTACTTAATGTCCTACATCGCCGAGTTCATGTCACCTACTTAATGTCCTACATCGCCGAGGTCATGTCACCTACTTAATGTCCTACATCGCCGAGTTCACGTCAACTACTTAATGTCCTACATCGCCGAGGTCATGTTACCTGCTTAATGTCCTACATCGCCGAGTTCACGTCAACTACTTAATGTCCTACATCGCCGAGTTCATGTTAACAGTTTAGTTTCCTACATCGCCGAGTTCACGTCACCTACTTAATGTCCTACATCGCCGTGTTCATGTTAACAGTTTATTGTCCTACATCGCCGAGTTCATGTCACCTACTTAATGTCCTACATCGCCGAGGTCAAGTCACCTACTTAATGTCCTACATCGCCGAGTTCATGTCACCTACTTAATGTCCTACATCGCCGAGGTCATGTCACCTACTTAATGTCCTACATCGCCGAGTTCACGTCAACTACTTAATGTCCTACATCGCCGAGTTCATGTTAACAGTTTAGTTTCCTACATCGCCGAGTTCACGTCACCTACTTAATGTCCTACATCGCCGTGTTCATGTTAACAGTTTATTGTCCTACATCGCCGAGTTCATGTCACCTACTTAATGTCCTACATCGCCGAGGTCAAGTCACCTACTTAATGCCCTACATCGCCGAGTTCATGTTACCTACTTAATGTCCTACATCGCCGAGTTCATGTTAACAGTTTAATGTCCTACATCGCCGAGGTCATGTTACATGCTTAATGTCCTACATCGCGGAGTTCATGTCACCTACTTAATGTCCTACATCGCCGACTTCATGTCACCTCGTTAATGTCCTACATCGCCGAGGTCATGTCACCTACTTAATGTCCTACATCGCCTAGGTCATGTTACATGCTTAATGTCCTACATCGCCGAGTTCATGTTAACAGTTTAATGTCCTACATCGCCGAGTTCATGTTACCAGTTTAATGTCCTACATCGCCGAGTTCATGTTACCTGCTTAATGTCCTACATCGCCGAGTTCATGTCACCTACTTAATGTCCTACATCGCCGAGGTCATGTCACCTACTTAATGTCCTACATCGCCGAGTTCACGTCACCTACTTAATGTCCTACATCGCCGAGGTCATGTTACATGCTTAATGTCCTACATCGCCGAGTTCATGTTAACAGTTTAGTGTCCTACATCGCCGAGTTCATGTTACCTACTTAATGTCCTACATCGCCGAGTTCATGTTAACAGTTTAGTGTCCTACATCGCCGAGTTCACGTCAACTACTTAATGTCCT